>VWZD01004312.1:1496557-1555113 GCA_013396695.1 Sakesphorus luctuosus | reverse complement strand
ATCCCATGTAAAGAAATCTAAATGGCTTTTGAAAACATGATCTTTTTGATTCCTAATGGACTATTTGATTGCACTTAAAGAGCTCTGCTTTCACTTCCAATGGACTTCATCAATGGGAAACAACAGTTACTGTGGCTGTCCCATTTCTCCTGGCTAGAAGAACTTTTCCCATCTCAGTGGAAAACAGTCCTGGTTTTGATTGTGTGTATGTATTCTAAGCATACACTGAAACATAGCTGTGGATACGTGTAGGTACATCTGCTCAAAACCCAGAGGGTGTTGTGGGATTAAATAGATCTTCACTTTTCATATGGTTTCCAAAACTGTTGGAATCATATCCAAAATGCCCAGCTTTAAAAGTGTTCTGTTAAAGATAACACCGACACTGTGGCTGACAGATCTCTGGAGGAAGAGAAGACTATTTTTACTATAAAAATGAGGTAGGTGAAGTGGAGGGGGCAAATTGTTCACCAAAATCTTCAATGAGCTCCCCCTCAGGAACAATGAACCACAAAGAACTCGTTTCATTCCTCTACAAAGAAATGGTTTTATCCCTTCTAACATGTCACACACTTACATATACCCTTTCACCTGCCCAGTCCCAACAATTCCACAAAACCTTTTAACCAACCAACCAACATAGTCTGCATAGGATTCCACTCCTGGCAAAAGATCAAGGGAATTGTCTGTATGAAAATATCATATGTTTTCAGCGCTGTCAGAAAATGATCAAAATATATAGTGACACATGGTAAAGAGGCTGCATAAAATGTTATACAAACATGCCTTGATGCTGATTAAATTATAACTAATGCTGGACAAGATGGAGCAGTAGGCACTCCAAAGATTTTGAGAGACAATAAAAAACCATGAAAAAGTTTATGCAATATTGGTTTACAAGAAAATTTGAAGCATGAGACAGGAAAGTTGAACATTAGCATTTTAGAAGGTTTTTTTTTTTATTTTGTTGTTGGCAATTGGTATGGGTTTTGAATTTTCATAATCATCAACTTTTTATGAGCAACAATGCAACAGTTACCCAAGAGCAGAAAGGAATTCAAAATAATCAAGTCAGATGATGAATGTTATTTTATACTGCTACCTTCAAGTGGCCTTGAAACTATTACAAATAGAACATATTTGGTGACAAAGTTGATTTTATTCCTTCACTAGGATTAGGTTCATATAAATGTATCCATACACAGCATTGAGATGTTGGGTAAAAAGAATTACTGCATAGGGATAAAACAGAACACAAATCTCTGTGACAGAAGGTATTGAAGATCTTAATCTTTAAAAACTTTATTTCACCAATATGCTGTGACCAGTGGAAATGGGAATCTTGCTCCCACAGCAGGTTTGGCATGAGGGGTAAGCATCTGACCATTCAATTGTTCCCTTAGCTGGCTGCTTGAAAAGCAACACTAAAACAACCCTCAAAAGACAAACACAATGATACTCAGTAACAAGTACAAACACCAAAGATTCTACAGAAAACATCACTGGGTGAAAAACTCATGGTCCTGCAGAGTGTAAGACAGAGAAAGATGAATGGATAGAAGAACTTTTTGTCATTTTTGGAAGACTGTGCCACCCAGTGTAGAGGATACCTACCTGTACCAATACCCTTAGGAGCTATTCTGCTCTCTACAACTGGTGTTCTGGGTGATGCTGCACAAGCCACTCATTTCTTTCAACTTTTCCATATGCTGGTCATGTCAAATAAGCTTGTAAACTCATGACCACAACGATTTGTTCTAAAAATTCGCCTACAGAAGATGCTCAGGAATGCTAAATTAAGGTGAATTAAAGTCTGATGTCACTGAGCAAAAGGCTAAGTATAGGAAAGCCTCACAGAAATTTCTCAGAGATACCAGACCTTTAGATTCTACTTCATACCTCCAGTCAATACATTTAAGTTTTCCCATGTCTTGTGTTGGTCGTCTACAAATGCTCCCCAGTAGCCTTTCAAAGATTAGCTCAGTTGGTTAAAACTTGGTTGTAATAATGCCAAGGTCATGGGTTCAATCCCCTGTGTGGGCCATTGGCTTAAGAGTTGGACTCGATGATCCCTGTGGGTCCCTTCCAACTCAGAATAGTCTGTGATTCTGGGAAAGTAGTATTTTAATAAGATCCCGGATATACAAAATTAATGCTTCACTCCTTAATTATTTACTATTGCTTTTACTGCTTCAAGTAGTACAAACAGATTGGCACCCAAAAAAGCATTCTTTGTCTTAAGAACTAGAATCAGAATTTCCTATTCTGAAAAAAGACACCATTTTAACAAGCAGCAAACCAGCTGCAGCCCATCAAATTAAGCTGGTAGTCCTTCTGCATTTTAGCACATCTCTTGAAAAGCCTCAAACCAATAACCCACCGACTTTCATAGACAAATCGTTAATCTTCCCCGCACTGCTTATCTCAGCTAGCATAATGTGTGATCTAATTCTAACAGATTTTCATTTCAGAACCAATTGTAAATCTCAGCATGGGATTATATACAACTTCAACAAGACAGTCAGTCTCATGCAAGAATCTGCTGACATACACTTGTTTAGATTTGCAGTATTTTCCTTATGGAAGTCGAAGCTCAAGGAGAAAGGTTAGTTGAAAAAAAGAACATTTAAAAAGAAGTGACACTTTCCTGCTAATCATATTGATATGACTATATATGAAATCTGACTTAACTACTGATGGCATTTCTATTTACCTTTAAAGATTTCAAGGCAAACTGTGTCCTCAGTTTATAGGTGCTTTTCACTGCATCTACTGAGTTGCAGCAATTAATGCAAAGCAAGAAAGCAGCTCTGTAAACCTGCTGACAGCCGTTTAATGGGAGATGTGGCAAGTGGTGGACATGTCCTGGCAGTGAGCTTAATAGATACACAAACACCCACGGTCGTCAGTCTAAAGTGATACTGGCAGAAAATTAACTGAGAGATGCAAAGCTCATTTAACAGAGAGAGCCACAGCAATCTGGACAATATAAGGCTGTGTAAAGGCTGGGAGACAGAAAACGAGAAGATGCATTTCTTCAAGGAGATGGCAGTCTCTAATTTCACAAGTCATTTTATTTAACCTTGTTGCTTCAGTGCACAAACTGCCGCCTCTGCTTTGCAAAGCAAATGCTTTTGTACAGATCTGTAAGTTCCCTGGATAGAGCATGTCACAGACTTCCTTCAGTTAAAAGGAGATTTTCATGTTAATAACACTGCCACCATATCATGTTTCCTTCAGACACTTCAGAACGTGGCTGTAATAGAAATTATAGTCTCTCTCTCACATTGTGACCATTTCAAAAAGCAAACCTCAGCCATTGTGAGACCAACTGCAATTACTGACAGGAAAGCAGAGCAGTGTATTGACTTATGCCAACTCCTGGCACTGGGAAATAAAGAGAGAGACCTACAAACAATGATTTAAAAAACTCCAGATCACACATGAAAAAAACCCAAACACTACAAAATCTTACTACACGCTTAAATAACAAAAGAAACCCAATTCTTTATCTATTCATACTGCAGCCCAAACAAGGCAGGGTGCTGTTCTGCCATACAAGGAGAGCTGCAGACAAAGGAGAACATGCAAAGGCAAGACTGCAGAAAGTATATCTAGGATATTACAGAGTACTTCAAATATTGTCATGAAATCACAAATTCAAAGTCTCCTGTAACATTCCTGTCGGATTCCATTTTTGTGGTGACTAAAAGATCAAACTACACTGTTTTATGATCTAGTATAAAGGGTAATAATCCTCTTAAGCAACTTTCTGTGGCACTGAGAACATGCTTCTTATTGCAGAGTAATGAAATTTCAAGTCCATGAATCCCTTGCAATAACTAAAATCAGGAAAATGTCAGGATGCCTGTTTTCTGGGATCTGACATTTCCCAACACAGAACACACAAACCTGAAGTGACCTGTAAATCCACTACTCTCTTCCTCCAGACCTTCTCTTTAAACTATGTGTACACTAAAAGCTAGAAGGAAGTCTACAAGTCCCCAGATATTACAATGGTATAATTATATAGCATTCCCTGAAGTTTTAGAATTGTGCAGCTCATCTTCTTATGTAAAATTTTTAAAAAAAATAGTGCAGTACATAATGCTGTAAAAACAAAAAAAAGTTTTTAGTCTTAGGAAAAATAAATCTTCCTTTATTTTCAAAAGTAGTTTTTCTAATACAGTTCATCTAATCCCTAGCTGAGGATGATTTTATTCCTGAAACTGGAAAAAAAAATGGTAAAATTTTCCCACCCCATTATCTGTATGAGCTGGAAGTCTGAAATTTTGTCCAATGCAAAAATATCCCAAGTACTTTCCAACCAAACTGTATCCAAAACAGGATGATTGCATCATTTAAAAATGTCATCTTGAAGATATAAACATGCCACACTTCAGAAAACATTTCTTCCAACAGCTGTGGCAGCTCAAGCAGCTCTCCCAGCACGTTCCTCACCCGACTGTCCCACACCAGTGTGATGAACTACACCAGAATGCTGATCTGAACTGGGAAAAAATACACCACCTCCTCTCACCCCCAAGAACCTCATATACCAGAACAAGCACATTTTTGTTGTCAATTTTTTTTGACTCTGGTCAGCACCACACAGTTTCCAGCCCACTCTACACAACACAACTGGGAGGGCAACACTGAGGAGAAAACAAACAACAGGGAGTCCTTGAAACTGTATCAATTGCAAAAGAAATGTACTTGAAATCCTGCCTTTAGTTTCATGTATCTGTAGAGTAAGCAGTGATAAATTTTCAGAGCAGTTGTGTTCTCAGTGTCTGAAACTGGCTGCAAAATCCAGTACCTCAGTTACCTTTGCTTCAGTAGCTTCATGGGAAATTTCTTAAATGATACCCCCTACCTATAGAGACATAGATATTTTAATCTCCATGAACGGTGCCACACTTGGAGATAGTATGCCAACACCTCTGATCTTTCCCCCTCCCCTCCATGCCAGTTCAGTCAACTTTTTACAGCAAAACTTAAGAATGTCTTTATCTTTTGGTATGGCAATCTCACATAAAACTTTTAATATATTTTTTTATTTAGAAGTAACTCTCTAAACCATGAGCAAGTACTGCTGTCTCTCTAACACAGTTAAGTATTTGCAACAAACAAACAAAAGCAGCCACATGGTCCCTTCTTCCACTTTTTCAGCTAAAAGACAAATTTATTTTTTTGTAACCATGCATCTTTACTAAAGGTACACTGGGAGACAACATTTTAGAAAGGTTTAGGGGAGGCAACACTCTATCTTAATTTAAAAAATTATAAATTAAACCCTCCTGCTCCAAAGACAAATCAGTTGCCAACAAGGGTCAGAAATAAGCCTCCCTTTGCTATCAGTTACTAGATGGTTGTGCATTTGTGCTTTGGATAATTCTTTTGCTACTTTCCTTAGCAAAAGTCCTGGATACCTTCCACTTCAGACAAGATTCTGAGTGCAGTTTGACCTAGTGTCATTTCCATGATATGCCTGAATTTCTCTTGGCAATAATGATGTGAATTCATACATTTATTTTTGTATATTTTTTTGTATTTTCAGCTTTCACTACTGTAGTATTACTTTGGTTGGAAGGTACCTCTAAGTATTGCCTTGTCAAAAATAGGCAAGAACATGTTACTAGCACTGACTCCTTTTTTCTAGGATGGAGAGATGACAAAAATCAAAATATCTCGAATTATTTCTGAATTGACTATCGGACACTTTGACAATACATCCTTCATTTGTAGTTAGTTTGTAATTAATTTATTAATTTCCAGTACCCATCCATTTTGACCCATATACAATTGTTCCCAGGCAGTCCCGTGGTGTAAAGGAGAGCACTCTGGACTCTGAATCCCAAGGACCTGAGTTCGAGTCTCAGTGGGACCGTCCCCTGGCAGTTCAATGCCTCCCTGCCATCCCATCCCGTCATATCTCGGATGCTCAGCAGGGTCAGCCCCGGTCAGTACCGGGTGCTGTGACAGTCCCGAGGACTTCACTGTCACTGTCCAAGCTCGCTCGGCCGTGGCAGATGGACCTCAGGACTTAAATGGTGGGGCCAGTTCTGTGCACGCTGTGCCCCACCTAAAAAATCCACTGGGCAGGCTGGAAGGGCACACCCACATGGGGAGAGCCCTTCCCAAATCTGTGTTCATAAAGTCTGGCCATACATACACAGAATTTTTCCCACCCTTGTGGTCTCAAAGCTGTTTGTGAGGCAGTAAAGTAAGAACCCATCCAGGTGTTTGCATTTTGATGGATTATCTTACCCCCAGTCTGCTCTGTGGTCAAAACAGCCACACCAGCAGAGCGAAATATCAAATGAGGCTTTACCATTTAGTTTACCTACACCAGTCCATATTGCTGGTAAAACTCTATAAAGCGAGTTAAATTTGAGCTTAGCTCAACTTCAATAACCTCAATATAGAAAGCTTAATCACATATCGCTTAAAATGAAACCTCCAAACACTGAGTCTGGAATCAGCTACTGAGAGAGGCTGCAAGAGTGGTCTAAACATAGATGAACTTAAAATAAAAACAAAGCTGAGAAATCTACAGAGCAAACTTGACAGATTAAGCACTTCTTTGATGCACAGTTACTGCTTGATAGGTAAGAACAGGGAAAGCACATAAAGTCTAACAAAGCAATCTATACCATCCATATGTCTAATTCTACATGACTTATAAGAGGATGTTCAAAATTAAAACAAAATCAGACAAAAATGAGTTTAAGTGCAAAAGATACCAGATAAAAGCAGCTATAAAATCAACAGACAGTATAAGCCTTCTAAAGGGGATTTAAAGAAGAAGTAGTAGCCTGGAACATTACGTGATGTCTCTAGGGGATGTTTTTGAACAGTGTCACTTCACTGTCTGCTGAGAAACCTGTATCCTGTCATCTGCTCAACCCAAGGAACAACACTAGGAGGAATTTCAGCAGTGAGCTCCACAGCTCCTGAGAGGTTATGTGATTTTCTGCTCTTCCTTCCCAGTTAGGCAATTTACAAAGATGGGGAATTTTGTTTTCCTCCTATTGCTTCTGCATTGTCAGGAGATGGTAGAAAAAGCTTTAAGAATAAATATACATTTCAGAATTTATCTTGAATCCCTGTACGCACAAAGTGAAGAGAGGCAGTTTTAAAGTGTTTTCAAAAACAGGAACACTGATATAGTGGAACTAAGCAGATCAAGCTTTCAGACTGTATTTTTAAAGCACTGAATACATGGCTGGCTGGGCACACTAACAAACAACTTCAAACATCAGCTGAAGGAGCTCGCTAATGGAAAGACAGCCTAACTAAATAAAAGCCACACAGGGAAACCAGCTTGTTTGTCCATTACTCCTATTTGCTTGTCCACAAAACCCACAATAAAAATCTTCACTATTTGCCCTGTATTTAATTTATCATATTGAAAACTAATATACACGAACTTGTGTAAGTGGAACTTTAGAACTGTTTTGTCTGCAAGGCTCATGACTCACGTTTTATTTCTCAGAAGTGCCCTATTGTTTAGTTGCTTTAGAAAGTGTTACTCGCTGTTCTAAAAATAAAGAAAGTCACAATAATTTTACTATTCTGAATCTGGATAAAATGTATTTCTTTAGGTTTAGGAGCACTACAGCAAATATTTGCTTTTTACTTTCCTTTTATCCAGAGCAGTGGGCATGACTTTCCTATTCTTTTCATGTCCACATGAGTTATAAACCACAGATGCCATCCTCACTTAATTGTCAACTTGGGATACCCATGCACATTCTCACTGGTTCTGATGTAGTACTTCAGTTGCCAAAACTATTTTATTTATCTGAGCTCAACACAGATTCCTATGTTATGTGATGGGAGTCTGAATGGAAAGATGCAAAATGTGTGTCCCAGGTATTGATGCAAAATCTAACAGATACAGTCAACAAAAAGCATTTTCAAACAATTATGGCAGAGCAGTGGAAACTAAGAGATGTAATGCTGTGAACCCAAGATACAATCTCAGTTCCTTAAGTGTAAAGCCATTCCACTTCTCAAAAAACTCCTGTGCTGTCCAAGCCTTGAAGAGACATATGGGAAGCAAGTGAATCAGCAGCTAGCAGTGAAAACAACAGAATAATCTCTTGAACATATGCATATACATTACCATACCAGCACAGAGTCCAGTGCTGGCTGTCATCCAAGTTATAAATTCTGTTTCCTGGGAAAAAAACACTGGGATAGAAAGAATACAGAACACATTTTCTTTAGTAATGGTAGGAATTTTAGAATTTGTTAATTTGCCAAGTTGGTGAAATGTATTGGCTACCAGCATAATGTGAAATTAAAAATTCAGTAAGGGAAGCAGTAGGGCTTGCAAGCTTTTGTTAACTCCCCAAATATTTATCACATTAGTAGTAGGAAGCCTGGTGACAGATGAGAAATCTGGCATTTCCTAAATGGAATCAAGAATTTACAGGACCACGAGAGAGGTCTCAAAGCACAGAAACCTGCTTTGGCAGACTGGTGCAAAACCAAAAGATGTAAAATAGAGATTTAAAAATGTTAAACTGTTTTACCTGTTATTACAAAAAATTGCAGTGTAATTTGAGTTGCATTTGATGAGCTTGGAGATAAATACTGTTTCCAACAGCTATATGGCTGTGTTTTGGAAGAGATACCACTCCACAGAGATGGACTGTGAAATATCATCTGGAACTAACAAATACTACTGTGTGCAACAGCAATTACATAGCACACTGGTTCTGCCATTTGCACACTGGGCATAAGCAAGTATTTTCCCCATTGCATGAGGAAAAAGACATTCAAATAAACATTAACAACTGTTTTACCAATGATGGTTGTTAATTGTTTTGGAAGGCACAGATGCAGCTGTTTTCTCTCATTTTTGTTACTATGCCATTAATGTACAGTAAAGGAAACTTTCAATAACAAGTGAGAAACAATCAATAGCAATTTACCTTAAAGGGCTGACAAACAGTGCAAGTAATGGTTCATTCTTACAGAAACCCCTAAATGGCAGACCTCGCAGCACTTAAATGCCTTCTATTAGAGAAAAAAAATGCAGACACAGCTGAGAATTTGTTCCGATCCCTTTCCACAATAAGACAATTCAAAATAAAGGACTGACAGATGTTATCTGAGGTTCTTGGTAAGTATTTTTCTTTAAAAATTTTTAGTCCAATAAATTCAAGGTGCTTTTGCACTAAAATTCTGCTCAGTCTGAAGACAGAACAGGTAACTGAACAAATACACTATCAAGGTCCAGTTTAAGAACATGGTATGGTCCTTTTCACTCACACGCACTTTGAACCAGCAGAAACACTTCCTATTCCTCCTTCAGAAAGGAGGTGATTTTATTAATACAAATACAATAATCAGCTCATCTGGAAAATAGCCAACAGCATGTCAGATCTCCTTCAGAGTAAGACACGGCCAATACTTCACACCACTCACAATCAGTGGTTTTCTGGTGGCACAGCTGCCCTGCACTGCTTGGAGTACATTCCAGTACATAATGCACAGTAGCCAGAATTTAGTATTTCTAAAGCTATGCATCAAGGCAGCAAAAGATTACGACTTCTGCCACTCATCCCTGGATACATTGTTGTTGTGGGGGTCAGAGAAGGGGCAATGGCAACAGAAGTATGTTCATGTAAATGCATGTAGTAATTGACAACCTTTAGTGAAGGATACGTTTATTCTGTTCACACCAAACCAGGAACTGCTTTCCCTTCTTGCAACTTTGATATTTCTGAACCAAATACTGACAACATTGAATTAATTTGGTATTAGTTTTCTGTGTCATACAGCCAGTTCACTCATTATCTGACCAAAACCACTAGGTTAAAACAGTTCCTATGAATTATTTAATGCTTTAACTAAGTACGTGAGCTTTGTTTTTATTACTCTTTTACCCCTCCCAATTCCTTGATACAGAAAAACAGAAAATGCATGCTTAGTTCCTAATAAAACATTATTTTCTCAGTTACAAAGCAGTTAAAATCATACAGATAGTTAAAAAAACCCAAACATGACAAACTTAAACTCGCATTTATGCCAAGGCCAGCTTATGCCCATATCAGTTCCTTATATAGTTCACTTGCATGAGTCTGCACCATGAATAGGTCTGGTTCAATACCAGATAAGTTATGCTCACAGCACACAGACAGACACACACATATATATGTGTATAGACACACACACATACACACACAGAGATGTGTGTGATTATATGACAGGATTTCATTTAATTCTAGGTCCCAATAAGGGAACACTATTTTGATTATAACACTTCCAAAGAAACTTTGTAGCTAAAACATTGATTTCCCCTTCAATACATGTCAGTTTGAGGGCACTTTTCAACTAACATGTTGATCCCTGAAGCAACTCTGATTTTCAGAAAGTGCTCTTGTATAAGAGTTGGCAATCACCTTCTCAAGAGGGTGCATGACTTCATTCTGGACATTTTTCAAATTAGCTGACACTGAGATGCTACAGCTTCTCATAATGAGGAAGTGCTATTTATTCTGTTAGCATACGGTGCAACCTTTCTGCTGTCCATCGAGGAATACAAGAGCTGCCAAGGGACAGTACCACTTCCTAATTATTTAAAGCCTCTAAAATTAACACCTTCATCGCTGCATTTTGTATATGGACAAAATTCTTCTGAATTCCATTTGCTGTTGATTTTTTCCTGAGAATCTCTAGTTAGCCCTGTGACCTCAAACATTGCTCAAAAAACATCTAACAAAAGCATTTAAAGGCAAATTATCAGGATTTTTAAAAACTGGGCAGCTTATTATTCAGCTATCCAAAGATAAACAACCCAGGATAAACCGCAATCTTCTAATCAATGCAAATCAGTCAAGGAATGAGACAAAGGCAACTCAGTAGACATCTCAGAGGCATCCTTTGCAATGAAGTCCTGTTTCAACTCAGTTATGAAGTTACATATCATCCCTTCAAGGCATCACACTAAAGACAAGTAAACGTACTTTGGGAATTAGTTTGATTAAATCTCTGGGTTTACATTTAATTTAGAGAGGGCATTCTCTTAATTGCAAGAGCCTTTCCATGCTTTGCATGAAAGAGGGACAATTAGAACAATCTGAAACAAAATGAGTGTGAATTCTCCGCCATCCCACATGCCACTGCAGCAAGTGGCAGAGACATGTAACAGATGGTCAATTTTACTTACATTCTCAGTTATTAAAAAGTACCTGAAGGGCCACTAAACTCTTTTCTACTGGAAACCCTGTATAAATTAAAATTACTTTGTATCCACAATGCTGAGGATTAACTTGACCTTTCTCCAGGGCATGAGACATTCTTGCTCAAAGCCATTCAAATACAAACCTAAAATGATTTTAGCTGTTCTAGTATCAAATTTTAGAGTTACATCTTTTGTAGGTGACTTGGAGAGTGTCAGTCATCGACCTTATTGTATCTTTATCACAAACACCACGGGAGTTACTGGATACCAGCAAAACCAAAAAGCTCATTTACAGATTAAGGTACTATTAAACAGTCATGAGAACCCAGGCACTGACAATCCTGGTCAGCACAAGGCAGAGATACAAAGGTTGAAGTGTTGTCCCATGCAGTTGGTATCTGTGCCTGTTGTATGCAATTTACGTAACAACTTTAGCCTGTTCTTATAAAATTGCTGCAATAGCTCCTGGAAGTGACAATACATAACACTGGGACACTGTGGGACACTGCCTGGAAAAAAACAAAACAGTGAGAACTTGGTCAAATACTGATTTTATCCAAAGTAATTGCCAAATTCTTCCCTATGTATAATCACAATAATATGTAAATTTGGACGATTTCTCAAATCCACCATTTCAGCTAGTCTAATTACTTTCTTTAATACATTCCAATCCTTGTAAACAGAACAGAGGATGAAAAGTTGTTTGTTATTATTAAAACCTCAAGTAAAACTACCCCTGCTTCAAGTACATTTGGGAGATATGGAGCAAAATTCTCCTGATTCCTATCATGTGACATTTAACACCTGGACTGTCAAGATGCAATAAACTTTTCATCAACCAGGAGCTACACTTGTGGTTGACAGATTCAAAGATTTATTTTGCTAATAATACCATCGTGTATTTAGCTGTATGACTGTACCAAAGCAAACAGAACTTTGAAACAATATTCTTTCCATGTAACGACTTCAACACACAACAGTCCAAGGAAGCAAAAAATAATCCTTGAAGCAATCTGAGCGATTAAGGATCTAATTTTACTTTTCTTTCTTCTTCACAAATACTTATTTTGGAATAGCAAGGGTAGGTTCTTCAACTACTTTCTCATCCTGCACCTTCCCTGACAACCACATTCCTTCTAATATGGGCAATGGGCATAACCTGGAACACGAGAGGCTCCACATGGATATCAAGAAACACTTTTTCACTGTGACTGAGCACTGGCACAGGTTGCAGAGTCCCCATCCTTGGAGCTATTCAAAACCACCTGGACCTGTTCCTGGGCAAT
The DNA here is from genome assembly GCA_013396695.1 of Sakesphorus luctuosus. NCBI lineage: Eukaryota > Metazoa > Chordata > Aves > Passeriformes > Thamnophilidae > Sakesphorus > Sakesphorus luctuosus. The sequence goes on along the minus strand of VWZD01004312.1, from coordinate 1,542,627 downwards.
CAGCTCTAGGTGGGCCTGCATGAGCAGCACGGTTGGATCCAAAGGCCTCCAGAGGTCCCTACTGACCTCACCCGCCCTGTAATTCTCTGACATACAGAGCAGTCTGACCAGTGATGAAGAACCCCTCCCAACGTCCAGCAGCTCTCATTAACTGTGGGCAGAGTTGCCTGTCAGTACTAAGACTTTATTCCTGATGCTACTGTTTGAGAGCAGAAACAAACAAACAATTCAGACAGCACGTGGGACACCAAATATGCAGAATCCATGAAAATCATAAGACACAACTATTTATATACCCACACCTACAGGTAAATATGATCTCTAAGAAATGGCTGCTGTAAGGAAAGCTGCAAACCTGGCTGATGGTGATGATTTGGCCTGAACAACATTCATCTCTGTCATTCCCTGGATGCTCTAAAACAATGCTGATAGCCCAAACCCTCAGGGAACTACAACCAGTGCTGAATATAGCACTCATCATCATACTGTGAGTAGTACACAGAACCTGTTCAAACCTCTATTCTGGCTTCTCAGGGAGGAATTTCAGGTGAGATGTCAGATCTTATCTGTGTGAAATCCAGTTATCTGCCAACATGGTACTAGAAGGCATCTGAAGGGAACTACGCAGTGTATCAGCACACCACAAATGGCCTAAAGCAAGGGTGAAGCTCACCTGTGTGGCACAGACTCTTCTCCACAGTCAATTAGAGTCTGTGTAATGGAACCCTACAGAAACTAAAACCACTGCAAATACTATCGGTACCTTCCGTAAAGGCAAGGTATACTCTGGTGATCCAGCTTTCAATAACAAACACTGAGCAGAGAATAATGAATCTATTAATTAAAAACCCTGCAGGATTTGTTTTGGGGAGGGAGGGAGCAGGGAAGGCAGGCAGGCAGCAAGCAAGGAAGGAAGCAAGGAAGGAGGCAAGGAAGGAAGCAAGGAAGGACCACCCATAGCAGACATTAACCAGATTGCTTGCTTAATTTTAGGCATTACAATAGGGAGAGCTATATATGAAACAGAAATCCACACTAAGAAGATAAATTGGTTAGAAAATGCCACATTTGAGCCAACATAATCAGCATTCCAGGACACTGTGAAAACACTGTATTTGAGGCAGACAAGTAGCTAGGCTGGAACACAATACCCTCTAGAAGACCACACAATTCCATGGAGAATTAAGAGAATGACTGTGCTCTTGCTGGGTAAACCATGACCATGAAGGGCTGCCAATGGCATTGAAGCATTACTCTGTAGATATTTAAATACAAATAGACACACTTTAAACACACTGGGCATAAGTATTAGCAATTCTTACAATATTCCATAATAAATATAACTGCAGTATTGACAGAGAATGCATTTGGATTTTTCTTAAAGACACCATGCAATATTATTTAATTTTTCTCATGAATTTTAACATGTTCCCCTTTTGTTTACACTCTCCTTTTAAAACATAATTTTACGGGGATTTTTTGTTTCACATTCATTATACTGAAAACTAACTCTCATTTTTGTTTTGTAACACTGACATGCACTAAAATTATATGGAATATAAGTGTAAGATCTGAAGCCTTTCTCCAAGGCAAATTATCATGCATGTTTACACTTTGTGACAAAATGTATCCTGGCTCACATTCTACATTCAATACAAGGGTATGGCAACTGATAAATGAAAGTAAATGTACGTAAAAGAATCTCTGGTCTTTAAAATAAAAGAATACATTTGTTTTCTCCTCTTCTCATGGAAAATATTGCATAGATATCATTACACAGAACCACAGAATATGTTGGTTTGGAAGGGATCCACAAGGATCTTTGAGTCCAACTCTTGGCCCTGCATAGAACCATTCCCCAAGAGTTACATCACACCATGTGCCCAACAGTATCATCCAAACACTTCTTGAACTCTGGCAGGATTGGTGCTGCAACCACTTCCCTGGGGAGCCTGTTCACGTGCCAACCACCCTCTTGGTGAAGAACCTTTTTCCAATATCCAACCTAAACCTCCCCTGACACAACTGCAGGCCATTCCCTCAGGTCCTGTCACTGGTCACCACAGAGAAGAGAGTGGTGCCCACTCCTCCTCCCTTCCTCACAAGGAAGTTGTGGCCTCCCCTCAGTCTCCTCCAGACTGAAGGCACCACGTGAACTCGGGTGCTCCTCATACAGCTTCCCCTCAAGGCCCTTCACCATCTTCACTGCCCTCCTTTGTATGGTCTCTAAGAGTTTAATGTTTTTCTTTCTCGTAGTGCCCAAAGCTGCTCACAATATTCAAGGTGAGGCCACCCCAGTGCAGAGCAGAGCAGGACAATCCCCTCCCTCAACCAGCTGGCAATGCTGTGCCTGATGCCCCCTAGGACACAATTGGTTCTCCTGGCTGCCAATGCACTGCTGACTCAGATTCAACTTGCCGTTGACCAGGACCCCCAGATTCCTTTCCATGGCACTGCCTTCCAGCATCTCATTCCCCAGCCAGGGTCGCCCCATCCCAGGTGCAGAATCCAGCACTTTCCTTTGTTGAACTTCATATGGTTGGTGATTTCCCAGTCCTCTGATTTGCTGAGGTTTCTCTGCAGGGCCTTCCTGCCTTCGAGGGAGTCAAGAGCCTTCCTAGTTTTGTGTCACCTGCAAACTTGCTTGGTATCCCTTCCAGTCCTGCATCCAAGTCATTTATGAAAATATTGAAGAGCACAGGGCCTAAGATGGACCCATTTGGAAACTCATTAGTGACAGGTCACCGGTTTGATGTCACCCCATTCACTGCTACTCTCTGTGTTCGACCCATGAGCCAACTGCTCATCCACCCCATGATGTGTTTATCCAGCTGTGCTGGACATTTTGCCCAGAAGAATCCTGAGAAAGTATCAAAAGCTTTATCATTCTTTGTATTTTCTTATCCAAAAGCTAAGAAGCTTCCTAAATTGAGAAAAATCTGCAATGCTGAATCTCTGCAGGAGTCAACAGCTTCCACTATGGCCCTGACACAGGACAGTGCATCAACAGAACTAATATTATTTTAGAAATGTCTCCAGCATTATGGTGCTGTCATCTTCCCTTTTCTATTTTCACCTCTCACTCTCCCATTCATTCACTGTAAAGCACAATGTAGCAAATCAACTCTTATTTCACTATCAGCAAGGGAGAGATTTTCTGCTTAGAACAGTTGAAGTAGCAGAGGACACATTTCAGGCCATGCTGAACACATCTTCCCCTCCCTTTTTTAGATAGCTGCATGATGCCCTAACAAGTTTGATGAGCCTTTTGTCAGGGAATAAAAGAAGAATATGCATAGAATATGTATAAAGTAGGGAATGCCCTCTTGCAGAAGTCCATTCAGAATTCCAGTAAGAGGTGAGTTATAAACACAAAGTGTTATTCTGTCACGTGTTTAATACATGCTGTTAGAAATAAGTTAGACAGCAGATGAAAAGGTATCTTAGTGACAAAACATTCTCCTTACTGCAAAGCACAATGATAGATAACAAGAATAAAATGTTCCAGGACTTACTCCTAGAAAAGAGTTTATTTTCAATCAAGGAATGAAACTTCCGTGGGGAGTATTTCCCTTTTCTACTGAAAGTGGGGCAGTTGTTGCTTATTTCTACAGAACCAGGCAAAACAGTAATGTGAAAAGTGTCCGAGAAGCTTACACAACTGTAAGGGAAAATAATATAAATAAGAGGGTGTGCACGGTACACACACCCTTCGTTCTCTCTCCTAAGTCAGCCATAACAGTTTAATAAAATTTGAAAACCAGAAAGAAATCTATTTCATCAAATTATGACAAATGAAAAGTCTTTGGATACTCTCAGAGTTAAAAGCCATGTTATGCACTAGGAAGAAAACCAAAGAACAGACTCAACAATTTACCACCTTCAGTGTTTCCAGAAGCTATTACACCCTACATGGTTTCACAGGACAAGCATGCCTTTTACAGCCTCAGACAGAACACCCTTGCCTAGTGCCACCTACACTGAGTCCTGCCACTTCCTCTTCTCTGACAATTCCTTGCTTTGGTGAATGCAAGGCAATCTGAACACTTACTAGAGAAGCTTCTGTTCAGAAAGGAGACAAAGGAACAACTCTTTTTAAAGCAGTTTACTCTTAACAAATCCAAAATATTCTATATATGGGGCCATCTGATCAAGAAAAATAAACAGACCTCTGTGTATATGCTCACATACTTCAGGAGCATTAGCTGAACACTTTTTCTCACAACATTTCATGTTTTACCTCATGAGTAAAATATCTGCTTCTGCAAACTGAAAAAGCAGAGTCCTCTGCCTTGATTTAACCTGCACTTATTTGTTCCTCTCTGTGAGACCAGAAGCTAAAAAAGGAAAGGAGGAAATTCTACATCCATTTATAAAGAGGCAGTTCTTCATAAGGTGGTATTTCAAACCAAACGTATTTGCGATCAAAACTCGTCCCACTCTCCTGCACCAAGCAAGGAACTCCCCTTAAAAGCCCACTTCAGCTTCACCTTGAGAGAACTAGATTTCATCCTTTCAAAAAGAAATCCCTTTTTTTTTCCATGCAGTCTATTCAGTTACATATTTCCCTTTTCCATGCTACTTGTCCAGGACCACAATCTCAGTTCAGATCAGTGGTCACTGAACTATGCCAATGAAAAGAACCAGCTGTAAGCTGGGTGACTCCTCTGACTGAGCTCAAATGAACACCTGTCCTCTCTCTCCCTTTCAATGTCAAAGAAATCTACTCTGTGCCCCTGAATCCCAAAAATAAACATAATTCAGTTATTCATGTTCCATAGGAGAGAAGAGCTAAGCAAAAAATTCTTATATGAATGTATTCCACTAAAAATGCAAATGTATTTTTGATTCATTAGTTACTTAAAGATACTGATTTTTAAACATAAAACACAAAGAAAACTTTAAAAATTCAACTCAAAATGCACTATTTGGAATTTTATTATGCATGGAAATTTTTGAACAGATATTTTCAAGAAATGCAGGACTCTTCCCACCCTAATAAGAACCCTGTCTGTGTATTCCTCCTACCAGCGGCCTCTCCCTGCACAGCACTGCCAATCTCGCAGCTGCCACACTTGAGCTCAAGACTGTGAATCATCACTTGTACTCACACAGTACACAGCTCTATTTTCAACTGAAGGACACAGAAATTACAAAGCCAACCTCCTGAACAGCAGAAAATCCACACAATGAAATTCCGTAAAAACTACTGCCATAGTAAAGCAAAATGGAAATTAGCACCCAGGTTTTATTCTTTTTAACTATGATAATCTAGAAGATTTATTACTGTGACTAGAGCACTAGGGAGTAAGGAATTTTTTCAGGCTTCCTATTAACTTTTTATCACCAGTGGTATCACATGGTACCAGCAACTCATGCAGGCTCAATTGTTTTTTAAATTTATTAATTACTGAATAGCTTTGCTGGGTTCCAGGAGTGTAGTGTGATTTTCCAGCCCAGCTGCCAACCCTACATGAGTGAATATAGCACTATTGTTTAATGCTTCCAAGAAATTTGACCACAGTAAACAAACAGCAACTTAAATTTTTGTTAAGATGTTTAAATTGAATCCTAAGATTCAACATAATTTTTGAAACTTTTATCTTTGTTTTACACAATTCTCTCATGTCTTTGTCCCTGTGGACAGAGCACTGCCTATTCACTTCACTGGCTACTGGCAGAAGAGAAGCTACACCTGTGATCCTCCCATACTGTATCAGGCAGACAGATAACAAGCTATTAAAAAAATATTAAATATTAAAAAAATTTCAAAAGAGAGCACAGTTTCTCTACAGATTCTCTTTCAGTTGGCTACTACACCTTTCACAATTTGTGTGTCAGGACCTAGTAACTTGACCTTCCTCTCACTTTTTGATCATGGAAGAGTCCAGTATCACACACATACAATATTGCTAGGTTAGAGTTAAGATTAATTTTCATCTCCTTTCGAAAAGTAATACGTTTACATAATAGAAAAAAATACTTACTCTACTCATAGCCCAGTACATTTCAAATGTGAACATATCTGAAAGCCTTGATCAGAAACTAAAACAGTTTTGAAATCTCATTATAAAAGGCCCAATCAATTTAAACACCAGACAGTGCATATGTAGAAAAATCCATCAAAAATGCAGGTCACAGTTACCATTTATATCTACATGGAGGAAGATGACACAGGGAAACATTATCCCAAATGACTTACCATGTTAACGAAATAAAAGCTGTTAAGGTTTCACTTATTTTCTGTCAGTATAAAGCACCATAAGCAAGCTGCTTAACATGTTAATGCACAAATGCCTCCTAGAGAACCTTCAAAATATTGGGTTTACAATTCTTGAACACTGTGGGTTTGATTTCAAGAATTTAAAGACATTATCAGAGAACTCTTGACTTGTAACACTTACCACTGACACAAGACAGGCAAGGAAAGTATCATGCCCTAGGGATTAAAACTGCTTCTCAGAAAGCCATCAGAGATACAGATGCTTTCTTTTAACCTCTTTGTACTGCATTCTCTAAAGTTCCACCACACTGACAGATATGCCATCTTCTGAATTAAACCAGAAAACAAAAAAAGTGGAGGGACAGGGACATGATAAAGAGCTGTAGAGTATGAGGGAACTATTCCCAGCAGACACCCACAGACCTGGCAGTACAAACTATATTCATCTGGAATACAGAGATCCCAAGCTCAGTCCCTCATTGAATGAATTTTTCCCCATTTTCTTTTGTGCATTTTGGTAGAACAAATTGAATAATATAAACTGTAATACAAACCTGAGAAAAATATGTAAATGTAATGAAGCATTCTAAGCTGGAATTAATCATGAGTACCTTCTAAGGCAGGAGTGGTAGCCTTTGACATCAAGTTAGAAAAAAGACAACTCCAAAGCAAGGCACATGCCTCAGATTCTTCATGTCTACTGGGTGCTAAGCTATACCTGACATTCTGTGGAAGAGGATGATTAAAAGGAATAATATAAAAAATAAAATTCAGTATTACATCTGACTTATTTTAACACTGGAAAACTCACAGTCATCTTTTGTGTTTTATTGGTAAGCTAACACATTCACAGATCTTCTGTTTATAACTTCTAGAGAGCAAAAACACGGTATTTGACACCACGATTTTTGTATTTGCAGAGCAATACTCAGATTTTAAGTATAATGTATTTCAATTCCTCCCAGTATCTCATTTTGTATCAGTGAAATGAGAGCTCTATCTTTGTCCTTTGAAAAGATGAAGCCAATTCCATGAACTTAGTTGCCTTTTATCCTCAAAGCAATTTCTATAGCACACATCACATGCCAAAGAAGTGTATCAGAAATCCTGTATCATCTGCAGATGGACTAGGTGATGGCGCTCGTTTTACTTCACTAGTTATGGCTTCCAGTAAACAAAAGCTTTCTTCTTCATAAATGTCATTACAGCAAGTCAGTCCCACCAGAAGAAACACACAACTTGGGCTTTTGGTAGAAAAGTTTCCAGTTACGGCTTTCATGATCTAAATTTCAGCAATATCAGCTAGAAATAGAAGCTCACCCTACCCCTAACTTTCCTGTGTCTACATCCCCTCTGTCCAGTGCATGACGCTACTTTAACCAGCAGTTTGCACCGATTAAAAGAGTTTCAGGCACGAAACTATTAAAACTAATGTAAATTTCATTGTATAGCTCAGTCAGTTGAATATTATTTGAAGATGTTAACATTAACCAAAAGCATTAAAAGAATACACCTTATGCAATTCTATTGTCTGTCTTGTCTCTCTCCAAGAGAACAAGTAGATGACATTAGAAAAACTCACAGAAAAACACAATTGTCCCATAGAACAAACTGAAGGAAGTTTTCTTTTTCCTTAGCTGCCACATGCTGGCCATCCCACTAGGACAAAAAACCCAAAACAAATACAAAACAGTAGGAGCAAATCATCACTTGACTAATGAATATAATGCATTCTGAAATGTCCAACTTAAAAACTTTTAGAAAATTTGAGTGCTTCTTCCTAGGACTGTTCATTGGTGAACTATTTGCCATTTACCTTTGCTGCTGTTGTTGTTGTAAAGGTGTTGAGTGGTTCCCTGGCACATATCACTCCTCTTGACAGAGGTCTGTGCTCCACCACTTGTCAAATACCAGCTCACCTACATTTATGCCTAAGCTTTGTCTGAAAGACTGTAAGCCTTCAAGTATAATGGTTAAATTATCTTACAAGCAAAACAAAGAACTTCTTTCCACCTCCCCAATCTCTTACCAGTTATGCTGAGTGCTCCAGCTCTATGTCTATGGATCTATCTCTTCTCTAAAGTTAAAAGCAAATGCTTCATCTGGAGTATTCTGAAATTTTTTATATAGTATTCAATAGAAACTGGACTATAAAGCCAGTTTATCTTCTACAAGCAAACAGAAATTCCTTATCAGTAACTTCTAGTTAGGGATGATCTGAGCTGAATCAGAGTAAAAATCTATAGTGAAAGCATTTGCAAAATGCCAGCTCCAAACCTGCACCTTAATTTTGAAAAAAAAAAAAAAGGCTCTTTTCAAAGCACACAAAAACCAAACCACCAGGGCTGACATTTAATTTCAAACAGCTTTCCCACCTCTTCACACATCCCATGAAATTCACATCACCAGTGTCACAAGGCATTCAAATGGAAAGGCATTCTAACGCTCACTAAAGGCAGAACTCTCTGAAGAGTCACTATCCTTTACAATACTGGCATGGATGGGCACAGGCATCCATCTCCCTTTCTGCAGATTCCTCTTTCTCTCTGCAATTTCAACTCATCCTTACCACCTGCATTCTCCTGATGTCCCGAATGCTTCAAAAGCACTTCCTCGTGCATGAAAGCAAATATAAATCATGCATTGATTTTACATTAACATCTTTCTAGGAGAATTCTACTTCAAGCAACGTACTTAACAAATTAATTTTAATATTCCAGCAATAAGATTTTTTTCCTTTATGTTCCAATCTGAAGACAAGAACAAATCCAGTAACAGAACGCTGACGTTAATTTAAGAGCAGATGAAATATGACTTAATAACACTGTAGCAGGGTAACATTTCTCCAGTAGGTCATGGAGGCATAAAATTTTCAACAAATTCATTCTTGTACCACTGTATATTCCTGCTAATAGGCCAGGGCACAACTGAGAAATTGTTAATACCTTGCTGCACAAACTTATACAGTGGGAAAAAAAAGTAATTTTTATAGTCTCAGTTTCTCTACTCAGCAGTAAAACTGGGGAAAGAGGCAGGAAGGCTCCTACTTGCTTTCCCTTGAGCAAAGGGCAAAAAGTGACTTGTTAACCACAAAATGCAACTCCATATTAAGCCTCTATTTAATAAGTGATACCAAATACTACCATAGAAAAGGTCTTAGTGAAAAAAAGTTGTACTTAAGAGAGCCAGAACAGCAGAGGCCAAAAAAAGCCAAGACTAATTTGCTACTAGTTTCACTCAACCACATTCCAACTGGAACCTGCAAGTACAGTCAAAACTTTCCTTCAATTTTCAGGTCCCAAAGTCCTTCAAATTTCACTAAGAAAGGATGAACAGAAGAAATAGGTTCTAACCTGGCAGCTTTAGAAAGACTTGTCAGATTTTAAACTTAGTAAATGTTATTCTACTCCCGTTTCACTAAAGATTGATTTTAACCAAAATGTTTTATAAATTGGTGATCGTGTTTAAGACTGATTCTCAGTCACTGCTCATATTTACACATGCATTTCAGCACCTCTGTTAACTAAAAAAAATTAAAGGCTATCTACACACATTTACAAAATGTTTCAGCTTAGTATTTGCCCTGTTTGCTGGACACTGCTTGTTTACCAGCTTATTTGTCTACTGACAATTCAGGAATGCATGCCAAAGAAAACTGGAATTTCATAGAAAGTTCACAAATACAGGAACTTAAGGCTGATTACTTGGTTAAATAATCTCAAATGCTCTGTATTTATTTAGAGGCACTTCTACTGTTAGTAAAAATGACTGTTCTTATGTTAATAGAATGTTAGTAAAAACTTCTTCACAGAAAGCACCTTCAACTTGAATTTATATAAATTGTGTGTCACCACATCAACAAGATTATCTGCTTAGCTTCTGTTTTTACATAAAGCAGCTAGACCTCATTTGAATCTCTTAGCAAGCCTAACTATAGAACAAGGTGCCACAACAGTATACAAGGTTTTTACTTTTATTAGTTTCTGAAGTCTCCTACAAGAAGATACAATCTCAAGTCCTACTGACATCATCATCTTCAGATGTCAAAAGTGAATGAGCCGTAAGTTTTCCTTCCTTGTAGGTTATGGCACAACTAATTCCTGAGGTTCATGTGTGTGTATGGAGTCACAACTGACTGTTCGTTCTCTCTGCAGGGTTATTGCAGCTTGCTGTGTGAAAGACAAAACGGTTTCAAGTCAAAACCAAAACAATTACTTCTGCTCTCCTGTAAATGGACACTCTGTATTTTGCTACAGTACCTGCAGAAAATTCCTTTCATCGAGACATGGTCAGCAGTACAGAGAGCTGCTCACAATGTCAGATGTTTATGCAGTACTAACTCACAGTAAATATCTTATAAATCAAGAGCAAAATAGCTTTCATTCTGTCAAGAAAAGAGCTCAAGTAGGAACAAATACATGAAATCTGACCTTTATATCAAAAAACTCGCCTGGTTACTATCAAGAAAAACAGGTTCAGTTACAAAAGCTTTCAGCACTCTGCATTTCTAAATCTACCTGATGAATATTCCTATATATTTTTCCCCAACTAAAACATATCAGGATCCTTTCAAAGAAAAAGAAGACTGAAATTCACTGGAGACCTTACTGCTATCCACAGCTACCACATATATTGATTTGGAGAAGATTGTCAGCCATCCTGATTTTGGATTCCAGGACACTGTTTTTTACAATTCAGTTGTGCACAGGTTCAAGAACTCATTCAGAAAAAAATCATACTGGAACCCATCTGGTTACCTCCAACTAGCTACAGTCACATATCAACTGTGATCTTCATGTGCTGATTATCAAAACAAGTGACTGTTACATCCATCTTAAATCCTTACAGTTTGAAGTTTGCTGTTATTTTAACTTTTTAAAAATAATAATTATGGATAGTAAGAGAAATGGTGCAGAATGAAGACTAAAATTTGAGCTATTTCTAAACATTAACTTAGCTTTGTCAACTGAGTAGATGTCAACACCCACTAAGTCTTTGGACATTTCTAGGATTATTTACATCTACCACAATTTTCTCTAGATAGTAGTGACTCTAAAGAAAAGAAATAAAAGAAAAATAGGAGCCAACATGGTCATAATGTAGCTTTGAAATAGCTGCTCAAAGCATTTCAGCAGATGGCAGTTCTGCTGAGAACTTGAAGCTGTGCACAGACTTTGCTGAGGCACAGAAAATGTCATGGTGAAAGACTGCATTCACCTACACTGGGATCAGCCTCCTATTTCTTCACATATTGTAGGGTAGGACACGTCAACAGAGGTGAACGAAAGGTGTGTATTAGAAGCTGTAATGCTACACAAAACATTGCTAGAAGACAATGGTAAATAGCACAATATATTTCCTTTTCAGTTTAGAAATGAGCCAGACTGGTAGTTACCTCCACAGACACCCTCTAAAGCGTTTAAAGGGTTTCTTTTTTTCCTACTCTGAAGCAAAACCCAACACAGAAGGCAAAATCCCCTCTTTCTGTTAAAAGAGCAAAGTCTGTAACTCATACAAATACCAACAAAGAAATGAGACTTTTATTACTGATTTTGCTCACTGCAAACAACTTCCAGTGAAAACCAAGTCTACATGCAGCAATCTTAAAGTATTTGAGATGCACAAGTTAACTTTTGGTCCTTTCTAATGATTACAAATCCCAAAGACAACCATTGCCTGTTCATAATTTGCTCTCCATTTATATGGGACCTTTCCCACAGAGCTGGGCAGAAAAGCCCCAGGCCCAAGATATAAAAGCTCCTATTATTAAGGAACTGAAATAAAAATGCCATGCATTTTCCTGAAGTACTAATGTATATAAATGTACGTAAATACTAAAGTTTAGAAAGTTCTAAGGTTTTCTCCTTATACATTTAAGTTAATTAACTCTGCACATCATGAAACTTATGTGTTCACTTATTCAAGCAATAAACAGCTATGGCGTCGGTATCATTAGTAGTTAAAAATACACAAACCAGAGACTCCCTCTGCATCTGCCTGATGAGCCTTAATGCAGAGGAGAGGAAAATCCTGCATTATACTCTGAAGGCTCTTCTAGAGCTACTTTTGAGGCAGCAAGAAAATAGCCATCTCAGAAGACTGACTCTATACAAGACTACAGCTGGATTGCTTTTTCAGCTTCAGGCCTTCTGATCACAACTGAGACAGAGTGTTTGGGTCCAGCTCGTGACCTGACTGCAGCCCAACAGCTCAGAATCAACACTCCTGATTCACCATTTCCAAAGGCTTTGGCCAGTAACAGTCATAGTTTCACATAACTGAATTTATTGATACTAGAAAGATGAGGGTGGCATTACAGGATGACAAAATCCTACAGTAAAGCTTGAAAAGTCAAGCACTCTGAAATAAAGAACAATGTGATTAAATCAATTTTGTACACTTGTGATCTGACCTCTTTATTTAATTTTAAATTATCTTCATAATGCATGCAGTCACAGAACTCTTCTTTTACAGGACCCTTAACTTGCTAACTAGATAGAATGAAAGATGTTCAAAATGCACAATTGGAATCTTACAGAAAGTAAAGCTCCTTTCGGCTGTACTCTTGACTTTAACTCCAAGGAAAATTCCGAAGGGAAAACAAAGAGAACTAAATTCTAAATACTTTCTATGCCTCAGAATTCCAATGTGACATTTGTTAAGTTCCTCCTCATATTTATTTTCAGGATGTTCAAATAGGTATTCTTGGGTCCCCCCTAGGAGAAGCACTAAACACCCCTGCAGTTCCACTGAGGCAAGGAGACGAGTACTTTTAGTGTTTAAAGCATCAAAAAATTAAAAGCCTCGGAGAGGGAGATTAAGAAAGGACTACAGTTCCAAGACTTCTCAAAGTTGATATCCAATACACATTCCAAATATCTGTGGATGTTTGACATTTGTGTTTTAGATTATTATCTAAGTATAGATGAACAAAAATATCATAACCCTGACTCACAGAAATGTCAAGATGGCAAATTACTTATTTTCTTGAAGCATTAGGGGGATAGTTAGTTCTTTAAAGAAATTCTGTAAAGAAAATAATTACTCTCAAATCAGCTCAAATATGCAAATGTCATAGCAACAAGAAATAGGGCATGACATCTGATATTTCTTCCTATTCAGTACAATGAATGAGGGAACAATTCTGTGTAAACATCCCTATAGTGCTGTAATTAAGAAGGCACACCTTAGCATTACATAAGACTGCAGGAGTCTATACATTAGAAATACTGGTGCCCATGGTGCATGCAGAACCACCAGTGCCTTCACATCAGGACAGGGTATCTGTTTAAAGGAGGCATTTTCAGCAAACAGAGCTTAGCTAGAGGATATTCAACAATCGGTTTAAAACCAGATTAGGCCAGTAATCTTATGCTTTCCTGCTCTCTTTGATCCTTTTATCGTAATTAAAAGACAGTTATAAGGGATACACACAGACTGGATTAATTATTATGGCACCATAACCTGTCTCATCATTTCCTGAATCTGCAATGCCAGATTCAGTCAATAGCCTGTGCTTTCTGCAAAGGAAAATAACAAAATCTTACACATTCAGTTATTACAGATGCAGTTCTTTCCGATAACTTTTCAAGAAAGGCCTTATCAATTGTCCTGCAGGCTTAGAGATCTCCAGTGTAAGATTATTCACACACACCCCTGCCCTCATAATGGAAATTCATGTGCTCACAATTAAGGATAAAGATATTCCTGCTTAAAACTATTTTAACCTACTATTATTCTCCCTGACTAATAGTTAAGTGATATTCAATCACTTTTCTATTTATTTATAAGTGATATTTAATCACTTAGGTAATAAGAGATACTTAATGTGATGACAAATAAGAAAAATTATCAAGGGATAATTTTCCCCCCCCAAAGTTTGCAAATTAGTCCAACAGTTTGAATTTCAACTTTTAAGAATTCCATCTCATTCAACATAAAATCCTGACTTCTGTACCTCTGAAGATGAGTCACTATCCCTTCACTTTCCATTTAATTAGTACTACATGTAAACTCATTCGTAGACACTGGTTTGGTTTTTAAAAAGCGCAAAGTTATAGTTGTATTGACTAAATATGCATGAGCAGTTTGCCCTCTGGTGACTAACTTTGTGAGAACATACAAGATTTGCAATACATACATGAAGACCAGTCTGAATAACGAATGACTGGAATGTTTGCAGGCTCCATGAGAAACAGCATTAAAAGTTCTTTTTGAAACAACTGGTATGCATTAATTGCAACAGAGAAATTTGATCTGATTTACATTAAGAGAACAAACTGAACTGAAGATAAAGTGTCAAGAAGATGAAAAACAGAAACTCAGCCGTAGAACAGCCACATACAGAAGAGAACTGAAATTCCAGAATTTTGCCTAGGACTTACAAAGGCTAAGACAAAATAAAGAAAGTAAATGTCCCTAGCTACATCCATTCCTCAAGGATATAAAAGGCAAGTCCGAAATCAGGAGGGAAGTATTGTATCATCTCTCAGCAAGTGATGAGAAACGGAAGTGGGAGACAAAAGAAGCAACTTGTCTAGTATCAGAAAGAAATGCTCATGGACTGTGAAAAGGAAATAAAATCTTAGGATCCTGGACAGCTGTCTAGCTGCTAGATCACATTCTTTTCATATGAAATGGATAAACAACTGAAAAGTCATCAGTTACATTTTGTTCTACTATCCAGATCACATCTGTCCTGCCCACCTGCTTCCCTAACAGCTCAATCACCTTAGTGAACAAACAGCTGCACTTTCCTTGCCTTGAGCTCCAGAGGAAAAAGGTTTTCACAAGGGAAGTCTTTCTTGGTCTTGCCTTGCTTGTGTATGCAGAGACTGCTGAAACGTTGTCTGAGTCAATTATCGCAACTGCTCACCTAAATTCTTTCTCATTGTCCTTGGCTAAGGGTTGTTGTTGGACAGCAACCACTTTAATTTGGAGATGCTCAAGCATGCACAAGTTAACAGGGATCAGAGAGGAAAGGCAATGCTGGACCTGGAATGCAATAATTGCAAAGCAGAATTAAATTCCAAAATCACTAGTGTGTCTTGCTTCAATTTGCCAGGAAGTTCCGACAGTGTAAGGACTACCAGAATGCTGACTAATTTCTTCAGCAATCACAAATACTAATCACAGGTATATTTTCCCAGTTACCTCAGAATGGTAGAGTAAGTTCCTCTTGGCCACCTAGCACATAACCTTAGTACTCTTATTCAATAAATGTTCCTTCTAGATTCCTTCTTTTGTAAAATGCCTTTTGAAACCAGCTCTTTTACCACCTCAGACTCTTGTGCAGCAGTACAAGGGGAGAGAAAGGTCAGCTGCTAGTTCTGTACAATTTTCATGTGGTGCCAGCAATTAGAATCCTAGAAAATATGCAATCAGCTTGACAGATATCCTTGTGCATTCCTCCATGTGCAGTTGTGCCTAACACCATCTCTAATGCCAAACTACACTTTATTTGCGAGACAAAACATGAATCTACATGAAACTTTTTAAAGGAATAAGCTGAAAGTTTCTAAAATGTGCTCACTGATAACTGACCTCTCTTCTCAGTCAGAAAGAGTTAAACATCCTCTTTTATTCCCCAAAGGCTGCTGGTCCCATGCAGAGGTGCCATGTTTTATTTAAAACATGCTCTCTCTCAGTAACCACTTGTTCTAATTGGCAAGGCAAGGCTGGGTCCCCAAAGCACACAGCTCGTTAGATTCAGTTTGGATTACAAAAACACGATGAAACAAACTGCATCGAAATGTACAAATTAACAGCTCAGGAGTGCACGACACAGACACGGAATTAGATTGTAATATGGAACAAACTCCACAGGGAGGCTAAGGAACAAACCACTAGTGACTCTGTAAACTATAGAGGGGTTCCAAACAAGCAAATACACAAAACAGAACACAGACTTTTCTATAAATCAAACAAATTGCCAAATCAGAAAAAAGAAGAAACATTCTTTCTCCTATCTCATGCACATTTACAGAAGAATGGAGTTACAAGAAAGTTTAATAATTTGAACCTGTGGGTTGCACATCCTCAACAGGTAGTTCTGCTTTCATGCTGGCAATGTGCAAACATCATGGCAATTAAGTCATATATCTAACCATTTTTTTTACATCAACAGAGAACCTGTACACAGGAGACTAAATTACAGATGGTGTTTGAATGAGTCATTTGAAAAGGTTAGAAGTTAGAAGGTGAACAAGATATTAACAAAGCAGAAAGAAACTAGTTTTACCATAAAGAAGCAGAGCTATGAAAAACTAAAAGTAATGTAAGTTTGAGAATAAAAAAAGGGCTGAGCTCTTTTCTTTGCTTTTAGATCAATCTGTACAATGGGACAGGCAACTCCCGAGATAACAAAAAAGAAAACACATGGAAAGTATCAGTGATGTCTTGTCAAGACAGAGAAAAAAATTAAATTAAGACTATTTGGCAGTCTTTTTGGGTAGCCAGTACTGATAAAGGGTCATATTTTTGGTTTAGCACAATTTATATTTTAACAAAAAAGACTGCTAGACTGAATTTCCCAAGGCACAATCCAACAGCCACTAACATCCTACAGGGTAGCTTGCTGATAGGATTGACTGCAAAAACTATATAGTTATCAATTAAAAGGCATTCAATTTTACTAGACTGTGTGGGTGAAAAGACACAAATGTAATGGGATAATGACCTAATAACTTGCAGTAACCAGAAAGAGGAAAAGAGAAGAACACAACACTTGACTGACAGCTGTGAAAGACATTCTCTTTTTTGAGCTAACATTTGTAAAGAAACTTCATGGGTCTAACCTTCCTCAGTGCTTGTCCCTTCCCACTATTTTATATGGGGGAAGATTAAGGATGATGAGAAAGGGCAAAACAATTGAGCAAACCAAACCAGCAGCTGAGCCACTGGCCCTGCTGACACCCTTCGTTGCACTGTTTCACACAGCCAGGTCCCGGGCAGATGAGGGTTGTGTCTTCCACAAACAGCACCTTTAACACCTTTATATGTAATGCATAGCCAAATTATATCAGTATTGACACAAAGAACCATAGCAGCATGGTACCCCACAGCTTCCAAGCCACGACAGTACAGACCCTTCAAGTAATGTTTTACTAACTTCACTCAACATATGACCTCTATTTAACTCTTACAGCTCCACCAAGGCTAGAAAGCTTCCTTCTCTCCCAAATTTCCAATGCTACTTTATATATTGAGACCTAGGATGGTGTAGTATAAATATGCTGGATGATTTGGTTGATGTTTACTTGTGGAGATCAAGACTACAAGTGGTTTGGATCTGGACGAAATATGGTCCCCCCAAACAGCTGTAGCAGCAAGAGATGGGAAAGAACTGTGAAAAAACTGGTGGAATAGCTGGAACTAGAAGAGATAAGAAGGAAGCTGAGGAAGGAGCAAGCTGTGAGAATAGAATGTGTGCTGACAATTTCTCATGAAACTAAATTTACATCTGAAGAGTGTGCAATACCCGTTTAGAAGTCCTGGCAGTTACAGATACTTGTCATGGACATATGAAAAGTGACCTTGGGAAGGATTTAGAATATATAGAGAGTAACTTGTCAATTGAGGCATTCTTCTTCTCCTTCTTCTCAGTTTTCTTTTGAGTGTGTTACACGTAGTTTAATAAAATTAGCTTTGTGTGTGACACCTTGGCCCCTGTGCTCCTTGTCTGCTACAACTCAACGACAACATTTACTTTTGGCAGAAGTAAAATTATTAGTCCTAAGCTTAGATGATACAACTGTATATGAATAAATTCACTTCCTATGAATTTGTATTTCCCCTCTAAAACTTTAAGTCATGTTGGAGGAAATGGAGTCAACTAAAAACCTATAAATCCCTTCCCAGCCCTTCCGCAAAATATTGCCCTGTTTTAACAAACCAAATAGAGGTATTAGTGAGGTCTTTACGTTTTATAAAGCCACAGAATAACGCATACTAACAGAGTAAAAAGAATCACTGGGGGCAGTGGTGCAAATCAAGCTTATAAATAACTGAATCTCAACTGAAGCAGTTTATCCAATTTTTTATTCATTCCATTTCCTGGTGATTCTCTTTCTCGAGACTAGCATACACCTCATCAGTCAAGTTTGCTAATTATTCTAAGGCATCTTTTTCCTACCAGCCTTTCCCTTTTAGAAACTCTTCAGGTGTAAAGTAAAAGAAATTGAATGTATGCCAAACAAAATCTATGGTTATCTCTGAAATGTTATAGTTTGCTATTAGCAGTGCACTAAAAATTAGAAATATTTTCATTGCCACTGTAAGCACCTACCTAATTTTGCAAAGAAATATTCAGCTGCAAGCCTGAGAAGATGAAGCTTGACTGCTTTCAAGCTCTAGCCAGTGAGTGCTGTTTTTCTGTAGCAAGCACTCCACGTACTTCAAAATATAAAGACCAACATGAATACAGCAACAAATTCCAGCCTAACGAAGCAACATACTGAGTCACTGTTTTCCATTAGGAGCCATCAAAGGGAATACCACACTGACAAAAGAAACATCCTGTGCAGCAATAAAGAAAACTAATTCTTAGTGATGGGTTTGAACTTCTGAAAACGTCTTCTAACAAAGTACTTAAAACATATGGATTCACTTTGGAAATTACAAGCATACGAAAAATGCAAACCTATCATATTTTTAATCATCCATTTACGACCGAAAACTTCCTCAACAAAAGCTCTGAATCACAGAATCACAGAATATGCTGAGTTGGAAGGGACCCACAAGAATCATCAAGTCCAACTCCAGGCTCTGCACAGGATGATCCTCAAGAGTCACATCACGTGCCTGAGAGTATCACCCAAAAGCCTCTTGAACTCTGGCAGGCTTGGTGGCATAATTTAATATTCATCATACAATAGGATAAGAAAAAAAATTTGAACTAGTAACATGCAAGATGCACCTGTTGAAAAGGTCTCCAGAAAGCAAGCTTTGCTAAGGATCAAATTAGTACATAATTAACTGCAAAATCTGTTTAGGCAGGAACATTGATTTTTGCCAGCTCATGCTTACAGAAGGTGTCAGTACTGCCAGACATGGCAGTAATAACAGACAAGCTCTAAATAGCTCCCAAGATTTACAAAAATTGAGAAAAAAGAAAACTGTGTTACTGAATAACTCTGGGCCACATAAACCTCCCAGTTTTGTAATCTCCAGAAACTGGGACTTAAGCATGACAAAATAAAGGTCTGCTCAACAAAGCAGGAAAGTTAAGATGCAAAACAATACAAAATAATTTTATAGTCAGCCATCTGAGTGAGTACAGGCAATGATATATAATAAATATTACACTCTAGTTTTATTTTTCCCCCTTATTAGATCTTTTCAATTCACGAAGTAACAAAATTTCCTAACCTAATATAGAGCTAAGCATATTGAAAATACATATGCAGTTCCAGCACTACTGATTTTCTTCTTGTTAGATGGAGGTTAAAAATCTGTAATTTTTTACTCCTCAAGAAAACAGTATATAGAAAAAAAGTTTGATGTAAATCTAAAAATAAAAATGAACTAAGAGTTCAATAAGGGTCTTAAAACTCAGAAAATTCTTGGGTTATATGGTTATTTTCTCAATTTCAGTGATGCTGATCACAGCGCTTTGCAGAATATGAACATAAGTATTGCACAGTTGGATTAAGAGATGGACACTCACCTCCAGAAGTTTCAATTACACATTCAGACAGAAGGGCTATGAATTTGATTCACAAACCTATGAATACTCTAGGCATAATTTTATTTTCTTCCGGTTTTCCAAGAGCATCTCTCCACTAAACTTTCCTGCTGCACTTACCTTCAGCTTCACATACTATTGAAAAAGCTGAATTCCACTTCCTGCATCCCTCTTTCCAATGCTCATAGGAATGTAACATAAATCACATCTTCTAGGCTCACAATCAAATGGATTAAAGGCAGACTACATATTTTTGGGGTAATTTAAGTAGAAAGTGTAGTTTTACCATTTTCTGAATTTAAATACTTGTTCTTACTCTGTATTAGTTTGTTCTGTGGCTGTTCCCTGAGGTTCCAATTAAAACTGAGTTCTTGAGGTACCAGGTCTTGTTTCCATGAGTGTAGAATTCCTGCCTGAAAGATCCTGCCTTATAAAAGTGGCATTTCAAAAGGTACTCAAACACTGTCCCCACCTGAAGTTGATATTAAAACATCATAAACCTAATGAGAGCAAAGATATGCTAACGAAGAGTACTTCTGAAAAATTTCACTCATCACTGTCCTGTATTTTAATCATTCCAACTTCACAGGGTACCACATTGAAAGAAGAAAGGTTGCAGCACTAGCGAAAGATGTGGTGTCATTAAGGGAGATACTCTAGCTGTAATTTGCATATTTTCACTTACCAGCCTATATTCTGATTAAAAAAACCCCAAAACACCACTTTATTGTATTTGTATTCTCGATGCATAAGAAGTCTGAAGCAACTATGTTTTAACCATCTAAAGAGAGTATTTCTTTGAAGTACTTCAGTAGGTAGGATTACACTTGTACCGTATCTGGAGACTTTGAGGCATTGATAACACACAGTCAGCACCGCACTGGAGACAGAATGTTGCAAAGCACTTTGCAGAAGTACAATTAACTTGAAATTATTTCAGAGAAGCTCTTGAACATTACAGAGCCTGTTGCTTTGACAGGGTTTAAGTAAAACAAGTCAGGTATTCATTCCTTCCTGGAACAGGCAGATGGGGTGAAGAGGAGGCAAAGAGAACTGAAGAGGATAGCTAACTTCAAGCTTCTCTACAGTATTTATCAATCTTCATGTGCAAGCTAAGAACTAATCTGTGGTAAATGAACAGCAAATTTTTCATTGTACAGAAGAGCTTAGTGAACCTTCTAGATCTAGATAAAACATTCTGCACTTGTAGGCAAAGGGTTGCACATATCTCTGAAGTATCCAGCTCATTCTTCCCATAGAAAACTGAACAACTTAATCTCTGTAATAACTTGTGAACGGTATTTCTGCATTTAATATAAGAAAATGTACAGCAGACAGCCAAAACAAGGAATGCCAGTCTCCCTCCTGCATAATGTGATTGGTTTTGCTGTTTGTTTCATCTTTGGGCAAATGTAAGTGAAAATTCAGTGAATTTATTTTGATAATAAATTTAAAAACCAGAAGCATCTGATCAAACAATAAGGCAAACCAACCTGGCTATTGCCCTTTGCTCAAGTTCTGTGCTGATTGGTATCTTGGATATCAAACTGTGACCATTTTTTCCCAAGGGATGGGTGTTGTGGTTTAGGAATATTTCCCAGTTTAGTGTTCCCACTGAACCCTCAAACCACATGCCAGCTCACTTCCCCTCCCATTCCTCTCCCTCTGGGCTGGAGCAGAGAACTGGAGGCACAAAAGGTAAAGATCATGGGTTGAAATAAGAACAATTTACTGGAGACAGCAATGAGGTAAGAAAATACACAGCAACAGCTACAATATGAATACCAAAAGTGTACACGACATGCAAATGACTCACACAGGATTGCTTGGAACTGGCCACTCCCTCTACCATGTTTTTTCAACTGGAAGGAACCCTTTCTGTCTGGAACAGAGTCCATTTCCCCAACCCCTGGAAATAATGTGAGGCAGTATGGAATAATCTCTGGGTCCCAGCCATGCTCTTCGTGGCTACTGCAAACATTAACCCTGTCCTGGCTGGAACCAGGACAATGGGGAAGCCAGGAGGGGCAGAAGCCAAGAAGAGCTTGTGATCATGTATTTACAAATGTGTCTACAGTTTGGAAAGTCTGAAAAACCTGTAAGGATAGGGAGGTTCCACGAATAAATCATATTTCACTGCAAACACAACAATGTTTTCATCCCTTGATGACTTGTTGCCTTTCTCCCCTAGAATGTATGAAAAAGTAATGCTTTAACAAACATAAGGGTCATTCAAGCTGTGTGTGTCTCAAATTAATTTTTTTTAAAAACAAGAAAAATGGATTCTATCCCTTCTCTCTGAAAAAAAAACAACAAAAAATGTACAAAGTTACTAACCTTTTTCATTGTGGGGATTCCTTTTTTCTGAAATAAAAGAGAAAGGAAACGATGGTCAGGAAAACTCCTGTTTTGCAATTTTCCCTCACATATGGTAATACATTTGAATAAATAACTTACCACATTAAAAAATAGGAACTTTTTTCACATCCTTTTTTTGGACTGCCAGAAACAGTGAAAAACATCAGCAACACCTTACTTGCCTAAAATCTTGCTATCTGTGGTGGTTAAATTTATAGAAACAGGATTATATATCTTTCAGTATGTGGCTGGAAATGCAGCATAAAAATGGGTTCAGTAGCATCGGGGGGGGAGGGGGGGAGAAAAAAATAAAAAAATACTTTTATGTTGGAATGATGACACTGAAAGGTTTTGAGTTTTAACTCCAACAGAACTGGTTATTTCAATACAACTTGTTCAAAGAATCATTGTTAAGGTCTCAAAATGGTAAGAGTAATTTTGCCTTTTTCTACAATACTTTGTTTTATTCCAACTAGTAGTAGCTTTTCAAGTTACTCAAACTCTTCCAAACACTTACTTCATTAATAAAATAAACAGGCTCTAAGGAACATCTTGAAAGTTGAAAAACAAACTCTCCAGCCTCCACACTCACCCACAGTTCCCAGTCACAAAAATGTTTAGGTATCATCTTGGAATTTTACAACAGAATAAAATTCACTCTATCAGAGGTAACAGCATTTCAGAAGAACTGCAGAATAGAAGATGAGAACTTTTCTTCTTATTAAAAAGAAACAGAATTGCAAGCAAAAAAAAAATCCAAGCCAGTAAAACAAAAATAAAAGATGCTTTGCCTAAGGCCTGATCTGATGTCTGTGAAGTGTTGGATATTCTCCTAAACTCAGAATGTGAGGGATGGGCCATTTTGGTGTCTCAGAACCAGAACAGCCGCATTTCTGAGGGACACAAACACAAGTTGCTCACAGTGCTGATACAAACACAACTGTCGCACCGAGTCAAATCAAAGACCTTGTAACTTGTTGGTGACTGTGCCCAGTAGGGAAAGAGTACAAAAAAGGACTTACACTTCCTTCAGCATACTGTTTCCAGTGACCCATAGCTTTGGAAAACAGCCAGAGAAATACATGCATCATTTTGCTGAACAACCTTTGACAATCTTTATTTTCCATGTGTTTGCTTAATGAAGTGATGCTGAACTCAAGATCTATAATGTACAAATCAAAGTTGATTTTTTTGTTAAAAAATGCTGAAAAAGCTTTAAAGTTTTAAAAAAAATGCTGATCCTTTTTAAAATTTTATCTGTTCTCCAAAGACAAATCAAAAATCATGAACTATGACAGGCTTTAATTATAATTAAGCTTACAATACTAAATAATATGAAAAAATTAATTCAGGAAGGCAAAGCTAAAAGATGCTGTAACAGAAAACCATCAGTAACAATTCTGAAGATTTTACACAATAGCAATGGCCTTACAATAAGAACAAAAAATTGCAGTAATTAGAATTTGCCTACTGATGGCCTACTGATGGCTGTACGTTAAAAGAAACAGAATTAGGTGTTCTACACCAGCTTTGCATTTTTTATCCACTCTGTATATCAGACATTATTACAAAATAAATCCTATAAAATTCCCAGTTACAATTCAGACATTCTGAAACCCACATCACCCATATAGGAACTGTGCTGCCAATGGAGCTCTGTAGTTCAAGGATGTACCAAAGTTCCATAAACTTCAAGAACAAGGTTTGATGGGGGCATTTACACAAGAGGTTCTCGAGTAGCAAATAAACGAAGTACCGAAGCGAGGAAAATCTGATTACATATATATACTGAAAAGAGAGAAATTCATGCACAAATCCTAAAGGAGATGCCAAAAATGTGGTTTTGATAATCTAACAAAAACACAAAACCTTTTACTGCACTTACCAGCAAAGCATTTGGAACAGAGATTCATAGTCTTGCTGGACCTGGGCAAAAAATAAAAAAAATAGAGCTAAAAAATTCATTATATTTCTAATCAATAGAGGGAAGTTTTTGGGGGAATGAAGAAAAGCTACAGATAGGGCAAGAACTTAAATGGCTAAGAATCAAAGATAAGCAGCTAGAAGTGGCTGAACTAGAAACAGAGTCAAGGAAGAAATTTCGTGTGTAATCTCTTTCTAATCTGAAGAGTTTCCAAAACATGATTTCCACACATTTACCTCATATATGAAAATAAGCTTCCTCTACCATTCAATGTGTATGTTGAACATTCATCATTCAAATCTGTCTATTGAAATATGATGATAGACAGGAAGCGCCAATACATTCCATTGAATATCAGACACCCCTTGGCAACAGCTCTGCAGTCCTGACAAATCCTGAATACAATACAGCAATGGAGAGATTAAAGTATTGTACTTATAAGGACACAGACAGATGTGCTCTTGGAAGTGTAGCTGGAACGGCTTAAGTCGTTTTTACCTCAAGCTGTTCATTACTACCCTCAGCTGCATCCAGCAGTGATTTAAAATAACCTGGTTGACTCTGCACTGACATGGACTATGATAGTTCTTACGATCCATTAGGGTGGCTCAGCTTTGAGGGCAGCAAACTGTGGCTGCGAGAAAAACAGCTGGAAAACAACAGCAATACCTTAAGCCTCCCAGATGTCTCCGAAGTTGACTACGTAATTATGCCACAAGTGTTCACAGAATCACAGAATCGACTGGGCTGGAAAAGACCTCAGAGATCATCAAGTCCAACCCTTGGGCCAGCTCCAGTCCATTTACCAGATCATGGCACTCAGTGCCATGGCCAATCTGTTTAAAAACCTCCAGGGATGGTGAATCCACCACCTCTCTGGGCAGCCCATTCCAATGCCTGATTACTCTCTCTGTTCAAACCTCAGTGTCAGTAGGCTCACGGGGGGGGAAAAATGAAGATTACAGACCTCCCTAGGGCTACCATGAAAATATCCCGAGCAACAGACTATGGGTGAACAAGTTTCTCCCAGTTTACAAAAACGTCTCTTCTAACATCACAACATATCCTTTACAAAGTGATCTGGAGATATTCTCGAAAATGTTGAAATATCTCTAGGTAAGAAAACCTGGTTTCTGTGCACACCACCCAGCATTTGAGTCATTCAGTATTCCCTGAATCAGCTCTGCCATTATAGGAAGTATTAAAGCCACTCTGAACAGGTCTCAAAGTACCTATTGACAGACAGGACTATGCCAAAACTGTCCATGCCCACGAGACCTTTTTGCCTCCTCAGGGCACCCTCCAGGTGGAACACACTATTTAGCCAAATTAACTGCACCTTTACCTTTAGAAATACACACAAGCAGCAACAACTGAGACTACCAAAACAGTTGTTTTCCATCTCCAGCCTAATATGGGTGGAATTTTGAGAGGAGATCCATGCCTTAACTACACATAAATTATAAAAAACTGCCTTGTTATCTTGAGAGAAAAAAATTGACACTTTTGTCAAAGTAATTATATCACAAATAAACATATGTATCAGAATTAACAAATTTTCTTCCTCCCCAGAGAGTTTGTAGATGGTTATTTTGAATGACTTTCCAGTAACAAAGTAAATCCAGACTTGGTCAATCATATCTTAGTATTAGTCACATCAAAACATTACAGATGCTTTTCAATTCATGCACATTTGAAAGCTGGTTTACATCAAGCTCAAGAATTCTATGACAAGACAGACCACTGCATGTTTTAGACATCAGCATTTGTCAGCTATAGCAAGAGCCACAAACACATGAAAATTAGTTTTAAATGCAAACAGTATGTGTACAGGAGAAAAGATAACTCCCAGGAAAAGAAAAGCACAACAGCATTTGCAGCCATACAAATATATCATCAGATTGGTAAATGCCCAAAGATTTAATATCTATCCTGACAGCCAGTACAGATTATCTACCTTCAACAGAACAGCAGTTAAAACCAGCATGGTGAGCCAACACCTACAGCATTAGTTGTGCTGCAGTTCAGCACTCGCTGCTTATGGGTTAGACCTTCTGGGGCAGCTCAAAATGCCAGGCAGGAATTTCTGTGCAAAGCCATTAAACCCCAGGGGCAGCAAAGAAAAAGAAAGGCACAGTTCAGGGTGTTCATATTGATGACATTGGAATGGGCACTGACAAAGGTTTTCAGTGGTATGACCAACAATCTCAGCTGTTAAATATCAATCCAAAGCCTCAAATAATATTTACTTATCAGCACACCAACAATGGAAAAGGCAGATGCAAACACAACATACAGCTTTGGGGAAAAAAAAGGGAAAAGGCTGCCATTTACTCGTAACACACAAAAACCCCCTAAACTTTCTGAAAGGACAGTGCTATTGGAGCAGTGACCTTGTAAGCTCAATAACTTCAGTTCACTGTTACACTTTCAAGGATCACTTTCTCTCCAATCCTTTCATATGCCTTTTCAGGGCATCCAAATCAGTCTGACGCTGCTACGTACGACTAGAATCTAAACTGTGCATGGTTTTTTTCCTTTAGTTTCTTTTACAGTCACTTACGTGAGTTCAGATACATCATCACTATAATATAAGGAAGAAAAGAGCATTATAGCTTCTTTTTGAAAATGTAGTATTTAATTAGAGCAAAAACTTAATGAAGAAAATGCATTACACAGTTTACATACAGCAAACTTACTAAGTATTATCTGAGAGCATAGAATCATAGACTCGATTGGGTTGGAAAAGACCTCCGAGATCATCAAGTCCAACCCTTGGGCCAACTCCAGTCCATTTACCAGATCATGGCACTCAGTGCCACAGCCAATCTCACCTTAAAAACCTCCAGGGATGGGGAATCCACCACCTCTCTGGGCAGCCCATTCCAATGCCTGATTACTCTCTCTGGAAAGAATTTTTTTCTGATCTTCAACTTAAATTTCCCCTGGCAGAGCTTGAGCCCGTGTCCCCTTGTCCTATTGCTGAGTGCCTGGGAGAAGAGACCAACCCCCACCTGGCATGTCACTGCCTGTCAAATAAAACATCGTTCACTGCAAATCCATCCTTTATCTCTAGAATTGCCTCTTTATAGCAGGCAAGGGTTCACTCACCAGACTTAAAACTGAGCAAACCTGCACATTGCTGCTCTCTCATGAAGCACATCACGTTAACCATATCACTGGTTTACAATAGTTATTTCTCAGGGACTCCAGAACTCACCAGAAGCTCAAACTGCCAGGGAGGAAAACAAAAATATAAAATTTCTTTGTTCCCAACAACCCTCTCAAATATATCAGATGTCTGTAGTAACTGTTATTTCTAGAGATAGTTTTATCTGAAACACTCGAAGTTCTGAAATATCAAACAGCCTCGGTCATGGCAGAGCTCTCTATTTCCACTTCATAGGAAGAAGATGGTCACAGGTGACTTTTAGGGAAGTAAATACAATTGCTGTTTCTAGGAACACACAGTAAATTCATGACTGTAATGGTGAACAAGGCACAGCAAAGTTAGAACTCAAAGTTAGTCTTGGCAAGGAGAATTGGGTGTTTTAGACTGCAAGTCTTTAAGCTGACACCCAACATTTCTACACCCTTCTGTCACAGGTTGGGATATTTCACGTGCTTTTGAATCAGATACCAAATCACCATGTTTTTTAACTGGACCTGCTATAGCGATTCCCAGATTTCCCCCATAAAAGTCAGGTTCAAGCTGAACAGCACCTAATCCAGAATTACTCACAGTGTACATTTTAAATGTACAATAACCCTACAAAGCCAGTTTTATACTGATAATTTATAATCTCCACTTGTACATAATTTAAGCTGGTATTCAGAAAGACATTCATATTTATAGATAAATCAACTCAAATAGAGTGGTATTACCTCTGAGGTAGCATATAAAGTTAAACCCTCTTTGCAGGTACTTACAACTGTCAAAAAGAAACCATTTAACTAAAGGGTGACACAAAATTATCATGTAGATTGGAAAACCACAAGGTGAAGCAAGCTCAGAAGGTCAAGTGGAGACTATGTTAGAGGCAGAGGATACTTCAAGCCAGCTGGAACACCCAAGAGGCTACAAAATGATTGCACGCAACAGTTCCACTAGGCTCGGTCTGAAAAGAGTGTGGGTATTAAAACAGCCTCCACTGCCAAATAAAAACCACTCCGTTAACCACACAGCCAAGAAAGCAGTAGCAATGACATGGGGATTTTGCAAGAGGAAGAAATCTACAGAAATGGGAAATCCTGGAAATTGTAACACATTTATACTTTTAGAAGGAAATAAATCGCGTGTGAAAAAAAAAAGCACGTCTGAGGGTATGCAAACCATCATCCCTTACTTGTGCTGTTCCACCTACAAATCACCACAGCAAATCCGAGCATTCAGACAGACACACAGACCACCACAAGGTCCTAATCTCAACGAGATGGACATTTGCACCTCCAGTTAAAGGTGCATAATGCAAAGCGTGAGCCCATAAGCAGCATTAAATATTAAAACCCACAGACTTCAAATCCTAGATGTGTTCACGTCACATCAAATCGTATACATGTTTATATCCCACACCACAACAGATATGTAACTCATTAAGAAAACTGAAGAGATTGCTTCCCTGATTCAATTTTCAGATGGTACTTTCAGTACATTCTTATAAAAAGATCTGAAGCGGCCTTAGCTACTCCACTAAGAGTACTCAGTGTCATTTATTCAATTTTACACTCTGTATTACTAGCTCCTCCTTTCATTCCTTGCCACTTGACAGTGTATCACTGTGAGCTGCCATCCTAATCAATGCGAATTCTGCTCTGTCTTCACTGAAAGTTTGCTTTTCCTTTCTCCTCTCCCAGTAAATGACTATCAATACAAAATCAGATCCAGAGAATGCAGCTGAATTCCAGACATAAATCTCAAAGACTGCCAGATACACAGCAGCTGAATAGAACAGACAGAATCAAATAAGACAATCTCAGTCTGAGGAACAAGTTACATGTGGAAACCTTGCGCAGTCAGAGTTAAAAAGAAGCATACCAAAATTTGGCTGATCTCAAGATGTATATGTATGTATGGCCAGACTTCTCGAACGCAGATTTGGGCAGGGCTCTCCCCATGTGCCCTTTCCAGCCTGTGCAGTGGATTTTTAGGTGAGGCACAGCGTGCACAGAACTGGCCCCACCGTTTAAGTCCTGAGGTCCATCTGCCACGGCCGAGCGAGCTTGGACAGTGACAGTGAAGTCCTCGGGACTGTCACAGCACCCGGTACTAACCGGGGCTGACCCTGCTGAGCATCCGAGATGTGACGGGATGGGATGGCAGGGAGGCATTGAACTGCCAGGGGATGGTCCCACTGAGACTCGAGCTCAGGTCCTTGGGATTCAGAGATCGGAGTGCTCTCCTTTACACCACGGGACTGCCCTGATCTCAAGATACTCAGTCTCCAAAAGCGACTTTTCACCAAGAAACTTAGACAGGCACACCGAATAAATAATGAAGGTTTTGTAACAGAATCTTCCATTTTCCAGCAGGTGGTCAGGTGCTTCACAGCTTCCCCATCTCATTTTAAGATGGAAAATAAAGCAAACCAGAAACACTGAAAACTAATGTTAGCTTCACTCTACAGAAGTGCCAAAGGGCAAAACAAAATGCTCAGTTCCACATTTATTAGCATGCCATCTACACTTCTTAAGGTAATTGTGAACCAGCATTGTTAGTGTAGATGCTCATCAACAAGAATCATGCAGCCACATCAGAGTAAAAATAAATAAGATTCCAGTATGGGTATATATTCTCAATGTTTGAAAAACAAAAGTAGAATAATCATAATTCTTGAAAGTAATTTTTGTTCATTTGTCTTTTGTTGATGGAAGAACAAGTTTTTTGGAGGAAAAAGAGTTTTAATACAACATTCATGCATTAGACATTTAATTCTGAAGACATTTAAGCCACAGATGCTAATTAGGTGTGACCGCAAAATCCCAGATTCTCCATTTTTATCTGGAACAAGGTTTTCCAGCATATCTAGTAATGATTCGTTATGATTCAGAAGTTCCTATGACTTGGTAGCAGGAAAACATATCAACTTTAGTGGAACTGTAATTGCATTGGTGATTAAATGCACCATGTGAAATGCTTCGCTTCTTGGTCCCCTTCCAGAGCAGAAATCACAGTGGGATCACAGTGTCACTACAGCACAAACGTAGCTCAGCCCCTGAACAATACCTGTCCAACATCATCAGGGGCTGTAGGTTTGAGAAAGATTAACATAACATAAATCATGTGATTACTCAGCTAAGACTACAGTTACTCCTTATACATTCAGCACATACTGTGTCATGTGTTTTGCAACTTAGGACAACTGTACATATGTTAAATCAATGCATTCATACCACTGTAGTTAATGATCTGTCACCATTTCCATTATAAAGCAATTTTCAAAGGCTTATAACTCTGCCAAGAGTTCAGTCTGAGCTGAATCCTGGCACACAGCAAAAGCAAAACCATAGCGCACATATGTTCACTTTCATCCAACCAGACTAGAAGGATAATTCAGCATTAAAAGAAAATCGATCCAATTCTGTATTTCCCTGACACTTTTCATCATTCGCTTATTGTGTGTAATGCTTCACCTCGTACAGGAGGGAGGTTAATTAGGCTGTGTTAATAAGACCCTCAGCTGTCCTTTGAAAGTTCTGTATATCCCGTGCACTTGCTTCTGAAGAAAGCCATTTTACTTTTCCAAATGAGAAGTCGTGCCATTGATTTCATATATGCTGCACATTTGATATTTATAGTCTCTCCATAATTTATCATCTTGTTAAGGGAATACAGGCAAGATTTTTTGGACAGTTTAAACAATTATTCATATTTTCAAACTGAGGCAGCTCAATTATTCTTCATGAATGATGAATGCCAAATTCCTTTCAAATAAAAGAGCAGAAGTGGAGCATGTTAAATGCAGGTGAACCTACAGGGGACTTGGCAATCAGCAGCAGTCACATGCATTCAGAAACAGATATTTAACTGAACTAAAATCTGAAATTAAATTTCCCACAAGTGCATTCAATATCCTCCACTTCACCAGCTGTTCTATACCCACACACGCCGAGTTAAGAATTCTGTTCAATTAGACAACTCTAATCAGTAAGATTTCTTTTTTTAATTATTAAAACTATACAGGGATTTTTGCTTGAAAACTCTGAGTATTCTGGTTTTGGGCTTCTCATTTTCACCACAGCAATTTATATGTTGCTTCTAATTTCAAGATTCTTGGTGAGCTGCTGGAAATGCTGCTTTAGTTTGTGAGCAACACATTCCTACCTCAATTTGAAATGAAATGGAAGGCAAACTTTATGAACAGTACCATGTACAAGTGCAATGCCCTTCTAACAGCTTTCCACACTCAAAAGGTACGTTGATGCAGCCCAATGAAGCAGCTGTATCCTGGTTTATATTTTTTTTCAATTTCACTGAAGCATCTTTTAAAAACTCTATGACTGAAACACTTTTCATGTTTTAGATACACAAAGACACTGAAGTGCTCTGTTGACAATTAGTCCAGAGAAGAGCACAAACACACAAGAGGGGAGAAGGTCGAAAATTCAAAGTAAAGTAGGTCCTTACTCTTACAACACATATGGGCTCTGACATGGAAACACTGACAGAGTTTCAATTCACAGCCTTCTCCAACAATTCTTAAACTGCGAAGAATCCAGTGCATTTAAACCAGCTGAGACAAGTTGTAAGAACTTAAATCTACTCCAAGTAGGTTTCTAGCTGAGCTCACAACATTGCTGCCCTCCAGCCAAGGCTAAATGATTCATATTTCCATGAATATACATCTCTACACTCACTCTGAAAAAAAAAAAAATCTCAGCAGCAAAATAATACACCCAAACATTGCTCTGCCAACTCTTCCAAATCTTTTTTTGTGAGGATTTATAGCCTACTATTTTAAAAGACACCGAAAAAGTTGAAATATTAAGAGAGTCCAAGAAGCCTTTAGTGAAGTCAGAATAAAATTTAAATGTTGTGATCTACCTAACTTCCATGAATTCTTCTACGACATTATTTTTTCTGTGTATTGCAGGTAATAACTAACAGTGCCCTATGACAACACTATCATCATGTTAAGATTTACAATATGAGACCATATTAAATATCTTTTTTCAGATCAGACACTCCAAAGAATGTTCAGCTGATAAGCAGCACTCAATCTGTTCCATTTGCATTATTCCATTTACCTCAGGATCAGTAATAGATACTAAACAGTCAAACTTCTCAGAAAAAGAAATATCTGGAGGAAACCTCAAGAAAGTGTTCATTTTGTCCCCTGACTTAAAAGGTATGGCCAATTATATATCAAACCTTACCAGGAAACCCTTCTGAAACACTTCCAGATCTGAACCACAAGATTTAGAATACACAGTAAGAAAATGTTTAATTCTTGCACAATTTAAGCCCAGTAAAAGCAAAGAGAAGCACTGGGGGTTTTTAAACAGAACACCACTTTGTATATTCAAACTTCAGAAGAATCTCCTCTCATATGGAACTTAAAAAATACCACAAGGCCAAAGGTCAGCATAATTCCAAGAAATGCAGCATTTCCAACCAGCATAAAACTGCTTATAGAACATTCCTTCATAATGTTTCTGTGTTAAACATTCAACTTCTGAAACGTTTGAAAAAGACTAAATAAATCAGGTAAAATTTACAACAAAGAGTTCAAGGAACAAACCAACACAAATATGTCTGGCAACACCCCTACAAAAAGCAAACAAGCCCTCAAAAAATTGCCAAAACATCACAAGAGAGAGTACTGGGGCGGTCCCGTGGTGTAAAGGAGAGCACTCTGGACTCTGAATCCCAAGGTCCTGAGTTCCAGTCTCAGTGGGACCGTCCCCTGGCAGTTCAATGCCTCCCTGCCATCCCATCCCGTCACATCTCGGATGCTCAGCAGGGTCAGCCCTGGTTAGTACCGGCTGCTGTGACAGTCCTGAGGACTTCACTGTCACTGTCCAAGCTCGCTCGGCCGTGGCAGATGGAACCTCAGGACTTAAACGGTGGGGCCAGTTCTGCGCACACTGTGCCTCACCTAAAACATCCACTGCACAGGCTGGAAGGGCACAGCCACGTGGGGAGAGCCCTGCCCAAATCTGCGTTCGCGAAGTCTGGCCATACACAAGCGAGAGTTTGGTTGATAATAACAAAGACTTATCAAAATAACACATTCATCTGAATATAAAAGAAGGTGCAATTTTTTCTTTCCCATAAATTTGCACCCAGGCACAAACACAAGCAGAGAAATACAAAAGCAGCCATACACTGACCACCATTACTTCAGTGAAACATGACATGTGATAAGCTGTGACTTACAGATCCAATCCTAGTTCCTACAGAGCAGGATCTTCTTTTCAGAAGTGCTCAGTACAAAGTTGCTTTCTCAGGAGCTCCTAAGACACAGCACATGCTGGCCACGAAATTGCCTTCAGCCCTGAGACCCTTCAGGGTTGTGAACCGTGAATGCTCCATGAAACATCCCAAATCAGTCCCTTGAAAGACAAACCCCACGGTGAGGGATGTTGGGGGTGTGGAAACCCACAGAGTTAAGGAATCCAGACTGAAATGGGAGCTCTTGAAGGACCCAGCAGGCTTTTGGGGGAAGGAGGAACATTGTTTTGGTGAATTTGTTTGTTTGTTTGGGGGATTTTTTAAGCTGTCATTAAAACATTAAATATATGATGGGTATTTTAACATTTGAGTATCTCAGCTGCTCCTTATATATTCAACAAAATTTCTGAGACCTGAGCTTGACCCAAGGAACATTGGTCAAGGCCATTCTTTTTTCAATTAAAGGATGCTGGAAAGTTAATGACTGAACAATGTGGTAGAGTTCAGAAACTCGACTTGGAAGGAAATGTGCTCTTTCGCTCAAGTCCTGTGACTCAAATGCCCAGGAGAAACAGCTGCCTCGACTTTGTACTTTATACACCCATGTTAGATCAGAACTCGTCTCAATTCAACTCAGAATAGAAAAATATATTCAGATATATTTAACTGGGCTAAAAACCTGCACATTAAAGTATATATTTGTAATAAACATCCTGAGCCCAAATCACTTCGGCCACAGTGTTCAGAATTTCTGGTTGGAACAGAAGAAACAACTTTTAAATAATGTAATGCAGAACAGTGTCAATGTTTCGCTTTTTTCAGTATTCTGAATGCAAATGCCTGATTTCCAAGAGCAATTACAACACAAGTCACTCGCTAAATACAGTCTTAAAACCTGCCCACCTCTGATATAACAGAAAATTCTAAACTGTTATGTTCAATCTCCTCATTAGCCAGAGTTGGCTCACAGATCTGGCTACTGGTCTTAGAAAAACTAAGTAGCAGTGAAGCTGCTCCAAAAATAGGATAAACAGCAACCTATGCATTCGTTCAGTGGACAGCATTCCAGTCTTTGGCATTTTCTTTTTATTACTTGTTAATTCAAGATAGCATGGACCTGACTTACTGCATAAAACTGGCATATGACAAGTCTATGTTGATTAATTTCTTCCACAGAGAAAATGGCAATGTTTCAAAACAAACACCTGCTAAAAGAATAACTCTGTAATGTGAAAGCTGACTGCATATGTCTGTTTGCACATTTAACTTTCTCTGTAAAGAATTAAACCATCAAAACAAAAGGAGACAATTAAACAAAAGTATTTTGAGTTATAACATGTAAATGTTGTTAATAATTACACAGATGCTTTTCCTTTTTTTTTAATAGACAAATACAATCTTTCCTTTCACTTTCACAGCTATATGGCCACAGCTACAGTCACTGCACTGATCAAGAAGTCAACAACATGAGGCACTAAAACAGAACGAGCAGAGTACACAAAAACCAACCCAGCCTGACTGGATTTATCAGGCAAGTATTTATTCCTAATGGAACACTGGCATTTTTATACTAGATAACTCTGAGTTCATTTTTTTCATCTTTCAACTCTCTGTGCTTCTTCAAAATACTACATGAAACAGTATTTCTCAAAATTCTAAAAGGCAACAACAGTAATTCATTCCCAAATATTCAAATTGGGTAATTAATACAGCTACACCAATAAAACATTCTTTGTTAAAACATTCAGAGTGCTGAGGACCCTGTCAAAGTCCTCAATTTGTTTTGTTTCTGACTGTGACCAAGAACTGTTTTCTCTGCATGTTCAACAGCAGCACTGCCTGAAAATCAGTCCCAGTATGAGCATCTGTACCCAGGGAACCACAGAAAGTCAGGGGAAAAGAACAGACTCACAGATACCTTTCAGGTATCTTTCCCCACACAGTCTGTCTTTTCTGCAGTAATTAAAAAAAAAAACCCAAACAAAAACCCCCCACCAAACCCAAAACAGGAACATTCTTCTTCCAGAGTTCTTCACTCATTGCTATCCCCATCTGAAATTTTCTCATTATCAGACATCACAAAAACCAAGGCAAAATACTAAACTGGATACAAAAGAAAGGCATTAGCAAAGATTGTCCAATGCAGTCCAGCAGTTCTGAGCAATTACTAAAAAATAAGTAACACTGAGGCTTAAAAAAAAAAGTCAAAATGAAACACAGACTGTTACAGGCAAATACTCAGATTTTTCTCTAAATACCCTCATTACAACTCTTGGAAAAATTGTGTCCTCAGCCTAAACTTGACCTCCTTATTAAACCTACAGTCCAACTACTCTGATACATGAATAAGTACCCTGACGTACATAACCTGCCTGCAGCACAGGTGGAAGGTGTAAATTCAGGGAAGGCAAACTCCATTCTACCAGCTGAAGTATAAGGGACTGAAAAAGAAGTAAACACACCCCAGACTGTACGATCTCCTTTGTTAGTAAATAGTTTGAGAGCTGTGCAAACTATAGAATGTATTAGGTCATGACTAACATCAAGATATGCACTTTTGCCTTCAAATTTTAGGTGTTATCTTCTGAACAGAGCACAGACCATCTCATAAAGTATGAACATTAGAAACTACACAACTGAAGATCTGACATTCTGGTGTGCACTCACCTCAGGCTTAAAGGACTGGCTATTGGAAAATAATTTAACTCACACTCATCACTTGAAATGCTGCTGCTGTTATCCCTGGCAAAGAACAAAACACTGCACATCACTCCTCATGCTGCCAGTCAGCACTGCTCCCAACCTACTACAAACATACTGAAATCACTTACCCATGGGGGCATTTCCAGCTACCCCCATCAAACCTGGAGATTCCCAGGAGTTAATGTGTTAAATTTGAACCACTGGAATGAACATCAAACTTGTTGCTTATTTACTTGAGCACCAGCTCAAAAGGCAGTCAGATCTGCAACAACATTCTCTCATCAGAACTCAAATCTTTATTTTCTTCAAGAGTCTATTAGAGTGAATTAAGAGCAAAAGAAACAATGCAGGTGTTATGATACATATGCAACTACAGCCACCTTTGAAACCATCTTTTTAATATAATTCTTAAGCATTCTTCAAATCACTTCTTTTCCTCAGAGAAGTTTATGGTAAGAGCCAGGTATGCGTTACATTGAAAGAGTTTCCAAGAAAGAACAGCTGTGTCCCACAGTGTTCACTAATACAGGAGATTATTTAATAGTAAATATTCCACCTGTCCTTTCTTGAGCACACGCCATGAAGAACTGGCAAATTGTTCCAGTCTGTCTAATTGACCTGCTAAGGAAAAGTGGACTGGACTCCAAATCTCAGCTTAGCTCTTGGCTTAAAAAGTTTGCAGAACTTAAAAGAAAAATCAGACATGGCAATACAAAAACAGCAAAGGAAGCTGAGGAGAGACTGTTCATCTTTTTTAGGTGGTGGTCACTTCCCCTTGGCCTTCACACATAACCAAAGTCAGAAAATTAAATTTACCGTTCATTCAATAAAACACGTGATGACTCTATATACTTTCAAATATATCACAGGTATTGGGGCAGTCCTGTGGTGTAAAGGAGAGCACTCTGGACTCTGAATCCCAAGGGCCTGAGTTCAACTCTCAGTGGGGACCATCCCTGGCAGTTCAATGCCTCCCTGCCATCCCATCCCGTCACATCTCGGATGCTCAGCAGGGTCAGCCCCGGTTAGTACCGGGTGCTGTGATAGTCCCGAGGACTTCACTGTCACTGTCCAAGCTCGCTCGGCCGTGGCAGATGGACCTCCGGACTTAAACGGTGGGGCCAGTTCTGTGCACGCTGTGCCTCACCTAAAACATCCACTGTGCAGGCTGGAAGGGCACAGCCACGTGGGGAGAGCCCTGCCCAAATCTTGTTCACAATGTCTGGCCATACATATCATAGGTCTAACATCTTAATGGGTTGTACCCACCCCCCTAAAATGACGTGGCATCACAGCAGAGCACCACACAGGCAGCAGTTACCCCACTGCCTTTCTGCTCTTACAAAACCCGCACTCTGTGGGTCTCTGCACTGAACGTTTATAGCTCTCTAGGCATTCTAACACCTGTGAAACATTCTACAACTCAAACTATCAGCACACAAGGGTCTTGGCTGTTGTAAACACTGAATCAGCTGAACTACTCAAACACTAAAGAGAATTTACTGTATGAAAGAAATAATTTACAGAAGCAGGATACCACATTCCAGTACCCATGTGCAAGTCACGGCAGGACAGGAGGACATTCTCCTAGTGAGTTCAGAAGATCACCCCTCAGATCTACAAAATCCAAGTTAAATAAGAGCTTGTTTGCACTTGTATTGCAGTGCTGCAGTGAATTTCATCTGCAGTGGGCACTACTACATGATAATCCAGACTGCAATGTCTGCAAATAAATCTATAGGGAACAAATCCCAGCCATCAAGTCCATCATAGAGTAACCAAATACACTTATTGATGTGGTGGCATTTCATGTTATTTGTAGAAGGGGAAATGCTGAATACAGTATTAAAAGAAACAGGATAAATCTTACTATAGAATTCAGTATCATACATGCAAAATAACTCAGAAAATTTCCCCAGTGTATATAAAAAAAATACATCTGAGTAATCTACACAAAAATGTATCTGTTTGCCTCCTTTTTACACACCTTGCAAGGGTCCTTGGCTATTTTTTCATGCTTCTCTTCTAAGTATAATAAAACTAACAAATCAGGTGGTGAGAGCATGAACACACTGGAAGGTATTATCACTAAAGAAGGAATCAACAAAACCAAATATGAATATTTACTATATTTAAGCAGAATAAAAGAGTCATTCACAAAATTCCTGACCAATGCCAAAGTGAACAATATCATGTATTTCAGTTCACTTCCTGCTCCCTCGGAAAGGTTTGCAGGAGCTCCCACTTCTGCTCTTGAGACTTCACCGAATTCAGCAGAAGCAAAGAAGTCTGACAGCCCTAACAGTTCCACTGATAAATTTCAAAGCCTTTAAGTGTCTCTATAAAGGTTAAAATACCAAATGAAGAAAAGCAAGAGACACACTTTCTTTCAGCAGTCCTTTTTTAAAAAAGGTAAGTGGCTTAGAGTTTTCAACTGGCTGAAGTTTAAGACTTCAGAATTATATTCTCCTCCAAATTTCATTTGTGGGTCATCTCAGAATTTCAATTATGGAAATTTCTAAACACTGATAAGGCTTTTCATTTTCTATACGTCACACAAGAAATAACCAAATTTTGCATCCCTGTATCTCAAAGTTTAAAAGAGATAACACAGATTCTTGGCTGAAGTCAACAATGCAGATTACACGTTCACGTTAATAAGAAAGCACTAAGGTACACAGAGATAAGTGTGAGATATAGAAATATAAAATGTGTGTTTATAAAAGTATACTGTTAATGTTGTCCATTTATGGCTTGTGAAACACACCATCTGGAAACCCTAAACTGACCAGAAATTGCAAGCTCAAGTAGTCAGCTCTTGCTTTCAGTAACATAAGAGGAAAAAATATATATTGGTTAAAAGTAATTTTCTCTAGACAACTTCCTAAATGTAAAAGCCACATGGTTCTTCAGACCTTGCATTTGAAATTAAATGCCTTAATATTATAAAACAAAGTTCTTCCCTGTTACAATATTCATTCTGGGGGGGAAAAAAACAACAACAAAAAATCCACAAATCCTCCCATTTCCCCAGCAATCTCACACTATTTTTGCTATTAAAATTAAATTTTCTTACTAGTTGTGAATCAGTGACCAACACTTTCCTATAGGTTCAAGATGCAAATACAATTCTGGCTTGCATTTAACTATTCATCTGTCATAGTTTTCCCACCAAACACAGCAACACAATCATCACTGTTAGTGGCTTGAGAGGAATAAAAGTTATATTCATTTTTGCTACTGTGCAAGAGAACAGTAACTATGCTGCAGGTTTCATTTTTCCTTTATAACACCTACACTAAAACTGGCCACAAAATGTGGGCAGGGTTTGTCCCTGTAATACACTGTGAACATTTCATCTCAGAGCACAAGGGCCAGAAGCCTCCTTGATAACAGTCACAAAATGGTTGAAAGAAAAAAAAAAGTTTTTGAACTACCTGCCTCTCCCTCTCAGCTGCCAGATGTCATATCTGTCTTTCCTTGTTCTGCTTTTTGTTCCTTAAAGATAAGCATCTTATTTTGAATCATCACTTTTAGCTGAAACAGGAGTATTACATGTATGGCTTAACAAAATATCCTGCGACTTGTACTCACCAGTTGAACACTCTGGTCTTCACTCTTGAGTGAAGTTCCCTTGACATACATAAAGCAATGTCCTTTATGTATCAGGCCCAAAGGTTTTGAAAACTTTTATCTTACTATTATACAGCTGAAGGTCAGTGATTGCAGCTGAACTTCTGGCATTTATAGTATAATAACAAAAAAAAGCTGTAGGATTTTATAGAAATGGCTCAAATAATTCAGAGGCTGGTTAGGGGAGGCAGAACACCTCCAAAAACATCAGCCTGCCCCATAGAAATCTTCCACATTGTATGAAAGCTTTATATTCTATTGATACCATCTGTAATTACAAAAGCAGAATTTGTGTGCATGGAATAAAGTGGGTTTTTTCATTACTGACTCATCTTCCAAGTTGTTGAGGCTTTTGAAGCTGTACTCAATTAAACATCACACCCTGGAACATCAACACTTTCAGCTTGTCTGGGCTCCAAGACTGTTTCTTACCCAGTGCCGTATCCACATCTCACTCAAACTACCAGGGCTTTTTGGGTGTAAGTAGGAAGGCAAACACTGGTGGTATCAGTAAAAATATTCCAAACTCCTTTTAAGTTCATAGCATTGAGTGTTAAACATACATACCAACGACAGCTACTGTCCTTCCCTCTTTGCCCTGCCACCTCTCCTCTCAATCCAGCAGGGAACTATGAGAATTTGAGAACCTGCTAATTTAGGATACCTGAACTTAAGGATATTTTAAACACCTTTTTTTCCATTACCATCATCAAACTGTTCCCCCTACATTACTCAATGTGTTTAGTAATCCTGTCTTGTTATCTACGTCAAACAGTTTACCTGACTGCTACATTCAGGAAAAATCTTGTTCCTACCAGGGCTCCCAGATTCCATGAGATATTTAAACACATTGCACAAATGAGAAACTCACACAGGAGTTAAAGTGAAACAGAAGAATGGACCTACTAAATTTAGGATTTCCAAATTTTTCCCTCAAACTTGTAGACCATTTTGCAGGCTTTAAGCACACTCATGCAACAAATCTGTCAGTTTAGCAAAGAAAAATTGCTGTCTCTTTTTGAAACACAACAAACACATGAAGTAATTTCCAACTCAAAACTGAAAATAGGTCAAAGGATGCAAAAATTTGGGATACTGCTACAGGGTCTGTTAAAAAAACCGTTAATAAATGTTTTTCTTCCAAAACAGTTTGTGATCAGAAAATATAGTAAAATATTGTGGAGTGATGCACCTTACTAATAGAGAAAACATATTTTATACATATTCTGGCAGAAATTAAATACCTAAAAGAGTAACCAGAAAGAAGATTAAAAAATAGTGCCCCATGAAATTATTTAAAAATTATTGTGTATCTACAATGAAAATAACAACACTCCTGTAGAGAGCTGTAGAAAACCATTTCATACTGATATTCAAAACTATTACTAAGTCGTGTTATACATAATTTATTTTCAGATGTGCAAAGCATGGACAGAAATATGGTTAGTTACCTTGTTTTATGGCATTCCTTCATTTCAGTGTTCTGAAATTTTACTACAGGACTGAATGTGAATGACAGAATGAACATACAACAGTTTTTCCTCTGTTACTTTGCCAGTTGGGCAAAAGATCAGAACATAAAACTACATTATTTATTTCAACATGTAACTCCTTTCAAAGTTGTTAAAAGCTGGTGCAATATCAAATGTATACATGCTCTCTAAAACAAAAGGATTACACAACTACCTTTTAAATGCACTCAGACCAAGACATATTCAGGCTTACCAAATGCTGACTCTGCTACTGAACTAAATCAACCCACTAGATATTTGCCAGATTTTTGGCTCTGGATTCACTCCAAGCCAACAATCACTGTCTGATCACATTATGTAAGTATGGATGGTAACATAACATTTGCAAAGGCTCCTGAGTGCCAATGAGGTTAACACACAAGTCATTTAAATGCTTTCAAATTATTTATTATATTTAGACTCCCCATGAAGGACACTCAGTTACAAGAACTATGTTTGCTTTGTTACCCATGAAGGGTAAAGAGTTCTTTTTTGTTTTCATTCCACCAAGTTATTTTCAGGGAATCTCTAACTAGAGAGAAGGCCCTCCCAGTAAATAAATCAAAATTCAACTTTCACAAGGAAAAACATACTGATCAGAATTCAAGTGGGTTTGTATCAGTCTTAAGTTTTTCAATATTTGAAAGCATATGTTTATATGAGGAACACATAGAACAACCTCAGCAAGAGAAATCCAGAAGATGAGACTGTAATACTCTCTAGGCCAAAAACAGCCCTTGATTCTTGATTTCTATCAATGGAAAGCAATATTTTTCCACTTCCATGCTCCAAGGTGTAGTGAGAAATTTTAGCTATTTCTCTCACAAATCTCTTTCATTCTTACTCATTCCAGTGTCATCCTCACTCCCCCTAATGATATATGAGAGGCAAAACAAAAGTTTGAGTCCTTTCTTACTGTTTGTCCCCCAAAGATGGAGTCTGATAGCACCCATTCACTGCAACAAAAAGTTGTTTCCGTGCTTCCTCGGGAATGGAGCTCAAATGGCTACTCACAGGCTGCACAGTGTGCAGCAACCCTGCCCTCTGCTCTCACCCAGGCACTACTCACATTTTGTTCCTCTAAGGAGCAAGTTACACACCCACTGGAGATCATTCAGCATTCTCCACAAACACTGTTGATTCATAAATCTCCCTTCATGTTCGCAGTAAGATAACACACAACTTAATTTTCAATCTACCCTGTGTTTTTCCCAATCTTGTACTTTTGTAGCTGAACTCATTTCATAGAGTCATAGAATGGATTGGGTTGGAAAAGACCTCCAAGATCATCAAGTCCAACCCTTGGTCCACTTCAGTCCATTTACCACATCATGGCACTCAGTGCCACAGCCAATCTCAGTTTAAAAACCTCCAGGGAAGGGGAATCCACCACCTCTCTGGGCAGGCCATTCCAATGCCTGATTACTCTCTCTGGAAAGAATTTTTTTCTGATCTCCAACTTCAATTTCCCCTGGCAGAGCTTGAGCCCGTGCCCCCTTGTCCTATTGCTGAGTGCCTGGGAGAAGAGACCAACCCCCACCTGGCGAGAACTTTCCTTCAGGTAGTTCTAGACAGTGATGAGGTCACCTCTGAGCCTCCTCTTCTCCAGGCTAAACACCCCCAGCTCCCTCAGCCTCTCCCCATAGGACTTATGCTCCGGTCCCTTCACCAGCCTTGTTGCTCTTCTCTGGACCCGCTCCAGCCCCTCAATATCCTTCCTGAACTGAGGGGCCCAGAACTGAACACAATACTCAAGGTGTGGCCTCACCAGCGCAGAGTACAGGGGAAGGATCACTGCCCTGGTCCTGCTGGCCATGCTATTTTTGATACAGGACAGGATCCCATTGGCCTTCTTGGCCACCTGGGCACACTGCTGGCTCATGTTGAGCTTCCTGTCAATTAGTACCCCCAGGTCCCTTTCTGCCTGGCTGCTCTCCAGTAGTACCTCTACTAGCCATAGTATTTCCTAGTGTATGTTGTATCC
The DNA here is from genome assembly GCA_013396695.1 of Sakesphorus luctuosus. Classification (NCBI taxonomy): domain Eukaryota; kingdom Metazoa; phylum Chordata; class Aves; order Passeriformes; family Thamnophilidae; genus Sakesphorus; species Sakesphorus luctuosus. Next base: position 1,499,216 of record VWZD01004312.1, on the reverse strand, counting down.
TACTTCTCTTTCACCCAATTACTTTGGAAAGCAATTCCATTTTAGGATTTTGAACTATTCTAGTGCAGAACACACTGATTTATTAACAGTTGACAATTTTGCATAATGTCAACCTGATAAATTATTTTTCCAGTTCTGGGAGCTCCTTGTGTCCATAAAGTACAAATAAATATTGTCTTATGACTGCTGTTCCAAGTTTAGGTTTAGCAAAATCAAAGTACTAATGAAAAATGCATTTATCTTACTTTTCAGTCTCTGAGGCAGCTCTGAAATGCAAGATGTACACTTGCAAACATTAACAAATCACGTAAAGCTCAAAGAAACAAGTGTAAGCTTTTCTTTTTAAAATGAAACAGCATTTGTTAATGTTATCATCTTAGCAGTGCAGCAGTACAAGAAAGTGTTACACGATAATGTGCCAAAACATAAATAAAACCTGCTAATCTCATTTCCTCTCAGCATCTAACTAATGAGAAATGCAACTAAGTAAACACTATACATGCTAAATCACAGGGGGTTAGTTAAGTGTTTAGCTCAATCATCAAATGTCCTACCAACAGCAGCAAGTCTCGTTTGGAAACAACTTTGCCATAACTCAATCTGATGAGCTGATCAGAGACCCACAAATTTGAACTCCCAAAGTTAACTACCTTGATCTACATCAGTCCACTTTTGCATTTTAAACATGCAAGTTTTGTTAATTCATACAATTCATTCAAGAGAAGCCCTTTTGAACTACATAAAAAGGCCAGTAGCAGCCTCTTTTAAGTAAATAATCAGCATGTATCTCAAACATCAAAACTTACCCTCCAATATGCTACTGAATCCTTCACCATCTAAAGTAAAATTGTTAAAAACATTGGTGCTTTACCATTCTACAATGTGTACCTTGCTGAATCATAACTCAATTGCATATAAGGTGTGAGATTTTTCCCTAGAGAGTTTCAAGCAGTATGTGGAGAAGTTTGCAGTGTCTGTGTAACAAGACAGATCAAATGTTGTGCCTAAATGGTTGATATTTTCCTTATAAATTTGTAACTAAAGCTTGTTTGCAAGTACAGAGAGAGTAATCAGGCATTGGAATGGGCTGCAAAGAGAGGGGGTGGATTCCCCACCCCTGGAGGTTTTTAAACTGAGACTGGACATGGCACTGAGTGCCATGATCTGGTAAAGGGACTGGAGTGGACCAAAGGTTGGACTTGATGGTCTCAGAGGTCTTTTCCAACCCAATCGATTCTATGACTAAGCAGAACTAAATAAATAGAATGGCTAGAGGAGGAAGAAGAATGAGGCCACCCAGAACTGTTAAGATTTTTTCCTTGACAAAAATAAAAATACCTAGGTTTTCCTTTCTACTTGTGAGGACTTAGAAGAGAAGGCAACAAGAAAACTAAAGTAATAATCAAAATGTCAACATCCTTCCCTCTTCCCATCTCCTTCATAGTTTTGCCACAGCCTAAATTTGTTCTTGAGTGTGCGCAGATGTTTGTGGACAGCCTTTCTCATACTGTGCCTTGAAAGCTCAGTCAGGAGCTCTTTTTTCACTGCCATTCAGGTGAAAGACCCCCAAGTAAAACTGCAACTACTGCTTAGGGCAGTGTGGACCATCTGTACGGGCAGCTCATTCCTCTCCACTAAGTTTGCATTCGTCATCTCCCCATGGGAAATGAGGTGGGGCATGTACCCTTCAGTGGCTGACACATCACAGAACAAAAAGCACCTTCCAGAAAGGGAGTCAGTCAGATGTGAAGGGGGGATGCGACTCCTTATTTAATGCATTGTGCCCTTCTCCTGTTTCACACAGCAAACTTCCCAGGCATTTCAATTGCCAGGGTAAAAAGAATTCAGCATGCACATTTTGCTTTAAAGTTCATGGGTTTTTAACAGCTAGTGAAGAAAACAATCCATTCCACATCCTTCATCCCATAACAGAAGGAAACCTTTACACAGACTGGTATTTTGGCTTTTCCATCTTCAATGATCTAGATTAATGTAAATGCAAACGGTAACCTCCACAGCTGTCATTTTCACAAGGTAGCTTTTACTATTTAGTGTTTAAAGTACACAGCATAGTTTTGTTTACATGAACAGAAACGAGGGTATCACAGTACTCACAGAAACCATTGCATTAATCTCACCATCTTCCTATTTTGAAATAACACGGAGAAAGTGTGGGAACAAGCCTCAACTTCTTATTTTCCTCTAATAATGGAGACTAAAGGGATAAATCACAATCAGTACGCTTATTTTATCTAATTCCGGCAGTGGGAAATCAGGGCCAAGTTAAATATTTCATTCGCATGCATGCAAACAGCAAAGGCTCTTTTGTTAGATCAGCTTGTTATATATTTCTGAAGGTAATCTTAGGTAAAGGCACAGAAAACAAGCAGGGTGATCCTTAACAGTCAGTAACACAAATCAGCCCCAAATCTTTACCTCATCCTGAGCTCTCATCCAAGCTACGTTTAACATCCTCAGGACACAACAAGAACCAGGGAGTTTTAAGCACCCAATCACTGTGACAGGCAGCAGCTGCAGCTCTGCTGTTTCACCAGCTGTGTAAAATTAATGCTGAACCCTCAACTGAAGCAGGAGTTCAAATGAGTTTTCAAAATTAAGCAAGCAGCAGCATCAGCCCAAGAAGGCCAATGGGATCCTG
>VWZD01004312.1:1482007-1496327 GCA_013396695.1 Sakesphorus luctuosus | reverse complement strand
CAAGGGTTGGACTTGATGACCTCGGAGGTCTTTTCCAACCCAATCGATTCTATGATGCCATTTTCACTGATGCATCACAGCAGCCTGGGAAACTGACAGGTAACAGAACTTATTTTAAAGTGTCTTCAACTATTAAGCTAATCAGTAGCAAATAAGGAAATTATTAACTCCATGTACATAGTTTTCTCATCCTCTTATGTTCCAATACTTTTACTTAACATCCCACTCCCTGCAAAACTAGACTGTTAGATGACAATTTTAGATTTTCAGCTCTCTAAGCATAATTTTTCTCCAGTCAATTTATGTAGATGATTTTGCTCTGTTTTGGGAAGGTAAAATGCTATCTACATCCTTTCAAAGAAAATGTTTATACTTGACTAATTCAGCTAGAATCAAAGTGATTTAAATACATCTGCAGCGTTGTCTAGATGGTACAAATTGAAAAGTTCAGTCTTTTGTGGTAAGGGTAATACCACATTTAGTGTTTGCTACATATTGTGCTCCATAATTTTAGCAGGCACAGTAGTTTCTGAACATCCCCACATAAACAGCTGAAAAAAGAGTACAGAAACTTTAACTCAGGCCAGCTGGCTGGTAGGAGACACTTGTCTTTCCTGTCATTGTTGCAATCATGACGACCTAGAGTATAGGCAAGAGTGATTTTGGGGACAGAGACAATATCCAGGTATTTCGAAAAAGTAGATTAGCTTTCCCATGCACTGAAGAAATGTCTGTGCCTCCAAAAGCTGCTCTACTTTTTCCAACTAAAGTAGTCAGCTGTGCTACTAAAAAGGTAACAACTTCCTTCAGAATTTGTCCTGCATAACGATGAGGGACAAGAAAAATGGGCAGAAGAAACTAAAGCACAGCTGATTAACCAGCTAATAATCAATCCTAAGATGAGCATCATGCCCAACACTTCCCTCGCCCTCTTCTGTAACTGCCTTCATGGACACACAAAGTATCCAAGTCCTTGAAGCTTCTGTTTGTGTCAGAATCTTACCATGTAGCCTTAAAAGGAGTATAAATCAATTTGGACCATAAATTGATTTGAAAACTTATTGGTTGTTTACTGCCCTTAAAAAGTCCTCTAAAATAAGAATTACAGAAAAAACCCAACATCTCTAAAACATTCATACCAGGAAAAATACTATTAGAATAGTTAGTCAAAGTTGTGTTCAAACAGAAAATGGTTTACAGCTGTTTTCATTCTGAAAATTGACAAACACATAGGAGCACTCCTCTGTGCTCCAGCTAGTCATTATCTCCACAATCCATCTACATGAGTGATGCAGGAGCCTATTCAAAAGTTACAATCAAATTGAAGGGGTGTGTATATATAAAAAAAATTCACACACAAAATTTCAACACTTCCAACCACAATATAAAAACTACCTAAATGCACCTCTGGATACAAGTTTGAAACAAACACCTTGGAAATGGAAGTCAGAAACCCACTACTAAATCAGTAAACTGAAACAATAAGGACAGAAAGAATGCTAATATGAAAGCAGCTAAATAATTTTCTGGCTCAGTGGCATCTAGGAGTGTCCTGAAACCTGGTATGAATGGGAAACAAACAAAACAAAAAAACCACCAAAAATTGTAACAGTCTCTGAAAGCTGTAGACTTGAATTTCTCTAAGCCCTGGCCCAGTTCTGTTTAGTTTGGGTTTCCACTCAGAGCAGCTTCAAAAGCAACAAGTACTTTCCATCATCTGAATTTTGGTTGCACTTCAACTCTGGCAACTGAATTTCAACCTGTAATGGTAAGAGTTCTTTTTATACCACTAACCAACGGAATTTTCAGTATTTTAGTTTATTTAGAAAGAAATCATCCATTTACTACATAATCACTGTGGTTTTGTTTTTACCTCTTGAATCTGTCTTTGCAAGTCAGTTGAGCAGAACAGGAAGTGTTAATTATTCACCAGAAAGATTTCTGGTCTTTCCTGTATTAGTCACACAAGAACATTAATAGTGGAAAGAGACTGCATCACGGAGTAATGGATAATAATGGGGTCCTATCTTCATCAGGAGGGAGCTGCACAACCACCTGAGACTTGCAGATGTGTAATGCAGGCGGTTCTTGCTCTTCTAATTGCATAGCAACTCTTCTGATTGAGAGAGACTTCCCCCACCCACCACAAGCACTTCCTTCTCCATGAACAACCCGGGAAACAACATGTCAACGGGTCAATATTGCCCTAGAGCAAGTTCTGATTTTAAACAAACACCTGTTTCTAAAAGAAAAGACACAATACTCCTTGCTACACAGTGTTTCATTCAAGGCTCCTGAAGTACTGTGGAATTAAATGAAGAGAGATACACAATTCACAAAAAAAAACATACAATGGGAAAAGCATGGACTGACTCCCAGGCACTCAGTAATAGGACAAGGGGGCACAGTCTCAAGCTCTGCCAGGGGAAATTGAAGTTGGAGATCAGAAAAAAATTCTTTCCAGAGAGAGTGCTCAGGCATTGGAATGGGCTGCCCAGAGAGGTGGTGGATTCCCCATCCCTGGAGGTTTTTAAACTGAGATTGGCCGTGGCACTGAGTGCCATGATCTGGTAAATGGACTGGAGATGGACCAAGGGTTGGACTTGATGATCTTGGAGGTCTTTTCCAACTCAAGCCATTCTATGATTCTATGACTCTCACTCAGTGTATCAGCAGCAGAAATAGTTATAAATCCTTCCCAAACTTCAATACCAAGAAGGGGAGTTTTATTAAAAAAAAGAACATTCTACTGCCTGTATCTTCATGGGTTTATAGTCTCTGAAGTCTTGTAATAAATGTAAGATGTATTACCAAAAAACCCCAGCATTAGAGCACAACGTCTAAATATCTGTAATCACAGTACCCAAGAGAAAGTTAGAACAGAAAAGTGTCCAGTGTCCAAAATAAACCCAATGCTAACGAACTACTGTCGAAATAAAAGAACATACAGTGACATTCAAACTATATATAGCGGCATTCCAGCAGCTCAATAATTCTGGAAAACAATTATGCTCTAAAATAGGTACGCTGGAAGTATCATAAACACTCCATGTATTTGACAACGTCAGAAGTTACAAGCAGCAGAGTTACTCCACTTTCTTAAATAAAATGAGTCAACTTGTTCCATCTTAATTATTATTTCCAAACAAGTTTCATTTCAGTTACTTTGCCACAAAGTATTAAAATCCTAAAGCCTCAATGCCAAGAAAAATATATTTGAAGTGTTCAAGTATTACTGTTAATTGCTTTCTTTTGAAAGCTCAAGAATAAGTTAACACCTAGGGAAGTTACGGAGTATATATGGATTAATCCTCAAAGCCCTTTACAAGTTACAGCACAGATGATGGTTCATCCACACATCTATATAAAAAATGAAAAAATCCCTAAGATTTCAGCTTCTTCAAAGAAATACTGTACTTCATATTTTACAAAACTCTGAGTATTTTCAGAAGTTAAATTATTAAGTTTTCCATATACTTTTTTCGCATTAAAATTTGAATAATTATACAAACATGCTTGCAGATTAAAATCAGAGAGAACCTTCCTTATGGAAATATCATGGCCAATCTTCGCGAACGAAGATTTGGGCAGGGCTCACCCCACGTGTGCCCTTCCAGCCTGCACAGTGGATGTTTTAGGTGAGGCACAGCCTGCACAGAACTGGCCCCACCGTTTAAGTCCTGAGGTCCATCTGCCACGGCCGAGCGAGCTTGGACAGTGACAGTGAAGTGTCCTTAGGACTATCTACAGCACCCGGTACTAACCGGGGCTGACCCTGCTGAGCATCCGAGATGTGACGGGATGGGATGGCAGGGAGGCATTGAACTGCCAGGGGACGGTCCCACTGAGACTCAAACTCGCGACCTTGGGAGTTGGAGACCGGAGTGCTCTCCACTACGCCACGGGACAGCTTATGGAAATACACTACATGAAAAATGCTTCCACTCCTTCATAAAAGTACTCAGTCAAAAGGTGATTCTGAAAAAAGAAATCAACAGATTTTAAATTGATTAACATGTTAACAATTCAGGGGAACACCTGAAATGTATCTGCATGAACAAGCAGGCATTTGTTAACACATGGTCAATTTTGGAAACCATTCCTGTCCATTAGTTCACTGAAGGAGATTACTAGAAAAGGTACCACCAGGCCATTAAACAATGAGCAAGCATCGCTGCCTCTGACACTGATGCCTCTTCCTGCAAACCAGTGTCAGCAACACACGACCTAAAGCTCACCTTGACTTCAGCTAAAAGATGTATTTCATTGAGTAATATTGGATACTCCTTAAAGAAAAGTCTCAAAGACAGTTAAATGACTTACCAAAAATCTGGATTCCTTAATATTGACATGATCTTGGACCAAAATAGCATTTAATTAACATTTAGAGGACAATACAATTTTCAGTACTGAGGGACTCTCGCTAAATGGCAGCATTTTGCCTACTTTATATATGCAACTTTCTCTGAGACACCACTAAACATGTAATTAGAGATAAAAATGCTGCTGTTGTGGCGACAGAGTTGATCTCAGTAAGTCATATTGTGAAGGATGGTTGTGTTTTAGCAATTAGGTCAATGAGGACACGACTTTGGACTCTGCTTTTTGAAGGGCACAATTAGGAGGTTATCACAAAACCATCCTGCTTTTCCTTCTTTTAAACACTGCTTCAAATCTACTGTTGTGTCCTTTTCTCCTCCCCCCTCCTCAGGTATTTAGGATTTAAATAGGACTTCCAACTTAAAATAGTACATTCAACCAAGAAGTTAAATATATACATTACTAAGACAGGCCCTCAAATAAACAACTCACCCAACATTAGACACTACACAGTCTAAAGAGCCAAAACCTAAAGACAGTAATCAACAAACAATCTCCTTTTCTCTGTTTGTCTGACTGCTTATTAAAATTACTGTAGGAAAACCAGTTTTTATCTCCATTCAAAATTTGTCATCACTTTCAGTTAGTCTCTAATTTGCACCAAATAAACACTGGAAATCCAACAATAGCCAAAGTACATTTACTAAAGGAATTAACACCCATGAAAGTCATATTAGAGATTAATTCCCTTAAAACACTAATAAAATAAAAATATTACAATATTTAGAAACTGAAATGTCTCTTCCTCCCATTGAATTCCATCGTTCAAGCTTAGAATATGCACATGGTGGTCAGATTAAACAGCCAGGATTGAAAAGGATACCTGTAATTCTTTCATAAATAACATAGAGCAGCACTGTCTGCTGCAGGGAGGACTCGAGACGACAGATAAATGTAAAAATCCATCACCAATTTTCTAATACAACTTCTCTGTACAGGGAAGTACTACATTTACTGCAATGCTACCAGTCAGATGCTATAAGCAAACTGAACACACAACTGCAAACGTCCTCCTTCTCCACCTCACTGAGTCCTGTAACACCTGACCTCATCTGTTTTCTTGAGCACGGGTAAAGAACAACTTAAGAGTTAATGCAGCTACAATGGAGCTGTGCATTAGAATACACTGTTCGACACTGAAGTTACAAGATTTCAAAAGAATTGTTGGGGAAAAAAAGCTCAAACCCCACAGTCATTAAGCTTATAAAATCCTCACCAATTTAAATAAAAGATCTATCTCTATTATAATTTAAAAATACTACTAAAATAATAAAAATAATACATTAAAATCTTCAATTAGAAGATAGAGGTTGGGCATTTTTTGGCAGAACCTAAAAATACCAACCCACTAGTTCTGCATATTAATGTCATCTCCACAGCCTGAAACCACTGACTGTGGTCATTCACACACAAGTCTCATTTTCAGAGTGTTTATCAGAATCATTTGTTATTCATTGCATCCAGTGTCCTCAACAGTATATTCTTAAGTGGCCTTCTCAGTGTCCTGAGATGTCATTCCAGCATCTGCAGCTACTCTGATCTAAGTTTCTTCACAGCTCTACCATCAAGAGAAGTCCATTCATGCTGCAGCTACAGCCTGATTTTCAATTCTTCTTCCCAAACCAGAGAAGGGACTCCATGCTAGTGAGCCCTGTTTGTACTGAACAGACAGGAAAGCGGTTTGGCCATTTGAGTTAAAAAAGGATAAAAAAAGGAAGGAAAGATTAAGATAATTTAAATGCATACTGTGAATATGAAGTTTATCTGAACCCAAATACGGGTTTCAACATAATCAAGATCAAATACTGTTCAAAAATATTCAGAAGACATTTGTGATAACACTTGAAGTACAATGTTAATTAAGTCAGTCAAGGCTGCATATTAAAGGATGCACAGGAACACAGTGACATTTTTAACTTCAAAGAATGTAAGCAATATTTGGCTAAGAAAATATATCACATCCATAATTTTTACCAAGTGGCCCTAAAGAAAGCCTGGATCTATTTATACACACTGACTTCTAATTAAAAAAAATTAAAATCCAGTAATGGCATAGCATGTTAGTGAAAACATTTAAGTCAAACCCAGGTATCTCCAATAAATGTATCAATCAAGGATCATTCTCCCCAGTTAATGTTTTGCATCACTGACTTCAACACTTCAAAAGAAATACAGGGCCATGAAGCTTCCACCAATTTGAGACTTCAACAGCTCCCCAAAATGCACCAACAAGATTAACATCAAATTTCCAAAGAAGTGGTAAATTGTTTAAAATTTATGCAATTAAAATCAGTGGTAGCATTTCCCTAAAACCAATACCCAGACTATAACCTCTAACAGACTGGGTTTACCATCAGGAACTTTTGAGAACCCAAAAGTTTTTGAGAGCATCTTCAATAAAAGGAAGCAATATACAAAAAACATCTATGATAAGTAACAGTAGAACATTTTACTAATTAGCATTAAGGCAGATATTTCATAGCACTGACTGTGGAGTAACCATCAGCACTGCCCAAATCATGGTACCTTTGACTAACACAGTTGACAGAAAACACGAAGAAGGTTCTGTCTCACATGAGGACAGAAAGAAACCTGGAAGGTGACCCAGACACAGGAATTCTGAAAGCCTCCAAGCTTCAAAAAGCAGGGCACAATCTACTTCTTCCTTGTTTGTTCCACTTGTAAGAACGGCACCTATGACAGTGAATTTCATTCTGACTGATGAGGAAGTTACAACTAGATTAAAAGATGCTGGATATGCCTATCTATAATTAGCAGAGCACCCATTTACAAATGGAAAATATTTATACAACATTTTATATAAAGATTTTGAATAAATTTGTGGTTTAAGTGAGAGGGGGTTTTCCTCAAATTCTGGCTGCACTGAGTAAGTTAACAGACATTTTTAATCAAGGAGGCCTATTTTTGGATCTTTTTAAATAAAACACCCTCATACACCAGCTGTTTGAATTTATTCACTCCTTAGAATTATCACACAGAAAGATTAAAGGAAACAAAATCCATTACTTTTTTTTTTCTCCCCATAAAGAGAATGGTTAAATTATGGAATGTCTTGCTGCAGGACTTTGTGAGGGTCAAGAGTCCACATGGATTCACCAATTCATTATGCAAATTTACTGAAAAATAGGTAGGACCTACTAAGCTATAAATCTATAAAACAGAGGATGATCTTATGTCAGACTGCCAGAAGCAAAGGAGGTACATCAAGATAAGCATCACTGCATGCCTGCTCTGTCCTGTGCTTATTCCCTCAGCATCACTTATCACCCAAATCAGAAACAGGGCTGGATGTACCTTTGGTCTGATCCAGAACAGCTGGTTTTCATTAAATAACAAAACCTCCTTTCTGTTTTGTCTATTCTATTAGGACTGCAAAAGAAAGCATTGTTTTCACATTCATAGAAAAGCGCTTATTACAGTTAAAGCATTAAATCCAGTTCATCTGCTTTTACTTTGAGTGCCAATAACCCCCATTTCACAAGGTAAGCTTCTGCAGCAAATGGAAAGCTTAACAAAAACGTGGTACCTCCTTGCAACTGCAGCTGAAAGAAGCCACTGCTCACTGTACAAAAAAGTCTAAAAAGTTTCTATTTTTGGCTTCAGCAGAGATGCTCTTCTACTTGTATTATGACTAAGGGAAATCACAATTTATCATTCTTTACTCTGCATATTCTTATTCAAGCAGGGACCAGGACAAAGCTCAATTTCCCATCACCATTCTTTCCCCAGACAGAAGCTTCTCCATGCCTCATAATTCTCAGTATCTTCTAAAGTTAAGATCCAAGCAAATCATTTCAGTCCCCTTATCATTCTCTGTAGCACTCCGCAAGAAAGCTTGTAAATAAATCAATTTCTCATCAAACTCTTTGTTTCTGTCAGTTAAATAATTTTTTACTTCTATTTGTGCAACACACCAGTAGGTGTATTATTACAGCAGATAATGCTGGGTTTAACTATAAACTGCTTCAAATTCTTCCACCCCAGGATTTGACAGGGCATTAAATAAGTTCATGTGTAACATTAAAAAATACAATATTCAAGTACTTTTAGTTTTAACCTAAGACTGAAATAGAGTACAAGGACCATAGCAGGCAAATTCCAACCAACTACAGAACAGAACAGAACAGAACAGAACAGAACAGAATAGAATAGAATAGAATAGAATAGAATAGAATAGAATAGAATAGAATAGAATAGAATAGAATAGAATAGAATAGAATAGAATAGAATAGAATAGAATAGAATAGAATAGAATAGAATAGAATAGAATAGAATAGAATAGAATAGAATAGAATAGAATAGAATAGAATAGAATAGAATAGAATAGAATAGAATAGAATAGAATAGAATAGAATAGAATAGAATAGAATAGAATAGAATAGAATAGAATAGAATAGAATAGAATAGAATAGAATAGAATAGAATAGAATAGAATAGAATAGAATAGAATAGAATAGAATAGAATAGAATAGAATAGAATAGAATAGAATAGAATAGAATAGAATAGAATAGAATAGAATAGAATAGAATAGAATAGAATAGAATAGAATAGAATAGAATAGAATAGAATAGAATAGAATAGAATAGAATAGAATAGAATAGAATAGAATAGAATAGAATAGAATAGAATAGAATAGAATAGAATAGAATAGAATAGAATAGAATAGGTTGGAAAAGACCTCCGAGATCATCAAGTCCAACCCTTGGGCCAACTCCAGTCCATTTACCAGATCATGGCACTCAGTGCCACATCCAATCTCAGTTTAAAAACCTCCAGGGATGGGGAATCCACCACCTCTCTGGGCAGCCCATTCCAATGCCTGATTACTCTCTCTGGAAAGAATTTTTTTCTGATCTCCAACTTCAATTTCCCCTGGCAGAGCTTGAGCCCGTGCCCCCTTGTCCTATTGCTGAGTGCCTGGGAGAAGAGACCAACCCCTGCCTGGCTAGAACTTCCCTGTGATAGATGGCCTATAAACATTTGTAATATTTAAAGGAAAACAAGCCTTTATCTTAAAAAAAATTGTTTAAGTCTTGTACAAGATAGAAAGAATTATTGTTCCTAGAACATAAGTGTCATTAATGTACTGATTTAAATCAATTTATTACTTTAGATGGAAGGACTGACATTTCTGATCATCAATAACTGCAGATCAACCCTGCCCTCAGACAGCCCTACCCACGCACAGGGATCCCAAAGCACCTTCCGTGATTCTCTCTGCTCCCTATTTGCTCAAAGACCGCAGCCAATCCTGAGGTCTAATGAACTATAATCTGTTTGGTAGTGCATATGTTGTCTCACATAAATGGACAAATTCATTCCTTTTCCAGCACTTGATCCAACGTGCCAGCCAATGAAAGCCCAGCTAAGCAACTGCATGACACAAGCCCAGTGAAAACTAATTCTCAGGGAAAGGGACCTATTGTAGCAGTTTACTCAAGTCTCATTTAGGGACCAATGTGAGGTTGCAACAGTGGTTAAAGCAAAATTAGTTTCAGGAAGGCATTTTGCATTCACAATGACCTGCACAGCCATTGGGCGGTCCCGTGGTGTAAAGCAGAGCACTCTGGACTCTGAATCCCAAGGTCCTGAGTTCAACTCTCAGTGGGGACCGTCCCCTGGCAGTTCAATCCCTCCCTGCCATCCCATCCCGCCACATCTCGGATGCTCAGCAGGGTCAGCCCCGGTTAGTACCGGGGGCTGTGACAGTCCCGAGGACTTCACTGTCACTGTCCAAGCTCGCTCGGCCGTGGCAGATGGACCTCAGGACTTAAATGGTGGGGCCAGTTCTGTGCACGCTGTGCCTCACCTAAAACATCCACTGTGCAGGCTGGAAGGGCACAGCCACGTGGGGAGAGCCCTGCCCAAATCTGTGTTCATGAAGTTTGGCCACACACACACCCAGCCTATGAGATTAGACTGTATTTATTAAAAGGAGAGTCATTGAGAGTTCATATGGAATGAAGAGCTGTAATCACCAAAAAAAAAGTAGGAAAAGACTAGTCAGAGAAGAGGCTTCTAAGTGGCCTATCTATAATCACTGCTTAGAACCCAAAAGCAAGCTTTGGTGATACACAGTCACAAACTAATCATGCTTATGTTAAATGATTCATGATTTGATCAAATATTTAATTTTAGCAAACAAAATTGAGGAAAAAGCCACACTGGCATGGCCAGGGCCTGATGATACATAATTGACTGGAAAATCCAGACTCTCAAATAAACTCTGAATTGGGCCTGCACAGAATGCTTGGGGCACAATGTCTCATCACACGTATGATGCACACAGTGTCAGAGAAAGGCAGAACAAATGGTAATCCTCCAAAACCCCTGCTGGCCATGTCCTCAAACACTGCCATCAGTTTTAGCTCACTGCAGCACCTTACAGTTGCCAGAACTAAGATGAGATGAAACTAATCATACTGTGTTTTCAATCAACTTCCTGCTGGCTGCCACCATTTCCAGAATGGAATTCATTTGTTTTATGTCCATTAACATATTTCCCTCTTTTCTAGTTCTAAGGCACTGAATGCAATGGTGTAGTATCAGTCTGGACAATAAGGAAGATAAGCAGCAGTCACCACAGTACAAGTAAAATTGTAAATGTATTACCCTCTCTAACATGTTCCTTTCACAGTATGTGCTTCTACCAGCCAAGGAGTATTTTCACTTACAAGTCTCTTCTATGCATATAATCATTTAACAGTAACAGCCCCAGCTCTGTGACCATCTACACACAAGTGAAATCGTCATGCAGTCCTTTAAAAGCCAAACAAAATGCCAATATGTAGGTCATTAAAGAATCATGCCTCATCTCTCATAAGAAAAAAGACTTAACTGGAATACATACAGTAATATTTTAATGTATTTAAAAAATCTCTAAGTTAATATACACCACAAAGGCAAACAGGTTTCTGAAATCCACTAGTCTTAGAAAACCAACATTATATGATTCTATGATTCTCTGGTCTGCTAATCAGGAAAATAAGAAAAAATTTTTTACAGATCATAAGAATGAGAATTTATGTACAGCATAAACTCTAGATGAAGTAATCTAAAACAAAAACTTGCATACTGCACCCTTTCCAATCTTTTTACAGTGACTATTCAAATAAAAAGCAAGATAGTTACAACTGACTGAAGTTTAAGATACAAAAATAGGGAGCAAGGGGAGTAAAATATTTCCAAACACTAAGATGTGTGAATTTTTCATAAATAACATGAATACTGATGTGGTTTCCCAATAGAGATTATCAGGGTAACCAAAATTATTCTGCAAAATAAAAAAAGATCATTTCAGTACTCCATTTGAATTTGACTTGAGCATAAATGACAGACTGGACAGTCCAAAAAGAAGAGCAAGTCTGCAGATTTAAGGATGGATCCCATGATCTTCAACAAAAGATGAGCAAACATTGGCCGTTGACCTTAAGCAGGTGTTTCAGAAGGCCTCACAGTCTCGCTCAAGTCTCTTCTTTCAGCTGTTCATTTTTCAGTCTCTTAGATCTTGAAACATCAAGAGTTTAGTAGTTTTCCAGTCTCTAGAGATTCTTGAAACCTACAGGATCTGAATTTCTAATATAAAAGCAAGTCTTTTAAAAGAAGAACCCCTCCAACTTCAATACAACAGTACATACCACTCTGCTCCTGTAATCTCTTCGTATGGCACTGCTATCAACATGTGTCCAGGAGCTACTTCTATCCCTGCTCACCAGTAGGCAAAGCTAGAGCACAGAAACCCAGACTCTACTTTCATTTTAATGCTTCTTTCAGTATTGTCCTAAATGTTTCCTATCTTTGTGGCTTACTGCATCTCACTACAGCTCCAGCTAAGCATCACATAAAATCAATTAAAAAAAAAGTCATCATCGCTCATACTTGGTAAAATCCAGACCTATTGTTTGACCCTCAGACACAGAATTGTTCTGCTGCCTACGTGGCTTGAAGGGCTCACTCAAGAAGAAATGTGAAAGGATTCTCAACCCTTGGACTGATGGGAACCAGGATATATAAAAAATAATACTCTTCTACATTACTTTATTTACAAATTTAATGGAAACTACTACAATAAATCACAAGTTTCATAATGTTTCATCACTTTAAATGTCCTGGCTCTGTTGTTCCAAAATGTGACTTGACAGACATAAAGAGGACAAGAAAGTCACAGATACGACACCGTCTTCTTAAGACACGTTGCTGATAATAACCCTCGCTGACTTCTGCAACAGAATTTCAAATTCAGACGAATTTAAGTCTCTTTGCTATCATGACTTACTTTCTTCAGAAAGCTGGTAGAAAACTGTAACCTCTTAAGAGCTCCTGACAATGTAACTTCACTAGAACGGCACGTCTGCACTGATTTACCAAAAGATCTGTCCAAGCACCAGCAAGGCCTACATAAATAAGGTGATGTAGGTACTTGAGTTTCTTCAGGAATGAGAAGTACAACAACCAACTCTGGAAACCGACAGCACAGTTTGGGATTTTGCTTGGTTTTTTTGAAGGGGAAAAACACATTATTTTGCCACCCTGTATTGAACTGTACCCAGCAGACACTTAGAGACTGAAAAACAGATTATTTATTCACTGTATTGGTAGGAGAAGTGATGGGGTTTCCACAGTGCTGTCTTTTAAAATTATACAAAAAACAACACTGCATGGATGGCATTCTGAATGGGGAAAAAAGGGGAGGGCAAAAAAATACCATTTGGATATCTCCTTGAGGGAAACATGCTTAAAAAAAACAAATGATCTTTAAAGGCAATGGGTTTTCCTGAGAGTCTCCCATCACCATTAAGCAGATCCTTGTACACAAAGCACCAGATTTTCTTCTCATTATCACAACACATCAAACTAGCCAGAAGTTCAGCCCCTAAAAAAGGTTAACTTTCAATTTCCTACAACTCTTCCATCAGTATCATGTTACAGAAGCCAGTACATTAGAGATAGTAGAAACTTGTTTTCCACCACATTACAGAAAATATAAGGCCCAAATGTGGCAGCCTAACAAAAATAAACAAAATGATTTACTGTAAATTTATAATCTGTCTTGCAAGATCACTCCCAACAGGGCCATGGCATTTGTTGCAGTTCAGGCTTCTGTCATTACTCAAAAATGGGATTTCATTTAAAATGCTGCCACTTCAATAAACCAACCAAATGTACAGTGACATCACTAAATCACTCTTACTGCACCTCTTTTCTCTCAGCCTCCACTTCCCCAGAGTACCTTAAATTGCACAACATAAATCCCAAGAAGGTTCTATCACAGACAAGTGTAAATCTCAGGTGGGCCCTCAAAAGTCTATTTAGTCACATATTCTTTGAATTTTCCATAAATAAGAACATTAGGGACTAATGTTTCTGTGATTGACACTAAAGGCACTTTATGACCGTATCTGCCAGTATACCATCTGCCACGGCACATCTGATTTAAAAAAAAAATCACGCACAGAAACATCTTCAACAGACACGACCCTAGAGGTGGTAGCTTAGCAAGGAATAGATTTACTCATTTTTTCACCTTTGGCAAACATGAATGACCACACTTCCTTCTTCCTAAAAGGGGATCAGCCCAACAGCTTACATGGACCTTATCTGTAATGAACCTTCTCGCCTTCATAAGGTGGAGAAAGAAGTGTGTGTTTGTCCTTAACCTTTTTCCTTCACCAGCTATGGTGCCCTGCGCGAACAGCAGCGAGAGCTCCCCGTTCCTGGGCGCAGGGCAGGGATGTGTCAGGGACACCCGGCAGGGCAGCCGGGGGCCCGCACTGCTGATCCGCACCTGTGTGGAGCTGCAGGGAGGCCCCGGAGCGCAGCCCGCAACCCCAGCGGAGGGGCGGCTGCTCCAGGAAACCTGCGTGCCTGGGGAAGCGGCCGGGCCTCCCCCGCCGGGCTGCCGGGAAGGCCGCGCTGCCA
>VWZD01004312.1:1314501-1481822 GCA_013396695.1 Sakesphorus luctuosus | reverse complement strand
GGGGGGCCGGCCGCGCCCTGCCGGTGAGGCGCGCAGGGGAGCGGGGACGCGGCGGCTCGGGGACGCGCAGCTCCGTCCAGCGATGCCGCCCGGCCCCCGGTGCCGGTGACCGCCCCGGTGCCGCAGCGGGGCGCGCCCGCCGTCCCCGGAGCACCGGTCGGCCCCTAGCGCAACAATGCGTATCCCACTCCGGCACCTTGGCTCCCCCCGTCCTGAGCTCGATGGTTTCGTCAAGCCACGGAATCAGCTGGGAGCGGCATGTACCATAGCACATCCCCAAGGGGAGTGGGGTTACATCGAGTGCGGGAACTAGGTGAGAAGCGGGTCGGAGGGTGCTCAGAGGCTCAGGAACGGGATTCTCTGCGAGGAGGCTCAGGCGGAGCTGAGGTCGGCAAAGCTTCCCGCAGCCGCCCTGCTTTGCCTCTCCCCACACGTTGGGCGCACAGTGGTACAGCCAGGGACGGCCGGCGGGGTGAGGGGGGTGGGGGTACCGGTGCTCGCCGCGCATGCGCAGAGGGGCCTCCGACGCGGAAGTCGGTGGGAGCGGGTCCCGGCGGGCCGGGCTGGGACCTGCCGGTAGCTGCTTCGCCGAGCGCGGACACTGATTATGTTTCACTGGTCCTGGTCGCTGCCAGCCCGGTGTGCCGGGATCGGCCGGCTGTGCGCGCTGTGGGTCTCTCCCCGGCAGCTGGGCGCTCTGAGGGGCTGCGGTGCGGTGCAGGGCGGAGGCCGGGAGTTGTTCCCCCGGGGCTCCTTTTGGAGAGAGGCCTGGAAGGCCCTGGGCGCGACCTTCGGGCTTCTGTTTTCCTGCTTATTCTGTAGATGCGCGTCCTCGCGTTCCCCGAAATAAAGCCGTGTGGGGGTGTGACGTCCCCGGGGGTTCCCCCGCTGTGGGAAACCCCACTTGCTGCCTGGGGACACAGCTGAGGGCGGGCTGAGCCAGGGCAGGGCCGGGCCGCTTGGGTGGCACGGGTTGGCCCCATTCTCTGGCACCTGCGAGAAGTAAGGTATGGCACGGAGGGAAGGGCACGGTGACGACTGGCTGCCGCCCTTTGACGGACAAGAAAGGAAAGGGGAATTTCCAGCGTCTGGGCTTCAGTAATAGGGGTGGTACTTCTGGTGCTGGTTTAGCCAATGGTACTGAGCGAGTAACAGTCATGCACTCCCTGTACCTTGATTTTGTCGCGGAAGAGGAAATATTGCTGACCTCCCCTGCTAGAAATTGCTTTCTGATCTGAATGAAAAATGTTATGCAGGAGAATACTGGTGTGGCAGTAATGAAGGTGGAATTTTCATCTGTTCCTGAGACGCTGCTACCCGTTTTATACTTTGATTTCTGGTTTGCACTTAAACCCAAGGTTATTAAATATTGAAAATAATAAACCCAAGGTTATTAAATATTGAAAATAATAAACATCTGTAGCAGAGTATGTAGATTCTTGTGAACAACTAATTAATTCTGCCAAAGATATTTTGATTCTAATATTAACGTTCTTAAAGATTTTTCTATCAAATTAATTCATGACAAAAGAAAGAGTAATAACAAAATATGTGTACACACATGCTTAAAACTTTGTAATAAAAATTTGGAATTTATTTGAAACTGTGTAGACAAACTTCTTTTGAAGAGTCTGGTTTATCCAGATTTACTAACAAGGATGGTTTTATCAAACCCTGAGAGTCTGGGGTTGTGTGACTCACGTTTGATACCTCAAGCAGGTCCCATTAATGCTTCAGGAGCTCTTCCTCAACTCTACTTCAGCTGCTTTTCCTCAGCAGCCGCCTTGGATGCCACAAGGTCACAGAGTATGAGACTGGAGATGGGACATTAACTGGTCCAACTTGTGTCCCACTCTGAAGTGTCTGTGGCTCCAGACCACTCTGTGCACCGAAGCACAAGGGCTTCCTCTTGGCACAGCTCTCTGAGGAAAATGCTGAGCTGCTGAGGCAGCAGAGAAGTGAGTACATGAAAAAAGTAGCCCTGGCCTCGTTAACTCAGCCCTTTAAGCCAGTAAGAAACTGAAATGGTTGGTTTCATGCTGGCCACCTGTACTACTACCAGAGGCTGTAAATCCCCCTCAGATAGGGAGTCCATACTGGCTTTTTAAAGATGATTTAATGGGTTGTATGTCAGTCTTTGCTATTAAAGTAAGCTCATACTGAGTTAGCTTTCAAGTATTAGAAATGCCATGGAGAAGCATTATCTCTGCTCAGTACTCTTGTGTCATTTCAAATAAACCTTTCATGATTTAGTGAAGTTACGTTGGGATGATGTCAAAATTCCGGTTTTCCAAGCAGTTCAGATTTTTAAACACCCTGCAGGGGTGTGGTAATTCACTCCAAAGTTAAGCACAAGAAAAGCATGATTTTAGGGACAATGTTATTACACAAAGCAAATGCATATTAAGAATGAGGACGGTGAAGATGAACAACTCTAACTCTGCCTACTACTAATACCCTACAGAGGAATAATCTCAGGGACACACACACATGATGGACTTGGGGATTACAGTACAGCTGAATAGTATGGGACAGAGAAGAGGGGAGCATGTGTGCTTTGTAATAATGGATTTGGTCTTTGGGGTTTTTTTGAGGTATGACTTTTGCATACACTGGTTTTATATATTTGTGGTATTTCCTACTTTGTTTAAAAAGCACAAAATTTAATTTACTGAGGTATCAGTTCAGCATTGATTCCTGAAAATTTAGTGTGTTAATCTGTACCTGCTTTTCTGAACCCTGTAATGTTTTGATTTGTGTCATGTGTCTTCTAATAATATCCATCCATTTGCAAGGCCGGGCTAGTGTATTTTTGTGTTGCAGTGTGGCAGCAAGGGAAGCACCGCTGTGCGATGCTTCTTCAGAGCCCGGCAGGGAGAAAACTGGTTCAGCTGATCTAAAATTAACACAGTCATGAACAGGGCATTGCAGCTTCCATTCAGTGTGTGGGCTCTTCCTCCAACAGATGTCTTCTTGATCCAGGCCCCTGGGCCCCTGAGGAATTTCAGTGCTAACTGACATTTTCTCTGGCTTTTTGCATCCAGAGTCCAAGCCCTGGATGCTTTCTCAACTAATGTGTAAGCATCTGCAGAGAAATGGACAAACAGCACTTAGAAAACATACAGGGATATGCAGCATATTAGTTGGACAGGGCTGGGAATATTCATACAGAGAAAGTCATCATTTGATCCACATCAAAGCATGTTTCAGCCTTGGGAAGCAAATAGTCATTGTAAATGTGCATTAGGTGGGGAAAAAACCCTCATTAGTGATGGAAAGGTAACTGGGAGAAGAGTGATGCCAGGAGTAGTGAGCAACAGTTTAAGTACATAACAACAGAAACACTTCATGTAATTTTAGTTCTGCACATCTGAACGTATGAAAGAGATGGGGAAAGTGCTAATCCTTCTTAATGAGACTGTAGTGACCCTGCAGGTATTCTCCAGGCATCCCTTTGCAGACAATTCAGAAAATGCCGAGAAGAGCAACTAAAATACAGGCTGCAGACATTGAAATACAGGCACAGATCATAACCATACATTCTTAAACAAAATTATCATTATCAGGAAGTATTTACCAGAAGACACACAAAATTTAGTAAAAAATGTAAAAGAGATGTCTCTAATGGGAGAAATGCTTAGGACATGCAGAAAATGTTCTTGTGGTAGAGTCTGGTTTCAACCTTTCACTGAGGTGTTTCTGGCTCATTCTCAGCAGGGCTGCTTTTCAGGATTAGAGGAGGTAACAGACCTCACAGTATCGGGAGGCAAAACTCCACACAATTAAATAGCATTGTTCCCCAAGTGCTCCCTTTTATTTTTACAGATATGCTAGAAAAGGTTGTACCTGTATACATTCAGAACATTTGGGGGTGGTTTATTTTAGTATAAACATGATTGCCCGACTGAGATCCATGTGCACAAACATCAAGTGGAGCAGGTGGAGAATGTCACGAGCATTGTACGTCTTCCTTCTCAAGATCTAAATTACCATAAAATGATAAAAGTGACTCATGTGATGCCAATCTGTTAAAGAGACTCTTGAACTGATTGAAATAATCACCACTTTTTCTTTCTCTCCAGTAGGCAGACATTCTTAGCGAAATCTTTTCTTTTGGAAGTTCATTCTTGTTAAAACCTGTATCGAGGCTGAAAAATACGATGAGCATGTGGAAAAGGGCAGTGGAGAGGACATGTCTGAGCTATGGCCTTAGCTAGTGATAAAGGGGAACAATTACGGTGATTCACGAGCCCAGGGCATGGGCTGCAGACCATGAAGGCATTAACCTGCAGCAAGTCAGCAACACAGATGTGACCCCAGGAAAGGTGACTGAACCATGCCCAAAGACTGGCTGAATTAGGACCAAGGCTGCTGGGCTTTCAAATGCCTCCTCTTCACTGCATCTCATTTTCTCCATTTGAAAGGTGTATCTCAGTTTTTATGTGCCCCTGGCAGAGCAGGGTGTGATCCAGCTGAATGCCTAAACACTTGCTTATTCGTTTGGTTTAAGTTAGGTGTCAGTGCAAGCAATCTGAAGAGAGAAGTGCCCGCACCTTGGCCTCTGACTTGAGCCTCAATGAATCCAACTCAGTTTTCTTTGCTGCTTGGAGGAAATCTCCAGATTAAAGAAGGAAAGCTGAGCTCATCTTGGCTCTCAACATTGCTTGTGTTGACAAAGCAAAACAAAAAACAAACAAACAAACAACCAGCCATGAATTAACAATCTGTGAGTCATGCAGGTTAGAAGGTTTTCGTAGCTGTGTCTTTTTGAAACACAAAACCTAAGTTTGAAAACTGAAGGACAAGTTTAAATAGTTACAGCACAGAATTTGGACTAGGGACTTGAACATTCTTTTAGTTATTTTAAGTTGCTCTGTGCCTCAGTTTCATTCTCAAATGGAAACAATCTTGTGGGCACCCTGGTAAAGGAATCTTTATTGGATGGCATTTTTAGAAATGAGACGTTGCTGTTGTTATTACTGTGACTAAGAGAGTGCCATTTCTTTGCAATTTGGATGGATGGAGGGTCCAAGGTGAAACAGAAAACTATTAACACAACCAGTTACAATTTGCATTATTATGACTAACCCAGAGGCAATAATACTTTTATTTATTTTGCACATGTATTACTTCCCCTTTGTGCCCCTTATGTAATCCAGGGCACTTTGAAAAAAGCACAAATGCAAAAATAGGAGTGCAACTAAACAAACATTCTAGGCTAGTCTAAAAATGCCAGATAAAATATTTGAAATAAAAAATCAGAACATTAGACATGATGTAAGAAAAGGAGAGGGGATGCATAGAAAACAAAAGGGGATAGTGACCCCACACAATCGGGTGACAGTGACTAATACTGAAATCACTCGCAGAAAAATAAACCTGCAGATATTAAAAGATGTGTAGATATGGCAATTTAAGGACATGATTTAGTGGCAGACTTGTCGGTGCTGGGTTAATGGTTGAACACGATGATCTTAAAGGTCTTCTCCAACCTAAATGATGCAATGATTCCATGTTCCTTGGAAGTTGAAACTTTAATTATTAGAAACCAGAAGACTTATGAATGTGTAATGATGATCAGATTGTGCCTGGCATTTCCTGATGCTGGATAGCAGACTCAGCAAAGACCATTCTTAGCCTTTGAATGCTCTTTTTAGCAAATGATGTCCTGCACAGTTGTTTTTTTTTTTCTCAAAAAGCTAAGCATTGTTACAGCAATTTTACCAGGAGGAAAGCAGCTTTGGAAAGTGAAACAAGCTGCCTGGGGTCACACAGGAAAGCACCTGCAGTTCTAGTAATAGCATTCACGTTGCTCAACTCCCAGTATAGCAACCGATGCGGAGTCCATACACTCTTGCAGAGCTTCTGCTTTAGGTGGTTCTTTAGCAGCTCCCAGGACCTGCTTCCTCTGCTGTAGTGTCCAGATTTGCTTAACAGTGGTGTCCCAGATCATCTTTGCTGCAGCTAGTTGGTTTATAAATTACATGGATAAAAATATATAGAATCATAAAATCGATTGGGTTGGAAAAGACCTCCGAGATCATCAAGTCCAACCCTTGGGCCAACTCCAGTCCATTTACCAGATCATGGCACTCAGTGCCACGGCCAATCTCACTTTAAAAACCTCCAGGGATGGTGAATCTACCACCTCTCTGGGCAGCCCAATCCAATGCCTGATTACTCTCTCTGGAAAGAATTTTTTTCTGGTATCCAACTTCAATTTCCCCTGGCAGAGCTTGAGCCCGTGCCCCCTTGTCCTATTGCTGAGTGCCTGGGAGAAGCACTCAGCAATAGGACAAGGACAATAGGACAACATATACAAATACATGTCCTTCTGCTTGAAAAAGAAGCTTAGGCCAAAAAAGAATATGGTTAATTGGAAAGGTAGAAGATTAGTGATACTTACATATTTCTTCTGTTTTCTTTGCCTGGCTTCTCTTCAGCATTTTCATAATGCCTTGCACAAAAGGATCTTGTCTACACCTAGGTCTTTGGGGTCCTGCTGCAGCACAGATAAACAAGCATTGTAAAACTCTCATCTTGTATAAATATGAAATAGTTCACTCTTCATTGGATTGGAAGGTGCCTGCCTGTGGCAATGTGAATATAAGCTATTTCTGCTTTTTCCTCCACTGCTCTGAAGATGTTAGCCCCAGGGACTCAGCAGCTGAATGTATTTCCTGGCACTGCAATAGGTTTATCAGTTCTCTGACTTCTGACCTGGTGTTTCTGAGCATGGCTGAGATGAGCAGTAATTCCCTCATAAATGCTCCAGTGTCAGGGAGGCTTAATTGCTTGACGGCATGAGAAAGTGTTTGGTAGTTCAATGACCAAAGGTCTCAGAGAATGTGAAATGGGAGCTGACAGTTCTCCCTTGCTGCTCCTGCTTTCTCCCCTCCATAATGTATCCAACATTTAGCTTTTTCAGAACTGTGGCACCAATGTTAGCAGAGCATACCCTGATCATGCTGTTTGTGGTATCCATGTGATCACAGGAAGATCAGAAGTCTTAAGTGCAGCTCGGGCAATTTTGTAAAGAGCAGTAGCACCAATTTCTTTTACAGCAAGTTAAAAAAAAAGAATTGCCGCTGGAAATGAGTAGCATACAGAGCAGCTGTTTCAAATTTGTCTGACGCTGTTATAAAACAAGTTTAAAGTGTTAACAGTTGTACCCATGGCACAGTTTCTCCTGCTGTGTGCAGGCTGACAGCTTTCCTTTATGCCATGCAACAGCCACCACATTTGTGCTCAGTTCCCTTGCCTCTCCTCTGAGGTGCATTTCCACAGCTGTTGGCTGCAAATGGCTGGGCAGACTCTGTGTGTACTTGCAGGCAGAAATGCTGCGCAGCCAACGACAACTGCCATGCCATGCAGCAGCATCTGCTGGGCTGACCAGTGCTTGTGGTGGTCCTGAGCCTTCTGCCCCACCCTATTAAATCTGTGCTGCCTTCTGCCCCCAGGCTGGACGTCACACCTCCAGCTTTCCACAGAGTCCCAAGTGTTTCCCACTCTGCTTATCACATCAAGGTGATGGCAGAGTATCAGCAGGAAAGGTTGGAAGAGGTAGCGTGGCCCTGAGCTGCTTAGTCCTCCCCAGGTCAGGACAGCAGCCACTGGCCTTGGACAGATAGTGAAGAGGAGGCAAGCTGGTGAGGGGCTGGTGAAGCGTCCTGTCCTGCCTTCTTGTAGTAACATACCTGGGGCAGTGTGCTCTGCTCTCCTCTACCTGGGCTAGAAATACTGTGATCTGAAGGAGTATTTCACCCCAAGGGGAGAACTGCAACTCTAATTTGAAAGAGCTGGGGTATGTGCCAGAGAGTGAGGAAATAGTGCTCGTTGGAGGTAAGTAAGGAGAATGCCGAGGCTTTGAATTTTCCTTAGAAACACAGCAGGAGAGCTCTGTACCTCCCTCTGTCAAGCTGCAAAGCTTTTCACTTTTAACAGGGTACTGCTAAAGCCAGGATTACTACATTTTGTTTCAGTCAGGCAAGAAATTTGAGGAGAACCTAGATAACAAAGCAACAGATAAGAAATCAGAGCAGCAAGCTATGAAAGAATGGTTTCCAGGGAACTGTGAGAGTTAGGACCCAGAGTCTGGACATGGAGCAGTGGTTAGGGCGATGCTTCTGACAAGAAGCTGGTGAGCTACCAGCCGTGGGGAGACACCTTGGCCCAGCTGCAAGAGGAATTGAGCTGTGCAACAACATTGAGACAGAAAGTGCAGAGCAGATGAGATGAGGGGGAAGCTGCAGCATCTGAACTTCATGACCACATCCCCAGTGTGAGCAGCTATGAATCCTTACTTTGCTCCTGCAAACCTCTGTTAATGCTACCAGCAGTGCAGAAAGAGGGTTGGGCTGTATGATGTGGGGCCACTGCTGGGGTGGGGATGATATCTCCCCATGGCACAAGCAGCAGCCATCCTTTTTCTTCCCCCAGCAGCAGGCATGGGAAACTTTGTGTCACAGTGTTTGGAACTCTCCAACCCAGATTGCACAGCCTGTAACACACACACACCAGGTACATAGGTGGTCCCAGAGTCACACTCCACTGCTTTGAGAGGGAGGACTTCTTATGAGCAGGTGAGAGGGAAAGTGGCTATGAATGATTGTGTATGGGTGAGGGATGTAAAGATACTGGAGTGGGGAGAGGAGATGGAAACATCTCACTGCAGCTTCTTAACTTTGCTTTCTGAAGGTCCACTCACCCATCCAGCTTCCCAAACCCATCTTTCAGCAGTGAGTCTGGCCTGTACGGACTACTAATGTGTGGGTTTGTAGGACAAACTGAGGATGTGAGTGGAGTAAGAATCTGGTTTGAAGACCATGGCAAAAATCTACACTCAGGTTTGTAGTTGAGTGCTGGCACAGGAATGAAACACTGGGTGATAATGTATGTCTAAACTACACCTATCCATGCGGGAAGGAGAAGATAAGTCACTCTTGGGGTTTGCATATGGGTTTCAGGATGATTATTACATTTTACAGACAACTTTTCAACAGAAGGACAGGTTACAGGGTACATCTTGAAGGCTGCTGACAGGAGGTGGAACATGGAGACAGGTCAATGGTTAACAAGCTGAAAATAGTTCAGTGAAATACCACAGGCAGAAACCTTGGCAATGGAGAAATGAGTAACAGGAGGATAGGAAAAGGGAAGTTATCAGTGAGCTCTTCGGAAGCAATACATAAACTGAGACTTCTGAGCAGGGATTTTCAAGCCCTTGCTGTCACCATTAGCCTCTTGAAGCTGGTCATTGTTACTGGGACTGTCACTTGTGTCGCCTGCTGAGTTTACTCATTTCTTTATTAACCCCCCAGCAGTGGTTAACGTAAGAGGTTTAAGGAGACCAAGGGAAAATCGGGCACAGTGACTTTGTCTGTAAGAGTGCCTATTTCTGAAACAATGTGACAGTTGAACACATCAAAATGGGATCTGGGACGAACTGCTTTGTTTTCCTATTCTGTTACTCATAGTCAAGGTTGAATTAAGACCCTGTCAGCGTAGGCCTTTTCTAATCAGTTCTTTAGGGAAGAAAGCTTTCTGCTTTCCTGGTGTGAAGGAAAAGCTTGAAAACCCCTGTTCAGGAATTTCTGCCACCTTTAGAAGGAAATTTATAGAAAACAGCTCTGTAGTATGACCTACCTATGCACATTACTGTTGCTACCTGCAATTAGTAGGAGGTACTCTGCTTCAAGTGAGCTCGTTCACTGCTGAGCCCAGGAGGTGACACAAGTTCTCCAGCTGCATGACTGGGAGTAGGTGTTGATAGCCATTACTCATTCTTAGTGGTGCCTCCTTGCATTTCTGAGGTAGGCACATCACCTTCCTAATTCAGGAAGGCCACAGATTGTGACCCTCTCACTTCTTCAGCACTTTCTGGCTGTGCTGATTTACTGCAGAAGGGAGATAGCTGTGCTCGAACTCAGGGTCTTTCCCCTGGCCCTTAGCTGCTCTGGGTAAAAGGGCTACAGCAACCAGGCAAGGGACCCTGTGCTGCTGAAACTGGAAGCTGAGTATCTCTTTTTAAAGAAAAGCAAACTGCATTGTTCTGATTCCAGAAGTTAAATGCTGAAATCAAAGTACCTGGGAGCAGGTGATTTATACAGGCTGAGCTGCTGCTTGTGCACACATGTGGTGCACTGAAGGCACAGCCATGCTGCTAGCAAAGCCCACTGGATGCAGCTTAGCTTAACTGCAGCACAGCGCATCTGCACACTTGCAAGGAGATCAGGAGAGTTCTCTGCCAAGGGATTCAAAGCCTTGTTAGTTTGCACACATGCATGGACAGTCAGCAAAGGCGCTCATCTGCACTGTGGTTTGTCCAATGTGTCAAAGGGGTAACCTTGGGGTGACCTCTGTGATGGGAGGATGTGATGCTGTATGCAGCTTTCTAGGGCAGAGCAAGATGTTACCGTCCTTTTTATACTTATAAAGAGGAAGATGTTTTAGGAAAAGCTTTGAATACAACTTCATATTTTTACTTTTTTCTGCACCATATATGTACAGATCTACTATCCAATCTAACTAATTTAGATAGGCATAACAAAATTTTAAAGTAACAAACATGATACTGAAAATCTTTACACCTGCCAGTAAGCAGTATGCATAACCAAGAATGAAACAGAGAAGCACATCTGGTGTAAAGGACTTGTAACACCAAGTAGTGTTTCACTGCCTGGTCTGCTTCTGTGGGGCCATAGAGTGACAAGCCAGTGAGTAGGGACTTTTGCCTGCTTGAAGGGAATGCATCACCATCATCACCCACTATCGGGCACTGCATCGAATGTGTTTGGTTGCTACAGCGGGAGGTTGTACTGTCACAAGTGCTATAGCTTGGGCTTTCACGTAATGACCTTTTAAATTCTGAACCATTCAAGTTTCTGCTGCTGCTGTTTGTCCTGTTCCTTCTCAGCCTATGTACTGTGTACCTCCCCGTTCTGCTCCCCCTGCTCCTCTCTCCCTGTCCCTCTCCTCCTCCTCCTGGTGCTCAGGCACATGTACAAAGTTCCCTCTGAGTTTGTTTGCATGCCTCTTCCTGCATCACAAATCTCTTGCTGAAAGGTCAGAACTGCAGCTTTAGCCAGGCTGAGGTGAGAGGTCCTATCAAAACAGTGAAAGGGCATGTTATTTCTTTGTGTAGAGAAAGAAAAACCTATTTTTAAGTCCTACAGTGTGCATGGTCACAAGTTAGTGTTTCTGCTTACTAGGCATGCCTGCATTTAATAGCTCAGGCTGTTCAAAAATATTAGTAGCCTCCTTACCAGCAGCAGCCACACCTATGATTAATGGGTTCAAATGGTTTCATTAAATAATGAAGGGAAAAAATGGTAAGAGGAGTCGAGTAGCTTGAAATGCTAAGGCCATTAGATGAAAGGCCCATTGCCATGGCTGTTTTACTGTTTCTCCAGCCTAGGGAAGCCCTGCAAGGATGGCATTTTCCTGTAGACCCCTGAACAAGAGAGTGGATAACTTTCCTTGGGCTTTTGATGGAAAAACATCTACTTATTTAGAAGGGAGATTTCAGCACATGCTGACTGATCATTGTATGAATGTCCAAGCTTCCAGCAAGTCTTTCCTCTGTTAAAAAAAAAAACCTGGAAAGTAACCATTCACTCAGAAAGAAGGAATAACTGGTTTAAAACATGGTTAAAATCCTGTATCTACCTATCTCTTCTCCAGCTTCCTGCATTGTTCCCAAACAGCAGGTGAGAACAAGTAACCTCTGGAGACTTGTATTCCTGTTAATGGTTTCATTTAGTATAGCCCTGACACCTATAAGGGCCTGTGTGGGACAATGTTACACCACTAGTATTGCCATATCTGTCTAGCAGTGCACTGACCTGCTAAAAAGAACTTGGCTCATAGAGACAATGGTTATCCATTTCCTTTTTTATGCTAAAAAATGCGTCAATAGCTATATACGTAGCTACAGATCTAACCCTGCTGCTGCATTTATTTTGAGCCCATTCCCCAGGAGATCTTTACAACACAATCATCTCTAGCTCCACTTAATCACATACACTGTCCCAAGGTCTATTCTGCTTTTTGGTTCTCCTGTTGCCAAGGAGTCTCCCAAGGACTCTACTCTTTCCTCTTTGATTGTGTATCAACACTTGTCCATGTGCCTAGCCAGTCACCTGGCTGTGGGACAGCCCCATGGCAGCTCTTGCTGTCGCAGTATATTGGCTTGTGAAGCAGAGAGAGAGAAGGTCTAATTGTATTTAATCTGCCCCAATGCAGGACATACACCTGCACAAGCCTTTGTTTTGTCATCCTCCCATGTCTGTTTTCATCCAGGTGTCAGTGTGTCTAGCCAAACCATGTTCTTTCCCCTTCTCTCACCAGTGAGTACCCAGGACAGATCACTCAGCCTAGCGAGCAGCCCATTCGGGTAGTGTCTTTTCATGCTGTTAAAGAGAGCTGAGCAATGAAGAAATGGAGCATGTCGTGGTATTTTTGCATTTCAGCTTTGCTAGAAACAAGCAGGTGGACTTCTAGTAAGCTACAGGAAAAGGAGACGCAATAGAGAGTCTGAAAAATGCAGGCTTGGGAGATGTGGTGGCATTGAAGGACTACTAAAATTAAACCCTGCTGTCTAGGTTTCAGCTGTGTGCAGTTTGGGTTCATCTTACACTGAAACCTAGGCTCTAATTCATACCCCTGCAGAAAGGTCTATGCCTAGCTTTTTTCTAGAGGTTGAAAATACAGTTTCAAGTAAAATAGTGAAGATTTCAGCCATAGGTGAGGTGGTACAGAAATGGATAAGAAACAAACCATCAGTAGTTAGCTGTAGCTTAATCCATAATTATTTCCTGCAGAATCTTTTACACCCATGTTTGTCTCATGTAGTCTATTTCTGGAGACAGGCTGTTAGACATTGGTTAAGCAGGTGGTTTGCCGATGACTCCCACATTATATATTGATCTGTTCTGGGCTCCCTGTTCCTGGCTGGTAACTTTATCAAGGCAGAACTGCTTTTGTAGTTTATATTTTGACAGTGCCTAGCAGTACTGGGCTCCTGAATGAAACACATAAACTCCTCTGCAGGTACAAAACCACTAAAAGTCCCAGACTAAAGTACCCACTTGTTAAGCCTCCTCTCCCCTTTCTCGCTCTCCCATGCCCTGCCATCCCTGCATAAAACCTTACAAAAAGCTGTGATCATCCATTCCCTTTCCTGCAAGGAGCTAAAGCTGCTTCTCAGTCCCGCACCAAACTCTGTGCCTGGGTGGTGGCACCTCTCAGGAAGGCCCTTCTGATTACATGTGTCAGTCCTATAAAATACCTGTGAGTTTTCTTTGTCCCATTTTCTATCTGATCCTTTTGGCTGTCCATGACCCATCCTAGAGTGATTTAAACTGCTTCTTTATGACTATTTGCCCTAGCTTTGGATATGTAAGTAACATACAGCTGGTTTTTTATACTGCCTCTTTCCCAGCTCATGTAGGCTAATATTGCCCAAGCCAAGGGGAGCTCTGCTGTGCCTCATGTTTTATGCTGTGTCTCTGGGGTGCTTAGGCATTTGGAACAACATATCTCTTCACCATCTTCCCATCCAAATGTTGGAAGAAACTACACTAATACTTCATATTTTGGATCTCTTTAACCTAAAGAAGTACCTTCTTCATTGGATAGCACTGGCAGTACTCCCATATTTTCTTAAAGTGACAGAACTGGGCCTTTCATATTTGTTATCTGATTTACCCAGCTGTATCCTCCTGACACCAAACAACTGTAGGAGAGCCCAAGGGCATCGGTTCAGCATTTTGGTTTCCAGAGTCAGATGCTCTGCTCATAGGTGTGAAGAAGTCATGCTGCAAATTTGTGGCTTGGGTGCAAAGGTGCAAATTGTCTCCTAGCTAGACAGAGCTCAGTCAGAGATTTGTCCCTCCTCACACCTTCAATAGTAACTCAAGAAAAAGATTGTAAATGGACTTCCTAGGAGGCGGAAGGTGAGAATGACCTTGGGGAATGGTGCAGTTCACATGTGGGATGATAAGAATAGTTTGAATTCCCAAACCATTTTTATTCCACTGCTTGAGTTTGGTTATAAACTTCCTTTTTCAGAGAAGAGCTCTTTTTGCCTTTTTTTTGTGCATACTTTTTGCCCAGTCATACCCTTTCCTTCCAGCAGCTTATTTTACGTGTCACCTTTTGCCTGGCAGCAAAATGTCTGAGAATGGTTTGAAAATCATGGAGGACAATCTTACAGCAGAGAAATAAAAATGCCTTATTTCCAAGCTCAGTTCTGCATAATATCTGTAAGCTGCATTTACTTATGCTGTCTGAATCAAAAGCATTTATTGTCATTATAAAAAAAAGATTTCAGGACTTTCAAATGGGAACTTGTATCTTGTGAACTTGAACTTGTGCTCACATATTTATTAGACATGTGGTAAGTAACTTGAGAATAAGAAAATAGCTGTAATCATTTGAAGATGCATTTAACTTTGAAAGATATGGAACCAAAAATAAGTATATATTGGTTGTAATGTTCAGTAAGCATGTGCCCCATTTCCTACTGGAAAGCGTGACCTGCCTTGAACTTTGCAGCCACAGTTTAGAAGCAACTTTCATCTGCTCATGCAGATGGCTAGGAAATAGGTTTACTATTCCATTGAAATGAGGTAAAATCTCTTAGCAGGATCTGTTCAACTGTATTCATAAATGTTCTAAATATTTCATCATCTCCTTGTATTCTTGTTTCTGGTTGTCTGCAAAATGCTTCCAACTTGTTTCATTTATTGCTGAAAGACGGGTCTGCTCAGAAAACACAAGGTTTGGTTCTTTTCCTGCTTCCTTGGATTTAAAAGCCTGAAATCGTATTGATTAAAGGAAATGACACCTGCTTTATACCAGTTAAAAACTACAATTCTTAGCATTATCTTAGCCTTAATAGAACATTTTTAGGTTTAGGACCAAAGTGGCAGAGGAGTCATGCATGTGACACATTGGTTGCTTGGTGTTTCAGAAAGCTTCCCTGACTAAGGGGTAGATGTGGAATCTGAGAACCCAGGTTCCTGGGTTTTTGCTATTAGTACTACTATGAATTCATTTCCACAGATTGTTTGATCTATAAATGTCTTAGTTTGCAATACCTGTAATGCTTTTGCTACCAGGGAGGCATAACCTAAGTAATAGTTGTAGAATGCTTTGAGACCGTTGTATAGAAGATACTGCATGAAATCTCAAAATTACATAGGGCAAGTCTGACTTCAGATTTCTTGTTGCTTTTCTGGATGACTTATTTTAATTACAGTACTTTAAGGAGCTGTACACGTGCAATTGTTGCACAGTGAACAAAGGTTTTCATTCCCCAGTACCATTCAGTTGTGTTGTTGTAAGTTGACCAATGCTGTCTCTGCCAGTCCTCTCCTGGTTTCTCCCTTGCGATTGATTCCAGCACTTATGAATTCACCTCTTAAAATTAATAATGTCAAGTTTGTCAATATTTTAAAAGCCAAACCTGATTTTGTTCTCTTGAGCCTTGCCTTTGGCTTGTGAAAGCAGAAGCGTTAAACTCTATTATTTGGCAAGTCTAGTGGGATGCCTTGGTGTGGCAGGTGCTATATAAGTTTAGCACTGCATCACTATTAAAGCCCATTAAGAAGGATCTTTCTGGAGCTGTCAGCACACTGTAGATTAAAAACAGAAAAATAAAGGCACACTCAATAAATGCTGCTGTAATAGTTCAGATAGCTGCAGAGAGAGGACTCATCCTTGGCTTGTGATCAGTTTACTTCTGGGTTCAATGTAAAGGTTGTTTGGCTTCCTGAAAAGCCCTGAAAAAAAAATAAAATCAATATGGAGAAGCTTGGATGAGAGCCAGAAGAAATATTGTACTGAATCCAGAATATAGAAATCCTTCTCAATTTCTATATTTTGCTCCATGCAGGCTTTTTATATTCTAGCAAGAACCAAGCTGTACTATCATGACTGCAGTATCACTGCAGGGTTGTACAGGATGTGAACAAATTGTCAAACTTTATTTGGTCATTTAAAAATGTCTATCAACCCCACCCCCCCACCCCGACCCCCTCCATCCAGATACTGTTAAAAAGGCAAGGTGGGTAAAAGGTAAGAGGATGAACCATGAAACATCTGCAAAAGGGCTGGAAACAAGGCACAGGATTAAGGGTTCAGTTTTAAAATTGGCAAAGATTGCCAGCAAGACACTTCCTTAATCACTGCTGTGGCTACTATTTAACTTTTTTGAAAAGGGTAGGCAAAGTGAAGTGTTAGACGTGGATTGGACGCTGCCAGAGTCCCCTCACACGTAGAGGAGATGGAGCAATGGCAGAGGCATCTTGTGTGCATTGGCAGCGCAGGGCCCCTTCTCACGCTGGCAGGCATAGTGCAGTGGACGGTGCCTCCTGAAGGGATGATGGAGAGTACTCAGGCACGTACAGGGTTTTGCTTGAATTGTAGTGCCTGGAAGGGAACTGGGGTACCACAAGGGAGATTACAGCAGATTCTCCTGTGCAAGGCATAATGGGGTGCTCAAATATGCAAATAACGTCAGTCTACGCAGAGTGTGAGCCAAACCATCTGCAATCATGGTAATGCCCTTGGTTGAGTCAATGGCACAATCCTCTTGCCCTGCTCTGGTTTCCTGTTTGATCAGGATACCGAATAAGAGTCTCCGACACAAGTGGCAGAAATTGCAAAACAATGTAAATATGGTGCTTGACTGGGGAAGGTCTGGAAACAGTGGAAGTTATACCTAAGAGAGGAGGTCCCTGACTGGGGTGTGAAATGTGTGGGCAATAGAAAGAACAAAAAAAATAGATGTTCCTATTCCTGCTCCCAGAATACAAGGGCAAGGGGACATTCAATGGAAATAAAAGGCAGCAAATATAAAACTGTTAAAAGGAAATGAATTTTATACAATGCCTAATTAGCTCATTCCCATAAGATAACATTAAGCCTGAGAGATTAGGAGGATTTTAAAAAAAGGATTAGACATTTATATGTATAATGTAATTGTAGATGTTCTCATTAAATAGAATACATATTTTCTTTTATTATGGAAGGATACAAGCCCCTTTGCTTCAGGGCCTAGGCTAGTTGCTAACTGATAAGAATTAAAAAGAGAATTCCCCTTTTGGCAAGTAATTCCCTACTTGTCTTCTGCTAGGTTCCCTGTACTTAATCTGAATTGTTTCAACAGACACTGTCACAGCAGGATTATTAAACTATATGGTCCATTTATTTGGTACAGCATGGCAATTCTATTTCTTTATAATCAGATGTCTTTCTATGACAGATCACACAAATCTCAGTGGTCTGAAACAAAATCCGTTTTTTTCTTTCACTAGATCCACAAGGGATTGACCTTGAGTGCCCACCTTTTAGGTACCACCAAATCAGTACTAGCAATTCTCACCTGTCCTAACAGTAATACCTTCCAACTCTCATTCAGGGCTCACACAGGATCAGGTGGAGAGGTGGAAGGACACCAAAGCTTTCACCAAATGGGTTGTCAAGCATTGGAACAGGCTGCCTAGGGAAGTGATGAAGTCATCATCCCTGAACTTATTCAAAAGATACATAGATGTGACATTTAGGGACATGGTTTAGTGTTGGACTTGGTAGTGTTGGATTAACAGTAGGACTTGGTCTTGGAGGTATTTTCCAACCTAAACAATTTTATGATTCTATGTCCTTCTCCCATACATGTGAATGGGATTGTCTTATGAATGCTGCAGGCTGTCAAAAGCTGGAACAAAATCCAATCATAATCAAAAGGAAAAATTTATTCAAAACTCTTCCTTTCACTTCCAGGCAAGATAAGAAAGATGCTGCTAGTAGCCTAGCCTACCCATTAAAAAGCATCAGATGGCCTTATCTAACCTGGCTAAAATTCAATTGTCTTTCATTTTGATTACTCAAACATCCTTCTCTTTGGTCTTGCCAAGTGCATTTTCAATCTGTGCACATCCTTGCAAAATACT
Source organism: Sakesphorus luctuosus (assembly GCA_013396695.1). Classification (NCBI taxonomy): domain Eukaryota; kingdom Metazoa; phylum Chordata; class Aves; order Passeriformes; family Thamnophilidae; genus Sakesphorus; species Sakesphorus luctuosus. Next base: position 1,463,865 of record VWZD01004312.1, on the reverse strand, counting down.
GCTATAAAGATCATCCTCCTAATCCATCACTTTGAGGATTTTACACATTCTTTGCTCCTCTCTACTACTGCTCCTCTTTACTCCATCTAACACAAGCCATTTATCTTTCCTGTCAAGCCCCTTCCCACGCTGACAAAGGGCTCTTCTTTGCTGTGACAATGTCATCTCCTTCTCATCATTCTGTCAGTCTCTACTTCTCACTTGTTAACATTTTTATAGAAACAACTTCTGTGCTTTTTTCCTTGCTGTTATTGGGAGGAATATTGGTAAAGAGCAGTGAAATACCCTTGCCATATTTCCAAATCTCTGTTGAAAACCCTCCATAATTATGCTGCCTATGAAAAGCTTGCCAGCTGTGGCCACTCGCCATCATACTGACAAACAGGAGTCAAATCACACTGCCCACTGCCCTGTCAGCCCAAGATGTACCTGCTGCCCTTTAGATACACCTGGAAGGTAGGAACGGTCTTTTGGTTCTGCAGAGTTCTTTACAACAGCTTCTCCATCATTGACTGGGACTTCTAAGGGCCACTACAAAACAAATATTGATATTCCTCATTCCCTTTCCACCAAGGTTCACTTGAATAGTTTAGCTGAGTCCTGATGCTTTTGTGCTAGTGAAACACCCAAGTTAGCAACTGCTTTCTGTAGGAGCTAGGAGTGTATGGTCATCCATCATGCTCTCCAGCTGAGGTTTCTTCTGAAGATGCATCCAGTGAAAAGTGGGCTCCAGAGAAAAAGTGTTCAGTTTAGCTCTGTTCTTTGCAACATTGTTTTTCCCTCATTGGACAGTAGCTCCTGTGAACCCTCCAGTTTGAGAGGATGTCTTTTGCTCAGTAAATGCTGCCATTATTTATAAAGCACTCTTGTTGAGTGTGCTTAAAGTCAGTCCTGCAAGACAGTTTCAATCAAATTGTGTTCAATTTCTTCCATCTGAATAACTCTGAAACATAAATAAAATTGAATTAATGGTGTTGTATTTGTATCCTGTTACAAATGTGTGGGATGATGAGCTGATAAGGCCTGATGGGTTGAGGGAGATGCCTCAGGCCCCTCTGGGGGAGTGCTCCCTGCAGAAGCAAACAGGTAAGATTAGCAAAGGATGGAGTGTTAAGACATAGCACGGCCTTCTTTTGCAATATTTTCAAGGGCCCACCTCACCTCAGGGCATTGGCATCACCCTCCCCAATAGATTGACTATCAGTCACACAAACACCTGGAGAAGAAAAAAAGATGTAAAAGATGTGCAGTTTAACTGCAACTTGGGGAGAAAAACTTTCCACCTCTGGGAGGGCAATCTGAGAGCTACCCTGTCTTCCCCATTCCATCAGCATTGCAGGGGTAAGCAATGGAATTCTTACTTTTTTTTCTCATACCTTATTAGTTGTAATTTGCTATAGCTCACTGGGTGTATGCATGTTAATGATATATTTTTCCTGTTGCTTTCCTTTTGGGTTATTGAGTGTGTTTACTGGTGGTGTTGAACTGTTGTGTTTCTGTTTAGTAATACTCTGTTAGTTAAGTTTGCTATGGGAGTGGGATACTGCTGGGGTGGTCCTTGCAATGTGTGTTGTGCCGATGTCTTTGGGGGAGTGTTTTGTACAATCCTGCAGCTAAATGTTATCACCAACTAAGTAACCCATATAGTCATTGTCACATATTTGTATTAATAAATGTTATTTCGGGAGCTATCGTGAGAAAGGTTCTTTTCTCTTGTTGCTATTAAGTGTGGTCCTCATAGGGGAGTCAGAAATCTTTCTAGCCTGTGTTCTGTCCAGATTTCGGCGGGCAGCGCTGGGTTCATACAATTTTGATTACTCCGAGGACGCTTATAGCTATTCCTCCCTGGCTGAAGTGTGGCTTCATATCAGAGGTCAGAACCCCTTCCAACCTGTGTGCTGTCAGTTAAAAGACAGACAGTGTTGGGGACATAAGGATTTGATTGTCTGGAAGCGCTTACAGCTAATAACTTTTAATTAATACAATTAAGACTAGAAATCTTTGTATTTCTGTCTCACTCCTCCCTTTCACGTGACAAAATGTAATAAACTTGAAGTAATGCTGATTGTTAAATCAGATGAAGACTACAGAGTAAAAATCAACCCCTAGAAAACAGTGAAAAGTTTGATATCTGGCTTGCAAGAGCAATTGAGCATGTGTTAATCACGTTTTTCATACTGCTTCTTTGCTTTGTTCTAATAAAAGGCAAGAAATGCTCAGTTATCTCCTTTAGTGGTTATGTTTGGTTTGACAAATGTGAAGAATACCCTGTATCTGTTCCTAGCTCACTGTTTTGTGACTTGCAGTGATACTGTTACTAATAATTATCTTACATTTATACAACACCTTTAATCCCAAAGCACATTATAAATTAGAATTGAGGCTCGAAGTGCCTACATAGCACTGTCAAAATATGTGTGTTTTCTTCCAATTTTCCAGTGACATTCTAGATTTGGTCCTTGAAATTGTAAATATTGATACATACATAGCAGAGTATCTTATCTATTGAACACCTCCCCAGAAAATTTACTCTCTAGAAGGTCTAGGATTCCTGTCAGTTAGATATTTGGATAATTCCTAGTGCAAACATTACCCCAAACCACTGGGAATATCCTAGATTTCACCAAAAGTGCCACAAAAGGTATTGCAGGCATACTAACCAGGCACACGAACCAGGCACAGCCTCAGGATGTAAAGGTCTTACCTAAAGCGTTACAGACAGGAAGACACGTGGAGTGCAGTTACTTTAAGTAACTGGGAATATGTAGGTGAATTGGACCCATTGGGACTCAAGCCCCTGGCTCCAGGACCCCCGAGGTGTTTGGAATGCTCCTGTCTGTTCAGTCACAAGCTGCTCTACTTTGCTCTGCCGGCCCAGGGAGTAGTTCGAAGCCCATCCAGTCTCTCACATACTACTTCTGCTTATTTTACAGGAGCATCAAGGCCTTCATGGTGTGCAGACAGAGGATTTAACAGACTTAGGCAAAGGATGCGAAACTATCTTGGGCAGCATAGGTGGAAAGAAGGGGAAAGTGGGACTCATCTGACAGATACTCACTCCCATCCCATCATGAGACATGCAAACTGCACTGGTGAAGGGTGACTGACCCCCTCAGAGCCATGTTTTTTTTCTACCCCTGTTGATTTGTTCCTAAAGGCCTTAATACACAATGCAGTAGAGTTCTTCCCACGGTAAGCAGTGCTCCAAACCTTGGTGGATCTTAGGTCTTCACCAGGTATGGCAATAGCCACCTCCCTGTATGAAGCAAATTCTCTTTGGTATGTAATCCATAGCAGGTTACCAGAAGCAAACTGAGGTTGCCAGTGGACAAGATACTCTTCTGACCTGTTAGCAACATTCAGTTATTAAGGACACCTGGTTTTCAAGACCTTTGTGACCTTGAAGTGGTTGAACAGGCTCCTCTGAAAGTCCTGACACATCAACTATGAATTATGATTTTTGAGGTGATAAATACTAAATCAGGGTCAGTGCAGATAAACTTAAAAAAACTGATGGTTTAATATTTCTTCTTTTAAAAAGCTTGCCTAGAAATCTTTCCAAGTTCATTTGGACTGGAGTAAAATTCATGAAGCTGCAGTCACACCTTTCTTTATATTTGATTTCTGCTTCATACATTCCTTTCATAGCTACTGAGCACAGTTACACGGTCTCGGGAAGAGAGGGCAAAGTCAGCACTGTGGTAATCAGGTACATTTTGGTGGGAGATGATTGGATTATGACAAGGCCATGTTCAGTCTAAAGGGTACCAGCCCAAATTGCTGAGTTAAGTTATCCTTAATATGTTATTCAAGAACCATGGGGGTCTTTCAGTAATCTTTTATTTTTAATTAAACAAACAAGCAGTCAGTGGGTTAAATAAATTCTTAAGAGGAAGAAGCTCTAACATTCCTTCTGATCCTCCTTTCTTTTGTGGCTCTCATATGTGCTGCTCACATGCTTTCCTCAGTTATTCAGAGCCACATGACAAATGCTGCCTAATGGCCGGATTATTCTGTTTGTGCTTTTGTACTACCCTCTTCTTACAAACCTGAAACGCTTTGAATTCACACAGTGAACTACAGCAAGTCAATGTTCACCTTTGATAGACTGGATTTATTTAAAAAGTGGCATGTGCAAAAATCTTTGGATAAGCTATGGTATATTAAGTTTTGTGTGGATACATCTATACTTTGAACTTTTCTATCTGGCCTCTTGCTGATATCCCATATGATATTGCCTCATGCCAGGGTTGATTCATGTGCTTACCTGTAGGCTGTCACTGGCTAAAGGGCCAGGCTAATGGGATTTAGCTAATAGTTCATGTACTCAAAAGTAGCCTGTTAATAAATACTCTCAGAATCTCATACACTATCTCATACCTCACAATCTCCTTCCCAGCACACACAAGGGGTCATCCAAAATTTGTAGGCCATCATACACCCAGGAAAAGCAGGCTGTTCAGGCATGCCTAGAGTGACCTGGAGATATAGGTGTATATACTAAAATGCTGGAGAAGGATGTACTTAGGGTATAGCTCACTGCAACAAGGAAGGAATAAAACCAGCAAAAATGGGGAGAAAAACTCTAAGGCTGTAAATAAGGTCTCTGGCAATGTTCTGTGTACCTGTTTATTCTCCAAGGCTTTATGCCTGATAGTTGGTACAGAAGTTGGTGTGCTGTGACCTGTGCTGGTGGCAAAGAGGAAACTTGTCCTTACTTCATCAGGGCTATGAGGATGGAAAATTCCTGGAAATCCAGATCCAGACAAGGATGCTCTCTAAACACAGCATAAACTTGCTGTATGGTTACAGTAAGAGGGCTTTCAAGATGGTGGTGGTAGACTTTATGTTCAGGGGTATCTTGGGGTTATAGAGAGGGTTGAGGGAAGGCACACTAATATGTTCTGTAAGCCCTGCAGTGGATGTTATTTTAGGCCAACAAGAGTTAAGCAGTTTCTTCTATCTGTTTGTGTTATAACTTGGATTCTAAGTCTGCTGAAAGCGGCATCCATACCAGGGAAGTTTTGTTTGGTGATGATTATTCCTCTAAAATTTGCATAGTAATAGCACACCATCACTTACTCGCCATCCCCATTCTCCCAGCCCTTTGCATTTTCAGACTTTTATGCTATCTAGGCTAATCACTGCAGCACCTGTCTCACCTCAATCAAACTAATGACAGTGCTGCACTCTCAGATGGATAAACGCTTAATAAGGGCATCCAAGTCTACTGATACTTCAGCTGGGGAGAGCTTGGACAATAAACAAGGCACTTTGCTACTTGATGGACACGATCAGCTTTCAGCTCCCATGGCATTTTATGAGGTACATTTCCTAAAAGAAGATGTGTGGAAATGGAAGGAGATTAAATACCCCTTGGCTGGTCACAGTCACACTCCTGACATCATCAGAGTTTAGGTCTAGTAAGGTTACTGCAGGACCAGACTTGGCATTGTGCTTTGAATGTGTCCCCGAGCGAGAAACGGAAGAACAGCAGGCAAAGGCAGTGCTGCAGCTCCTCACAAGACTGGAAGACAAAGCAGGTCCAGAAACGTTGTTGACGAAATGATGCTATACCTGTGAGAGGACCATTTGGCTACATGAAGTGACTGCATCTCTCTTGTATGTCCTCTGCTTTTCAGATAGCTCCCCTCTCTGCCTTTCAGGGCCTTACTTAATAAAAAACATTTGAAATTGAAGCACTGTGGTTGCAATGCGGGTTTCTGCTTTTCCAATACCAAAACACTGTGTGTGCTTTGAAAAGCAACTGTTTAAAACACAACAGTCACACTAGGAGGAGTGTATTTACACCATTTTCACTGTGTACCTTGGAATACATAAAACCAGTGCAAAAAGTACAAATTGGACTTGCAAGTTTTCATGCATTTAGGGTTTCTTTTCTTCCAGTATTCTATTAGTGGTTATTATGTGTCAAGTCTCTATGAGTGTTAGGTCTGTTTCATTTTGATGCATCATGGAGTAAACTGTAAATGTAAATACAGAACTAGGGACATGGTTTAGTGGTGGATTTGGCAGTGCTACATTAACTGCACTTGGACTTGATGTTCTTACAGGTCTTTTCCATGCTAAAAAATTGCTGTGATTCTGTGATTCATGGCAGGGTGAACTACTCTAGCATAAGAAAAACCTGCATTGACATACAGGCAGGGCTGACTTCATTCTCTCCAGATCCCTAATCTTCCAGCCCTTTAGTACATGGATTTCTCCTGCCTAATCTCCTAACACCTCTCATCCCCACTGCCTTTCCAAATATTTAGGGCTCCTTTGTAAAAGAGAAGCAGCATGGGAAACATTTTATTGTTGCTACACCTTCCTCTGCCTCCGGACGACTTGGGAATGGCATTCCAAAATCTTCATTTTGGAAATGCTGTCGTGCCTGTGACCAAGATTCCAGCTGACACAGTAATGGCTTAATCAGTTTCTCAGCCTGACCAGCTGCCACATCACAGTCTCCAAGAAGGGGGAGAGCATCAGTTGCAGAGTACCAGACTGACCTCCTAAGCAAGAAAGAAAAGGGAATAGATCAACGGTTTCACATCATCTTGATGGTATTGTGGAGGATGAACAAAAGAAAAAAAATGAGGAGTACAAGGAGCTCTCTGAGTAGAAATACAAGCCAGTTTTTCACTTGAAGGGGGTATGGGAGGCAGACAGAAATGAACAGCAGGAAACAAAAAGCAACACAGCAATAAAGGAAAAAAAAACCTGCAAAAGGGACTCCTGGAGTGGAGACAGAAGCAGAGAGCTGGTGGAGGATGTGCTTGTGGCTCATGCCTGCGCCATATGTCAACCTCAGCTAGTCACGTTCTGGAAAGCAGAGGAACAAGTGATTCTTATGGACAGCAGTACACAACACAAAGCCAAACACAAGCCAGAAGCTCATTCCTTCCTCCTGCAAAAGCTAGGGCAACAAAACCAGCAGCCCCCTCACCTGTAGTCAGGCAAGGACGACAGACAGAATTGCTGTATCTGCACCCAGCTGGGAGCATTGCAGCCTTCCTGCACACACCCAACAGCTTTTCCACTGCTTTATGGCATGGGTTTCACTGATGGTATTTCACAGATTGTTCTGTGGATGAGTCTGTACCTTGCTTGATGGAAAATTTTGCCAGTATTTGTCTGATGGGAGGTTTTACTACTTGTATTATTTGATTTTCAGTAAAGGCTATTTTTGACAAAAATGTTACGGTTTCATAAATACATATGCTATATTATAAACATCATAAAATGCCTTTTTGACTAATCTAATAAACATAGCAAAAATGCCCTTTCAATAACATCACTGAAATCTTGCCAGGCTGTATAATATACTTGCATTTTAGCATGGTTAGCATCTGGGTTTAAAGAAGAAGTGCAAAACCACCCACACATTTGAGCCATGATTTTCTGAAGTTTGCTTATCTTACCATGTCCAAAGACCCTGCACTTCTACCAGTCAGTGTAGCTCAGGACTAGGTTAAGCTATGGGGCAAAAAATACAGTAGGTTCATGTTTGACAGGAGCAGATATTGCTCAGTAGCCTCCAGCTTTGTCATACCTTCATCAGCCTTTCAAATATATATTTCATATGCATTCCACATTAACTCTTGGTAGAATGGAGCAGGTCTTACAGAAGTGCCCAGGACAAAAGTTTCATAAGCTGGGAAGCTGATGGATGGATTATTTTCTTAGAAAAGGAAAAAGTCACAACACCTTGTTGTCCAAGTGTTGTTGGGAGCAAGAGGATCTACATTTCTCAGTGTCGAGTGTGTGGGTATGTGTGTGTCTCCACAGTAGGTAGTTACCAGCTGGTAGTAGCTGGGAGTGGTGAACTTGCACTGTAATGCTGTGGTGACATCCATGGCCACAAGAAGAAAGGAAAAAAGCCCCTGGGATACATGTCCAGAGTGGCAGAGCTCCTATTTAGAAAGACCTGCTACAGCCTTGTGGTGCTGCAGGGACACTGATGAGAAAGCTGGAATACTGGGCATGGTATACTGGAAGAAGTTACACTGGCAAGGGTTGCGAGCAGAGTAAGGTGTGAAAAAATGCCCCAGCAACTTTACTTCCTAAACCAAAACTATGTGGCTGCAGGGCATCAAAGTGGACTTCTTTCTCCCATTCTCACTGTTGTGGTCTAGATTTTCTTTCTGAATTTTTCCATGTCATCATACAGTTTTGAAGGAAGGTGGGGGGGAGGAGGGAGGTACATGGAGACAGTGGCACGCAACAGCCGCTGCTGGGATACCAGCCATGGAGGGACAGGGGCAGGTGGCAGAGGAGACAGGATCCCTGAAGCGAAAATACTGCAAGAATTGAGGTGGGATCCCTGGAATGAAGATCCCACATGAACTGGGGGAAATGAAAGGGGCCAGCTGTCCCCATTTGCTCTGTCTTGCTCCTGGGACAGAACCCAAGAAATCTCCAACTGCCAGCACTGCCATGGCTTCTGCCACCACCTCAGTGCTGCACAGCACCCGCAGGACTGGTGCCATCTCTGCCTGGAGCCATCCGACTGCCAAAGAGCCCCCCTTTGTCAGCTTCATGTGTCACCTGCTTGTGCAGCCATGGCTCTGCCCTGGCTACAGCGTGACCCCAGGACTGTGCTGGGACCTTCCCACCATTTCAGAGACACAGAACTGAAGGAGTAGTCTTAGGTGACATTTTCTCTGTTATTGTTTGGTTGTTGTTTTGTTTTGTTTTGTTCTCCATCTTTAGTAAAACTGTTATTTGTTTTTATACTTCACTTGAACACCTCAAATTTCAAAATTTTGAAAATCAGAGGGAGGGCTTTCTATTTTGTTGGAGGTCCTATCTCCTGGCACACACTGTCAATAAAACACTGATCATCAATCCTTCATAATTAAAGGCAAATCTTTGTCAGAGAGGACTCATTTATTTGATTTAGCTAAAACCAGAGTAGAATTCTTAGATACACTGACACTGCTCCGAACCGCTGGGCCCTATTTGCAAACAAACCCAAATGCAAGAAACACATGCCAGGGATAAACCAACAGCAGGAGGGGAGATAAGTTGTGCCAGTGCTCTGCTCCTCTCTTTGCTTTCATCTCTACTCCCCAGCACCAGAACCAAAATGCACTGCAGTACATGACCCCAAGTGAAGGCATTTCCTTGCTGCCATGCCTGACCCAGAGCAGGTTGCATTGCCACACGGCGGGAAATACTGCTGAAGGAGAGATGTGAGGTGGGGAGAGCCACCAGGAGCTTCTGCCAGATGGCTTCAGGAGACAGAGACTCTCAGTCATGCCCTTCCTTGGATGTAGTGCTTACATGCACACCTTTCCTGAGGCCCTGTATGTGCACACCTTCCCTTGTTCATTTGCTGCTCTGTTGGGAAGAGACTGCAAGACACCCACACTTACCTTAGTTTCTGCTGCCTGCTTGTGAGTCAGGCATCCTGTCAGGCATCCAATTTGCTCTCATCTCATTCTTCTCATTCTCCCTCTTATCCAAGAAATGGAGGAAGGTGATAGGGAGATGGGAAAACAGGGAGAGAATAACATTGCTAGATAAACAAGGCAATGGAAGCACAGTCCAAAGGGCAGTGCTCAGGTGAGTTCTACCACTTTTCCTGACTTAGTTTATGTATGAACTTTATGGCCTTATTTTTAAACTGGAGTATCTTTAACAACTTCCAGAGTTTCCTAGAGAAACAGAAGTCTATCACTGTCAGTGCTACAGAGGCAGGATCCTATGGAGGCTGAAGGATGCACTCTTAATTTCTCTGTGCGATGCAAGCATTTGTCTGGGCCCAGTCTCTCCCTGCAGATGCTCTGCCCACCATGACATGGTTGAGAGAGGTTTGGCAGTGGCACCTCAGAGCCATGGAGTGCAGTTAGTAAGCACTGTGCTGTTCAGTGCAAGGAAGTTTCCATATTCTTCAAATGGCCTGATGAACTTGGTGTAGCATATCAATGGTAAGACAAGTGTCACCTCTGAGCTTGCTGAGCTGTGCTCCCCATTAGTGAAACCTGTGAGTTGTCTCTAACTTTTGTCTTCCATTAGGATTATATTCTTGGTTCTAGTCGTCTTCCACAAATACTTGCAGAATGGTCATGGAAATAATTTGAAGTGATCTTTTGCTCTGACAGATGAACTGTCAAGTGTGAAATGTTTCTGCACTTGTGGTGTTTATTAAGATTCTTCTGGAAATAGCATGCATCTTCCAGTGGGCTCTGGGTTGGCAGCTGATAGCTGAACGTAAATGTGAACCCCTGCTTGCAGAGATAAAGATAAACAGCAGGACACAACAAAGTACATCTTGGTCCCACAAATGAAGTGACATCCATCAGAATTCTTTTCTGCTTTCTCTAATTTCATTGAATGTATTTAATTACTTTCCATTATAGATGAGACTTAAATTAGACAAATGTGCTCAGAAATCTTCCCTTCATTGCACAGCTCTATTAGCTTTATGATGTCACAAATGTCAGAATAAAACATTTATATTCTTCTCTTTATTGACTAAAATTTGTCTGTGGTTGTAAATCCATGGAACTCAATTAGATTATACCAGATAGCAATTTGATCCTGTTTGTTTAGTTTCTGAAGTGAAAAGATTTACTAATGGCTCCAATTCCCTTAATTCTAGAGTTAGTTATCAAATTCAGTTAAATGTTATTCTGCCTTCAGTGTCATGAGAGCTATTACCAAAAGTGGAGGTGAAGGAGGATCAAAACCTACTTGGAAGATTTTCCTCTCTTTGTTAGATATTCATGGCATAATCTGAGAATGCAACATGATGAAAATGCTCAGCTTTTGTCTGGCCTCCATCTGACTTAGATTCTCTCATAGGCTGGATCTCTCTGTATGCTTCATCCAGTCTCCTATTCTATAGGTAAGGCCATTTATTCATTGTTTTAAGATTTATGACCAACCTTATGTCTCACAGTACGACACAAGCAGTGAGATTTGGCTGATTTTCACCTGCAAAGTGTGGCTTTTCTCTGAAAGTCTTTCATATTCATTCATGGCTTCAGTTGGATGTGTTTGCTGGGTGGTCAGTGATATGGCTGTCCAGAGCTTCAGACTGAGCTGCATAGGCTCCAGGAAAGGGCTTCACAGCAGTGGGAAGCAGAACAGGCTTAAAGTGCTGGTTATGAACATATCTTTAATTAATAAACTCATATGCAGCAAAGGAGAGTCAAAGCGTTCCACCAAAACACACAAACAGACTCTCTCATTGGCCTCTTTAGAGTGAAAGGTACTACAGGAAAGTAAGGTGTTATCAAAATTGACTGCATTAATATGTCTCAGTACCATGTGGGAAGGCATTATTTAGAATTACAGTGCAGGTTTACTTAACCTGGCAAAGCCATGCCTGTTCTGGAGCTTTTATGGGGAGTCTGAGGAGGTGATGAGTAATGCTGACTCCAGTCATCTTTAGTTTCCTCTCTCCAAATGAAATGGACACAAGATATATGCTTTTATCAATGTAAGACTGCAGTATCACAACTGAATATGTTAAAATAGTCTATACTACTGTAAAAGTGCTGAAATTTCACTGAAGTCCATATATTTATTCCAGACTTCCTGTCACTAGGAAAATAATCTCTCCTAATTGTCATTCACTGACTCACAGAGTCAAAAGTCCTTTTTTTTCCATGGGAATCTACATTTATAGGTACAGCTGTACTACTGAGCTAGCTATACTGACGTTAACACTGCATCACTGCTGTAGCAGTGAAAGATGAGCATTATTAAGACAGAGTGCTCCAAAACACTGGTTCTGGAAGATGTTGTTATAATATACTGCATCCCTTAGCCAATTATGTCTCTTGACCTAGATCTCATGTGTCCAGAAAAACACTTCTTCAGAGTTCAGCTTGGATTTGCTTTCTCCCGCAGCCAGTCTTTAATTGAGCAAAGTTTCCTGAGTTCATTTCAATGAATATTGAGTGGATATGTCAGTGAGTTGGTTTACGAGCCCTCAGAGATCTCATTTACTCTAGCATCTGTAGTCTCCATCAATTTTGCTTTGTCTAGCCTGGAACATATTTGTACCCAGCTTTTCACCTGTTTGTACATAAATGGAGGGTAATGGCTGAAGAACAAACAAAGTTCCAGGAGAAGCATTTCATATTCTGTTCACCCATTTCCTATTTACATACCTTATATTTAATAATGATTCAGCTCTTTCTCTGGAAGGAGCTTGAAGAAAGACTGAGTTAAAACTGAACCAGAACCTCAGAAAACTGGGCATCACTAAATGCTTTGCTTGTTTCTTTACATATAACACTGCTGAATAAATATAGTGCTGACACCAAGAAAAAATAAAGTGAGAAACTGACACAGAGAGATGGGAGCAATGTGGCAGTTGGGTTCTTCAGTGACTTCCAACACTGTTATGGACTCCAGACCAACGCCAGAAAAGCATCTTCTTTATTAGTCTCTAGGTATATGTCATTTTCTGCTATTTGTGTTACAGCTGATTATTATCCTTAGGTTCTTTTCAGATAAAAATGAAGGGGAAAATGGAGAATAATACAATAGGAAGACAGAAGTGGCCTCAGTGAAACATAAGCTGCCTCTTTCAGCAGCTTCAAACCTATGCCTAGAATAGCTGGCCTTTCCAGGCTTTTCTCCCAGGCTGCACATTTTCTACACTTCCTCATGCCCATACTTCCAAGGGAAGTGTTTCACATAAGAAAGGAGTTTCTCAAAATGGATAAGGAAGCCCCAGGAGGTTTTTTAATTCAAACACCCAAAAGTGTAACTGTGCCCTAAAGGAATGAGACAAACTTTGGAAGTTTCTGAACACACTTAGTTGCTTTCTCACCAGGTGCCCTGGACTGGGAGAAATTCTTTCTTCCATGTATGTTTTTTTCCTTCCATCTGAAGAAGAAACCTACAAGAGGCATCACCTGCCTACAGAACTCTCATATCACTAACTAGGTGGATCTGTGCATTTTCATCCTGTAATAGCTTGCTGCTTCGTTGTTTCTTTACTCCTTGCTCACAGGGTAATGTAAAATATGCCATTTCCTATGAAAGCTAGAAGGAAAGGACAGTGTCAGTGTGTGATGTGTAGGGACTGTGACAGGGAAAGAGGCCACAGATACAAGTCTGGTGTCACTAATAATACATGAGACAGCATAATTGGAGGTCTCTGGAGAGAAAAGCAGCACTTAAGGGATCCTGGACATGTGGAACTCAGTCCTCTTTTGGGGATTATTTGGGCCAATATATCCTAATGTTTCACCTTCTTTCATATATAAGATCATTTCAAGTATTTAACCTTGAAATGACAGAGCTGCTGTGGTTGTTCTTACATGGTCCTGCCTAATAAATTTAGACTTTGGTGGGTCAGCTTGAGGTATCTGGCTCTGAGTCTTGCAGGGATACTCGTTTTATTGCCAGAGAACTTCTACAGCTAAGGTATAGGCTGAAGAAAATCAGTAGTGACTCTGATAGTGTAAATTTTAAACTATTCTGGTTCTTGATTCAATATTACCTTAAGCTCTCTTCCTCTCAGCCACCAATGACTTCATTGGGAGTGCCAGTTCTGAGCACTGCACCTGAGATATACAGCAGCCTACATTTCATGTAGCAATTAGACATCTGAGGGTAGTGTCATTGTGGAAGAGAATAAATTCCAGTATGACCCCAGACAGACAGACTCACTTCCTACCCATCACACAGGGACAGCTGCTGGAGAGAGAATATCCTGCTTGAGAGGATACTCCAAGAGTCCAAGCAATCAGTCAGTCAAAGTGGTGTACAAATATTGGTAACTAATTTATATTCTATGCTACTCTGATAAAGCAAACAAGTAATTTTGTTTATACACTGAAGGCTCTTTCCCTACCTGGTTATATTAAATTCAAGTTTGGCCAAGATCATTCAATGTTCTTTAAATTAGAGTGAAAAGATGGATGTCACATTTGTGATTGAATTGGCATGTGAAATTCGTGATTGTGTTTATGTCAGTGGGATTATATTAAAGTACTGGGTTTATTTTAATACTACATCAGGTCTCACTCAGTGTAGGACTCTGGCACAGTTGTCAAGACAGTCAGGCAGGTTGTTGGGGAGTCCTTTGCAGCGATAGCAATGGGACTTCTGCAGGACATCCAGCATGATGCACAGCCCCTTGGTACCTCCTTGAGCAAGCCAATACTGAACGCCCCTGCTCCACTGCAGTATTGGTGCCTCCCATCAGTATTTCTAGTTCACTGTGTACACCCCCAGCAGGGCTCAACCCTGCACCAAAGCTCATTCTTGAGAGCTTCCTGCCACTTTTCCTGGGATACTACAGGAGTCTGGGAGTGAAAAATGCTTGTTTCATAGAGCTGAGAAGGCAGAGGGCAGTGTTCAGTCTTTCTCTCACCACACCAAATTTGGCTCCACCAGGCACAACTTTGCTTAAGGTCTTTCATTTTGTTCAGTGAAAACCAAGCTTTAGCAATTGCATCCCATTGAAATCCATGTCAGGCACTCCAAGGCACCTCTAACATTTGGCATCTGAGCAGGAACTCCCCTATTTACATGGAGAAGGCACTGGGCAGCATCCAGCTTAGAGCTCTGCTTGCTGCACAACAAAGAAACATGGGTTTATTTAGCTTTCAGTAGCCTTGGAGCAAGACACTTATCACCAGATGCAGCTCCCACTACTTAGAGCTGGCCTTGGAGAAGGCTTTCAACAAACCATGAGGTTCTTTTTTGTGAGGCTTCTGCTGGCTTTATATCTCTATGCTGTGCTCAGAGATGTTGCATGGGAGGAAGAACAACTGCTCTGATGGCATTTGCTGGAGTTCCCTTTACAGCTAAGCAGGCAATCTGGTGCTCCCAGTGTACTGACCTGTGTTTCCCTTTGTAAATCTGTGGGAAGGTAAGGGCTGAGGGAATAAAAGAGGACAGTGGGGGCTTTTATTTTGTATGTGGGATGGGCTATGGGTTCAAAACACAGGTTTTGCTGTTTGCTGCAGCAACACTCACCTTTGGGGTCACAGTGTCATTCCTTGTATCTTCACATGGCTCCCATATCAGTTAGGGGGTCAGTCCCTGAATCTCCACTGACAGGGGAAAATGGCAAAGATTAAATTTCGCATGCCCAGTGTTCAGCTCGACAGCTTCTTCCTCTGGGGCAGAGCGACTGTCACATGCTGATAGTGCTCATTGAAAGCCCTTTATGGCACTGATCCTTGCAATGCTCCAGCCTTGCTTCCTTCAAGCTTAATTTGACTGTGTGTCAGCGCCAGACACAGCTCCAGCTTTTAAAGTCAGTCTTTGTCAGAGAGGGCTCTGGCATGAGGAACTCATCCCACTGCCATTTCTTTAGTAAATCCATCTAAACCACATTTTCTCACAATGTGCTTTGAAACAAAACCATTGTAACCAAATATTTATTCCTTTCTGACATGTCCATGGCTTTGCTTCTCAGGAGCTCAACACGTTTTTTTTTACTTATACGACGGTTTTAATACTGTGTTTCTATTGTATTCTGAAGCATTTCTATTGTTCTGCAGTGCCCCAAGTGTTCTGGCTGAAAAGTGCTTTAAGTACAACTAGATTATTACTTTGCTTAGGTAAACACCAGAAAAAAAGTTTTAGAATCACAGAATCATTTAGATTGGAAAAGATTTTTAAGATTATTGAGGCCACCCATTAACCCAGCACTGCCAAGTCCACCACCAAACCATATACCTAAGTGCCACATCTACGTGACTTCTAAATACTTCCAGAGATGGTGACTCCAGTGCATCCCTGGAAAGCCTCTTTCTGGGATTGACAGCTGTCTTGGTTCGAGGGAAAAACCAAAATGTTTACCAAAAAGCAGAGGAGAGGATTCCTTCGCAATAATCACGTCACTCTTTATTAAATTTAAGAAAAAGGAACTTTAATTAGAAAACGGATGTAAGAAGGATAACTGTTCTTAACTACTATATATCTACATATATATGTAGATATAAATGTAACTGTAAACAGACCAGAGCAAACTACTCCCCCAACACCACAAGTAAAAACAAAAGAGAACAACTCCCAAAACGGTAGATTCCTCCTGGAGAAGTTATATTTATGGACAGTGTCAGCGTCCCACCTCAACTGGCTGCAAGATGAGTTCTCAGTCTTTTCCCAGCAAGGCAGAGACGAGCGGTGAGCACTCAGATGAATTCTCTCTCTCTCTCTGTCCTTTTTCCCAAATGAAGAAGAAAAGCTGGAAGTGGAGGGATGATGATAGTTCCCAGGAAAACAGGTGTGACTCCTCTCTCGGGTTGCTGCCGCGGTGGAGGCGGGTGGGCCGCGACATTGCAGGCGATGGTGAAGCCAGAGCGGCAACCGGGGCCCCAGTGCCGAACCAGGAGAACAGCTGTGGCAAGAAAAAGAATCAGCTCGCTAAACAGCAGCAGCATGGAGGAGCAGGAGAACGGCTTCTCTTCCACAGCAGCACACACACAGTGGCTGCATTCAGCCCAAGCTAAATGGAATGTCCTCAAAACCAGAAGAGATAGAGCAAACCCGTTCCTTTCCACACCTTCCCCTAGTCTGCCCCCCACCCAAACAATCAAGAAGGAATTGGTAGCAGTTAACTACTTCTTTTGTTAACTAATGGCATGGTGAGTTAGTGGCAGGGAGAGAATTTTTTTCCTTTAACATCCCAAAGCTACAACAACAGCCCTTTCAGAGAAGAAATTTTTTCATATCCAATCTAAACCTTCCCTGGTGCAACTTGAGGTCATTTGCTCTCATCCTTCTTACCTGGGAGAAGAGACCAACCCCCACCTGGCTACAACCTCCTTTCAGGTAGTTCTAGAGAGCAGTAAGGTCTGCCCTTCAGCCTCCTCTTCTCTAGACTAAACAACCCCAACTGCTCCTCATAGGACTTATGCCCCAGACCCTTCTCCAGCTTCCTTGCCCTTTGGACACCCTCCAGGGCCTCNTGCACAACAAAGAAACATGGGTTTATTTAGCTTTCAGTAGCCTTGGAGCAAGACACTTATCACCAGATGCAGCTCCCACTACTTAGAGCTGGCCTTGGAGAAGGCTTTCAACAAACCATGAGGTTCTTTTTTGTGAGGCTTCTGCTGGCTTTATATCTCTATGCTGTGCTCAGAGATGTTGCATGGGAGGAAGAACAACTGCTCTGATGGCATTTGCTGGAGTTCCCTTTACAGCTAAGCAGGCAATCTGGTGCTCCCAGTGTACTGACCTGTGTTTCCCTTTGTAAATCTGTGGGAAGGTAAGGGCTGAGGGAATAAAAGAGGACAGTGGGGGCTTTTATTTTGTATGTGGGATGGGCTATGGGTTCAAAACACAGGTTTTGCTGTTTGCTGCAGCAACACTCACCTTTGGGGTCACAGTGTCATTCCTTGTATCTTCACATGGCTCCCATATCAGTTAGGGGGTCAGTCCCTGAATCTCCACTGACAGGGGAAAATGGCAAAGATTAAATTTCGCATGCCCAGTGTTCAGCTCGACAGCTTCTTCCTCTGGGGCAGAGCGACTGTCACATGCTGATAGTGCTCATTGAAAGCCCTTTATGGCACTGATCCTTGCAATGCTCCAGCCTTGCTTCCTTCAAGCTTAATTTGACTGTGTGTCAGCGCCAGACACAGCTCCAGCTTTTAAAGTCAGTCTTTGTCAGAGAGGGCTCTGGCATGAGGAACTCATCCCACTGCCATTTCTTTAGTAAATCCATCTAAACCACATTTTCTCACAATGTGCTTTGAAACAAAACCATTGTAACCAAATATTTATTCCTTTCTGACATGTCCATGGCTTTGCTTCTCAGGAGCTCAACACGTTTTTTTTTACTTATACGACGGTTTTAATACTGTGTTTCTATTGTATTCTGAAGCATTTCTATTGTTCTGCAGTGCCCCAAGTGTTCTGGCTGAAAAGTGCTTTAAGTACAACTAGATTATTACTTTGCTTAGGTAAACACCAGAAAAAAAGTTTTAGAATCACAGAATCATTTAGATTGGAAAAGATTTTTAAGATTATTGAGGCCACCCATTAACCCAGCACTGCCAAGTCCACCACCAAACCATATACCTAAGTGCCACATCTACGTGACTTCTAAATACTTCCAGAGATGGTGACTCCAGTGCATCCCTGGAAAGCCTCTTTCTGGGATTGACAGCTGTCTTGGTTCGAGGGAAAAACCAAAATGTTTACCAAAAAGCAGAGGAGAGGATTCCTTCGCAATAATCACGTCACTCTTTATTAAATTTAAGAAAAAGGAACTTTAATTAGAAAACGGATGTAAGAAGGATAACTGTTCTTAACTACTATATATCTACATATATATGTAGATATAAATGTAACTGTAAACAGACCAGAGCAAACTACTCCCCCAACACCACAAGTAAAAACAAAAGAGAACAACTCCCAAAACGGTAGATTCCTCCTGGAGAAGTTATATTTATGGACAGTGTCAGCGTCCCACCTCAACTGGCTGCAAGATGAGTTCTCAGTCTTTTCCCAGCAAGGCAGAGACGAGCGGTGAGCACTCAGATGAATTCTCTCTCTCTCTCTGTCCTTTTTCCCAAATGAAGAAGAAAAGCTGGAAGTGGAGGGATGATGATAGTTCCCAGGAAAACAGGTGTGACTCCTCTCTCGGGTTGCTGCCGCGGTGGAGGCGGGTGGGCCGCGACATTGCAGGCGATGGTGAAGCCAGAGCGGCAACCGGGGCCCCAGTGCCGAACCAGGAGAACAGCTGTGGCAAGAAAAAGAATCAGCTCGCTAAACAGCAGCAGCATGGAGGAGCAGGAGAACGGCTTCTCTTCCACAGCAGCACACACACAGTGGCTGCATTCAGCCCAAGCTAAATGGAATGTCCTCAAAACCAGAAGAGATAGAGCAAACCCGTTCCTTTCCACACCTTCCCCTAGTCTGCCCCCCACCCAAACAATCAAGAAGGAATTGGTAGCAGTTAACTACTTCTTTTGTTAACTAATGGCATGGTGAGTTAGTGGCAGGGAGAGAATTTTTTTCCTTTAACATCCCAAAGCTACAACAACAGCCCTTTCAGAGAAGAAATTTTTTCATATCCAATCTAAACCTTCCCTGGTGCAACTTGAGGTCATTTGCTCTCATCCTTCTTACCTGGGAGAAGAGACCAACCCCCACCTGGCTACAACCTCCTTTCAGGTAGTTCTAGAGAGCAGTAAGGTCTGCCCTTCAGCCTCCTCTTCTCTAGACTAAACAACCCCAACTGCTCCTCATAGGACTTATGCCCCAGACCCTTCTCCAGCTTCCTTGCCCTTTGGACACCCTCCAGGGCCTCAATGTCTTTCACACAGCGAGGGGCCCAAAACTGAGCGCAGTACTTGAGGTGGGGCCTCACCAGTGCTGACATATTGGCAAATACATTGAAGTAAACCCTGAATATATGTACAAGCACCCATGCCAGAATTCCAATAGGTAATCAGCAGGTAAATACACACTCATACATATACAACAAAATTCTATTCATGAACTTGAGCATCCAGTAGCTGTCAAGGAATCATGCTGAAAGATCACCTCAAATTTCTCTGCCTTTGAAGATCTGAGGTTAAGCTTAAATGCAAATACGAGCTCATTCATTGCATCTCCTGATTTCTATAACAGCTTCTCTCTTTTTTTTTTTTTGATTGCTTTTGTGCAGCTGCCTCAAACCATGAAAATATTTCTCATTTCTGGCTTGCATAGCCTCTACCCACAACAGGAAAGTCCTGTTAAGCCAAGTGAGTTTTTTGTCCTTGTGAGAAAAAGTCTAGGGGGGAAATGTTCATTAGCTTGTGGCAGCAATAATTCAGAAGGCAAACGAACTCACGTTGTGAGGCACCTTGGGCACTCTCTCATTTGCTTTCTTCCTTCTGAATATCTATCCCTGTGAGGCAGGAACAGTGAAGAGCAGCCAAGTCACAGTGGGCCCCGCATGTGGATGCACAATGAAAGATACCAAAAGTGTGTTCCTTCCAGGCTGGGCAAACAGGCAGGCTCGCTGAAGGAAATGCAAGACTCCTTTACTACACTGGAGGTTGCTCATGTAATCACAATGATCCTGGCACTGAAAAACACAGGTGCCTGAAGGCTTTGCCTTTCCACAAGCAGATGATAGGAGAAGCTTTTTAGTTCAGTAGGAGAGTGGAAGATGAGGGAAGAAAGCCAGATTTTAGTTCAACTTAATTTCTTTGTTCCTGGCCCATGGCTTTTGAGATGGATTTTTTTTTCAGGTACACATTATCTGGCATTTTTCTCTGAAGTCCTTGAGCTGTTTCTCTCTCCACTTTGACTAAAAATGAAAGCAAAGAGTTGAGATGATCAATAGTAAAACAAACATGGTTTATTTTAGGTTGCTAGGCCTTGCTGTTTGCTTTTATTTTGCATTGTCTTGATGATTTTTATATATGGCTGTACCTGCAGAAATTCAATAGGAATTAAAGNTAACTGTAAACAGACCAGAGCAAACTACTCCCCCAACACCACAAGTAAAAACAAAAGAGAACAACTCCCAAAACGGTAGATTCCTCCTGGAGAAGTTATATTTATGGACAGTGTCAGCGTCCCACCTCAACTGGCTGCAAGATGAGTTCTCAGTCTTTTCCCAGCAAGGCAGAGACGAGCGGTGAGCACTCAGATGAATTCTCTCTCTCTCTCTGTCCTTTTTCCCAAATGAAGAAGAAAAGCTGGAAGTGGAGGGATGATGATAGTTCCCAGGAAAACAGGTGTGACTCCTCTCTCGGGTTGCTGCCGCGGTGGAGGCGGGTGGGCCGCGACATTGCAGGCGATGGTGAAGCCAGAGCGGCAACCGGGGCCCCAGTGCCGAACCAGGAGAACAGCTGTGGCAAGAAAAAGAATCAGCTCGCTAAACAGCAGCAGCATGGAGGAGCAGGAGAACGGCTTCTCTTCCACAGCAGCACACACACAGTGGCTGCATTCAGCCCAAGCTAAATGGAATGTCCTCAAAACCAGAAGAGATAGAGCAAACCCGTTCCTTTCCACACCTTCCCCTAGTCTGCCCCCCACCCAAACAATCAAGAAGGAATTGGTAGCAGTTAACTACTTCTTTTGTTAACTAATGGCATGGTGAGTTAGTGGCAGGGAGAGAATTTTTTTCCTTTAACATCCCAAAGCTACAACAACAGCCCTTTCAGAGAAGAAATTTTTTCATATCCAATCTAAACCTTCCCTGGTGCAACTTGAGGTCATTTGCTCTCATCCTTCTTACCTGGGAGAAGAGACCAACCCCCACCTGGCTACAACCTCCTTTCAGGTAGTTCTAGAGAGCAGTAAGGTCTGCCCTTCAGCCTCCTCTTCTCTAGACTAAACAACCCCAACTGCTCCTCATAGGACTTATGCCCCAGACCCTTCTCCAGCTTCCTTGCCCTTTGGACACCCTCCAGGGCCTCAATGTCTTTCACACAGCGAGGGGCCCAAAACTGAGCGCAGTACTTGAGGTGGGGCCTCACCAGTGCTGACATATTGGCAAATACATTGAAGTAAACCCTGAATATATGTACAAGCACCCATGCCAGAATTCCAATAGGTAATCAGCAGGTAAATACACACTCATACATATACAACAAAATTCTATTCATGAACTTGAGCATCCAGTAGCTGTCAAGGAATCATGCTGAAAGATCACCTCAAATTTCTCTGCCTTTGAAGATCTGAGGTTAAGCTTAAATGCAAATACGAGCTCATTCATTGCATCTCCTGATTTCTATAACAGCTTCTCTCTTTTTTTTTTTTTGATTGCTTTTGTGCAGCTGCCTCAAACCATGAAAATATTTCTCATTTCTGGCTTGCATAGCCTCTACCCACAACAGGAAAGTCCTGTTAAGCCAAGTGAGTTTTTTGTCCTTGTGAGAAAAAGTCTAGGGGGGAAATGTTCATTAGCTTGTGGCAGCAATAATTCAGAAGGCAAACGAACTCACGTTGTGAGGCACCTTGGGCACTCTCTCATTTGCTTTCTTCCTTCTGAATATCTATCCCTGTGAGGCAGGAACAGTGAAGAGCAGCCAAGTCACAGTGGGCCCCGCATGTGGATGCACAATGAAAGATACCAAAAGTGTGTTCCTTCCAGGCTGGGCAAACAGGCAGGCTCGCTGAAGGAAATGCAAGACTCCTTTACTACACTGGAGGTTGCTCATGTAATCACAATGATCCTGGCACTGAAAAACACAGGTGCCTGAAGGCTTTGCCTTTCCACAAGCAGATGATAGGAGAAGCTTTTTAGTTCAGTAGGAGAGTGGAAGATGAGGGAAGAAAGCCAGATTTTAGTTCAACTTAATTTCTTTGTTCCTGGCCCATGGCTTTTGAGATGGATTTTTTTTTCAGGTACACATTATCTGGCATTTTTCTCTGAAGTCCTTGAGCTGTTTCTCTCTCCACTTTGACTAAAAATGAAAGCAAAGAGTTGAGATGATCAATAGTAAAACAAACATGGTTTATTTTAGGTTGCTAGGCCTTGCTGTTTGCTTTTATTTTGCATTGTCTTGATGATTTTTATATATGGCTGTACCTGCAGAAATTCAATAGGAATTAAAGATACCTTCCAAGGAGCTCAGCATTATCCTTTACTGAATTTTCTGGGACCCTGGGCATCAGGAAAGGAGAAAATCCTGTTCTATCCCCTTATTCCAAAGACTGGGTGATGGACAACAAATATGACGATTTCATTATTGTGTCTTGACTAAGACTCTCTTGTTTACTGAATTATTAAAGTTGGACTGAAAGAACTGCTTAATATCTTAATTGCTATTTATAGAAAATAGAAGTTGTATTATTACCATCTCCTCATGAGAATCAGATCACTCCCATTTTTTGGACCTCTTTGCTAAATACTTTCAGCATCCTGATCAGTCCCTCACATCTGCTATACTGTGTGTCCTGTCTTAGTTGGCACAATTGTTCTCCATTTGCAGGACCCAGCTCTGCTCAGGTGTGCTTGAAGTGCAAATCCAACACCTTCCTTTCTTTTTGTAAACCCAGTTCCACAGCTGGATTTCCCAGGATTTTCCCATCTGATAGGTCTCTGATCTCATCTTAGTGATGTCCTGTAATTTGGAACACTTCATCTCACATTAGAGAATTTTCTTCAGTCTCTCATTAAACAGTGTGTCCAATTTATCTAGCTGCTCAATCACGGAGCTTGTGACTTAATGTTCTTAATGTGGCCTTGTTTCAGTCGCACTTGGCCACACAGTGAGATCTCCCAGTGCTCTATTGCTCTGCAACACTCCACCTAGGGAGACAGAAAGAGATGAAGACTGACTCTCAGGGAGAGCTCTTGTCCCGTTTCTGAAATGGCTTCAACTTTAACTGTCAGCAGCGGTAGAGTTAAGTGAATCAGCATCCCAAATTTTTCACCATAAGAGGCATAGCAACAGAAGTCCAAATCCAATCAAAATGATCATTTTCTTTCATAATTTATTTTCTTTGCTCATTTTTAGCTCTTGTTATCCTCACTAGAAGTCTCTGTGGAGCCATCTCTCACTTTGCCTTTTAACAACACCTAAGTCCCTGGCTACAAGCACCTCTCTCCAAACATCCTCTTGTAGCTCAACACCCGTAGGCTGGAGCTGAGGATTCATCAGCAAATGGGTAGTACAGCTAAAAATTACTCCAAGGAAGATCTGAACTAAATATTTCAAAGCTCTGAGATCACAGTGCTTTAATTAGCTAAGAGACAGCTAAGCACTCTGGGCCCTTGAAATGACACCCTGCATCTAGGTGCTGTTGTGGGCTGAGTGTCTTACACTAGCAGAAACTCGGGAGATTTTCATCTCTTATCTCTCTTGCAAACTTTGCCATCTGTTTTGAATGTAATGTAGCAAAAAGTACAGCAAAAAAATAAAAAAAGGAAAGAAAAGAGGAAAAAAACCCCTCTCAGACTACACAGAAGAATAGCTCCTGCCATTTCCCTTTTGTATCCACTGCTGAGGGATTTGAAAAGAGCAGGAGATAAGTAACCTCATGACTACTGCAGATTAACAGGCTCTGAGGTACCAAATGTGAATTGCTGCTGCTGGGAGTATAATGGCTATTGAAATGCACATTTATACAGACATTTCCATGGTGGCACTGCAAGGAGCAGGGTGTATAGAAGGCTACAGACCACAAATGCTGAGGCCATGCAAAGTAAGAAAAAGAGCAAAATCCCTGTCATTGGGAAGCAGCAGGGCACTGACCAGTTCCTGCTGGGTAGCAGACCCTCTGCAACTTCAGATTATGGATCTTCCTCAGAAACAAAAGATACACTAAAGCTTGGGAAAATTATAGCCATAGGCTTTCTGCAGGGGAGGGAACATGAGTCCCTGACCTACAGTGCTGAGTGACAAACTGCCATGAGGTATTTGCTGTCCTGCCAGGCTCTCTGAGGCAGATCATAGGCACTGAGGGACTTCTGCCAGGTGACCCAGGGAAGCTCTGGAGGGCAAAGCTCCAACAGAGTTTTTGGAGTCTCTTGCAGCCTTTGTTTTTGGTAGTGATGTGTTTTGCAGAGCTCATTGAACAGGGATGGGGCTTCATGCAGGAGGTGCTATGGCTTGCATGTAGTAGAGGCATGTTGTGTCATTGTCCTTGACACATGGGTTACAATGTGCCGTGTCATCTTTTTCCAAGGTGTGTATCAGAAAGCACAGGCAGGGTTTGCTTAAGGCTGGATAAAGCAAGAATGACTTTTGCCTTCCTTGCTTTAGCACTGGAATATGAGAGGCTCAAATTCAGCTGCAGTGGGGTTGCACCAGGACAGTAACACCGTTAATTCTAATCCATGGTCTGTGATGCAATTTGTGAAGCATTCTGCACATGAGTGAGTTCAGCTTTCCCAATCTCCTCAGTTGTAAGGTCACTAGTACTGGTCCCACACTATAGCTGGGGAAATGGATGTGCTGAGAAGAAAAGTGCTTTTTCCAGTGTCACTTAGAAGATTAAGGACAGACTCAGGAAAATAACACAGATGTCCTTTCTCCAGGTCTCCTGGTCTAGGAGACTTGTACACATGTAGTTTCTCAGTAAAGACACTGGTCAGTTCTTTATGCATTTCTTTATACTGTACGATGTCTATACCCACAGCCTCTGAACACCTTGCAAGCATTTGCAGTGTTATCTTTCCAGCAACCCTGTGAAGGAAATACTATAGTCCACCCTTTTACACCTAAGGAATAGCAATTCAGGGGCTTAAGGTATGTTTCATGCCTTTGGTTTGAAGAAATCTGAGATTGTGTAGAAAGTTGAACTGGTAATATGTAATGGATGCATCAGTTCCTGAAGAAAGCACTGTAACAACCTGCTTTTTAATATTTAGTTGCAAAAACCTTAATAGCTCCTCTGTCAGGGGAGTGGGGCACAAGCTCTCAACAAAACTTTCATGTATGCAACTCTCTGGGGAGCAGAATTTGCATATAGTTGTTAGATCTCAGTTATATCCACACATTTCTCTCCAGCTGCTCCTGTTACTGAGCAGAAAGCTGGAATGTTGATTTTCGTCTCTTATGTACTTTTGATTAACTGATCCCCAAGGAAAAAAGGTATTAAAAACCACACCTGCAGATTCCAAAGGATGTGTCCTGGACAGATCTCTTCTTCCTTCTCCCTCCTATCCTGCAGCTTTCCCTTCTCTAAGTACAGGGAGATTTCCAAACAAAGGTGAGCGATTCCAGCTTGTGTGATGGTTCTGAGTTAGACCTATCCTATCAGAAAAATGAGTTGTCTACATCATGTGGGGTGCTTGATGCTGTAATTAGTAGGAGGTGTAGGTCATGACTGAGCAGCATTGGCCAAGATGTGTGGTTGTGGCACTGGAATACTAATGTGACTTGGAAGTCAGAAGCGAAGAAGCTGGCAGATTTTGGTGTGGGGGTGATTTTAGTGTGTGGCAGATTTTTATATCAAATGCCTTTGTCAAAGAGGTATGTCCTTATTCCTTCACTGGAGACATCAAGACTCGTGGCAAATTTATTGTGTCAGAGGGGACAGAGTTTCTTTTAGAGCTGCTAAAATTCAGTATCAAACAATTAAAAGTTAAAAATAACTCCACAGCTGTGTCTATTTCTCTCTATAAGTAAATATTTACTTCCTTTGTACATACATTAGTGGCACTGGCCAAGTCAGCCCTCACACACAGCAGAATTGAACGAGTTACTGCTTTAGCCCCCTGGGTCGCACAGAGCACATGGATATGATGCAAGAAGCACATAGCTTATTTTTACTGGAGGGTGAATGTGGAAACGATCCCCAGGTCTACAAATGGAAGGAGCCAGCCTCATAACTGTTAAGGCCACCAGGCTGTCTTATTAAGGTCAGATCTAGTGTGTCATGTTGAACGTAATTATTCCACTGCTTATAATTTCAGTACATTTGAATCTGAATATAAAATGAGGCAATTTTCTTCCTGGGGATAAGAGAAATGTGTGCCTTTGCAGAACATGAGACACAATCAGTCTCAGACGGGCCAGCTTTATTTCTTCCTGATGAGGCTTTGACTCCCCAGGGAATAAGCTGAAAATGGCATTTTCAATAGAGAGGGCAAGATACAAGAAGAAAGTTTTTCTTCTGCTCTCAGGGGTGTTGTGCTTGGATGGTGGCCTGTTGCTAAGTGGTCCTATGGGAATGATTCCCAAAAGGATCATAGTTCTGTGGTCCAGGGATTTCATTCCCTATAGACTTCTTTCATCTCTTCATTCAAATCCTACTGTTGAGATTGAGCCTGTAAGCTATTAGTGTCCCTCAGCCACCATTCTTCCCATTTTAAAAGCATGGCTGATAGGAACATTAAAAAAACAAGGCTCTTCAGACCTGGAAAATTTTGTCATTAGGTAAGTGAAAAATACTCTTCTTTTTTTTCCTCTTTTCTTTGTGGAGTGAATGGGATTGGATTCTTTGTTGCCTTGCAGTTTACACGGAAATATATGCTTGTGCCAAATGCCTGTAACACGTGGCCAAATCCAAAGAGTAGCAATTTTTTATGTTCTTTGTTCAGGCATGAATGCCTTGTGCAAGGTGCAAAGCAAGACTAGCTCAGATGCTCCAACAGTCCCAACCACAGAATGTTACTAGCAAATGCTAAAACATGGTAGCACATTTCCTTAGTTCTTCTGCCTCTTGTCTGAAGACAGGATTGCTGAGACTGAGCACAGTCCTCACCCTTCAAAACTCACGTAAATGTAGAAAGCTACTAGATATAAAATACTGCTTCTCATGGCCTTGTGCACTTGCAACCTACAAACAAAATTTAATTTTTGAGCATCTGAGCCCATATAGGAATTATAACTTTGCCAGTTTTCACCCATAATATTCTTGGGTGTCCTATGATCACCTATAACTGTGGCACAGAATGGATGACAAAGGATTCTGTATGCACTCACAATTAAAACACTTGTTACCTCTGATTCATTTCATGCCTCAGAGGGAATAAAAGAGCTTTTATTATACAGGGATCCTACACATTTGTAGGGTTTTTTCCCCAAATGGTTTACAGTCCTGTAAAACATTCTGGGTGATGGCAGTGCTGTCAGCAGTGCACCCTTCCTTAAAGATTACTCTCAAGGCAAGTGCTCTCTTTTACAGCAGTACAGGGGCTGGGGCTCAGGTTATTAAGATAGATGTTCTTGGGGGATGAGAGGTAATAGTTGTTGAAGAACTGTGAAGGGAGAGTGTTTTCTGCTTCTGCAAGGGAGGTTATCTTCCTCTGATGTTGTCATAGGCTGTGTATATACTGTCTGCCAGTCCAAATCTGTAGGTCTTGATGGCCCAGGTTCTTGAATTGTTTGGTGTTGTGGGCTATTATCCTTAGAAAATGAATGTGATCTACGTCATCACAGCATTTAGGATGGAGGACCTGACCAGTAAAAAGACATGGCTAGTGCTAAGAGTCCCTAGTGGTTTTTATGGATGAACTCTGGCCAGCTGTGGTTACCCCAGGCAGTGCTGGACATAACTGTTATGGAGGTTGCATTCCAGTGTTTCTAGTTCTCCTTTCAGCTCCTTACAGCAGAGACAGAGAGACACCTGTTCTGTGGGAAAGAGAAATAAAGGGAGTTATACACTGCACCTTCTTGAAAAACAGAAGCTTTATAATTGAGTTTGTCCAAACTACAGCAAAGCATGAATTTGACATCTGCTTCTTATGTTCCTGGCCTGAAACAGCACTCATCTTTACCTCTAAGCTCCTGTATTAACTTCGTGGCCACTTCTTCACCTGATCCACTGTGGAGACAGATTCTAACTTAGCACTGAGAAATGGAGAGGCTGAAATGAGGTGGCTTGAAATCTGGTCTCAGCATATAGAGAAACTCCCTCAGCAAAAATTGCTGGACTAGGGTCCTGTGATTTCTATAAGAATGCGGTGTTGAATTACTGCTAAACACATGAATAAGTAGTGATGGGATTCACTGAGAGCATCAAATCTACCACAGGAGCATGCTGTGCTTGGCTCAGTCTGTAGCCTCCCAGGAGATCAGTTGGCATTTAATTCTGTTCACTGCAGCAAGAGGAGGCTGAGCTTGCAACAGTGACTGACTTAGCTGATGTGTGTGAAAATGTTATTAAAATGGGAAAATGTCTCTCTAATGGATTTTGCTTTGCCATTTAAAAATCCCATGTAAATGATGCACATAGGACTAGGAGTGGAGGGACTATCAGAGATAATAATAAACTATTAATACAAACTAGTCAAGTTTCACTCAGTGGGATTAAGACTCAGTCATGTCTCATTTAGGAGTGTAGTATTAAGCCGTCCTTCAAATATGACAAGGTTTATGTTTTCCCTGAGTTGTTTCCAAATGAAGAGGGAAATTTCAATTAGTTTAAATTATTGCCTCTTGTCAGCCCTTTCCT
Organism: Sakesphorus luctuosus; assembly: GCA_013396695.1. Classification (NCBI taxonomy): domain Eukaryota; kingdom Metazoa; phylum Chordata; class Aves; order Passeriformes; family Thamnophilidae; genus Sakesphorus; species Sakesphorus luctuosus. Next base: position 1,435,077 of record VWZD01004312.1, on the reverse strand, counting down.
CCACAGGTTTGGGAGTCCAACCTGATGCCATAACCTGCAGCAGCAGCAATGGATGTAGGTTTAACATTGCCATGGAATAAGTACCAGAAAGAGGTGCCGAGCATGGGAAGAGTTGTCTGAAGAAGGGGTACTGAGAGCAGTGGAGAGAATGCTGCCCCAATATCTAGGAGTCATAAATGTTGCCAAAGAAAATGAATATGAAACAGTAGATTATTTTACCCTCAGGAAAACAGAAGCTTCTCTTTTTTTCTAGCACTGGCTATGTAGAAAATACCAACTGAACTTCCCTCTATCCGCCTCTGTTCAGAGCAGCTATCAAACTGAGTGTTTGTATCTCAGAACTGTGGCTTCTACCCCTTCTCTGGTCATTCTGTCCCTTAGTTTGGCAGATTCCATTGTTACAAGCTCTTTCTTCATGATACCTCACATTAGATATCCATCTGAGCAGCTGAATCAGGGAACTCACCTGTAATGTATTTAAAACATATGGTATGTGTGTGTCCTCAGTGTGTTGCAGCTGCATTCTCTGGCTTAGCACCATACAGACACGTTGTTATATTTAGGTATCATTTAGACTGTCTTTTTTCAACTCTGCTATATATAATCTTCAAATATGTGCAGAAAGATATTTTGTCTTCCTTAGATGTCACTTAATAAAATCCAACATCAACAGCTGCAGCCACAAGATGCAATATCTGTATTGTCCTTATCCCAAATATTGTGGCTTTAAGACGTTTACTGCATTAGCCAGATGGAATCTGACCATCCTTTTCTGGTACAAAGAAATGTACCATCGAAACTAAAGATGCCTCCACTCATTAACTCTACAGTAAAGTCAAACATTTAAGGGATTCATTTAATCAACTTGCCATCAACATTTGTGATTACAAATGATTTTGCTGGAATTGTCCTTGCTTAGGATGTCTCTTCAACTTACGCAAAACATCTGCCTGAATTGTCTCTCCTGTTAAGGGATGCAGGCTCAAACTACTGCTTTCCCCACAAGGTTATCCTTCATTTTGACTTCTCTAGTCCTTTGCTGTGATGTTTGCAAGCCCTCCCTTGTTTTGGGACTCTGTTATCCATGTCCCTGCCGTGTTCTCCTGAGGGACAGTGGAGCCCAGAGCTCCCAGGAGCACATGTACACTCAGAAATTTTGAAAAAAATCCAAGAATTTCATCCCTTAAATTTTACCATAAATTTTAGCTGGTATGTGATTTTTTTTTTTAGGACAATAAATTTTGAATTTGTAATAGAATCTGACTTTGAAAACCAATGTTAGCAATTAATGAGGCACAGCAGCTAGGGATCAAGAAGCATATTCATTCATCTAGTAATCTATACAAAACCATCACAGTTTCAAGTACTGAATTTTTCCAAAAACCAACTTGTGAATGAGTTGTAGATCACTTGAATTAATTAACAGGTTTTCAGAGACAATTTCCAGTGGTGAATTAATTTCAGGAAAAAAATCTCAAATCTGTGAACAGACACTTTGTAAAGAGTAAACAGACTATAAGCAAACTTCATTCGAGAAGTTATTTATATTAAAAAACTTGCTCAGTTCCACTGAGATTTAGCAGTTCACGATTTTGATTTTAGCCCCATGCACTCATGCTCATGTATACGCATATGCACACTCATTCTCTCTCTCACTCTCATTCTCTCTCTCTCTCTGGACAATTTAACTCTTGCAACATCTTGTTATTAGCCATAATCATTAGTGCCACGGTCATTTTGCTGTTCCAGTTCCTCCTCTCTCATCTTTCCTGGCTCTGCTTGTGCACTACAGTGATTCCTCTGTGCTGTGTAGAATTAATTTTAAACATGGAGACTTACGGGCTTCAGTCTTTAGATGGCACCAAAACTGAATGCAGTAATTAGGGAAGCTTTATGATTTCTATTATTTTCCAGTCACAGATAGACCTGTTTTTAGAGCCTGTGAAGGTTCTGATTTAGAAAGGATTTCTATGCATTCTATATATGCTATCTGTAGAGCTAGATCTTACATTGATTAAAGGGCACCATCAAAACAGAAGCAATTGCACCAGCAGCTTTGAAGTGCACTGGATGTTAGTAAAAACTGTACTGAATTGTACTGCAAGATTTTGACAACAAAATATAATCAAACTCTTGCTTTTATCTCAGGGCATTATTATCCTTAAGGAGTTTGTGTATGTACCAACTTCAATTTGTCTAGGTGGTATTGACTGAAGCAAAACAATGCATGAAATTGCATTTCTAAAGAACCAGTGCAAAATGATGAGAAATTAAAATAGATAAAGACATTAAGTGCTCCCCAAGGGCAATAACATTGGTACTTAATGGTCAGAGATGTACAAGAGACAAAACTAGGAGTTATTTACTATATAAATCCTTACAGATAGACTTCTGGTAACTGGAGCTGTGGTGGAGGAAGGTCTGAAATGGTTCCTTTCTTTCAGCCCTCATACTGGGATGATTACTGTCCACCCAAACTGATCCCTTCTGGTCCTCAGCTCTTCCCATATCCTGGTGCCTCTCACTGAACTGCTTACTGCTTTAAAAGCAGCTGTTAAAGCACAGTCAGAAGACCAGATTCCTGGAAAGCTCAATGACTCTAAGAAAAACTATTCAGGTTCATTTTTCTTGAATTTAAATTGAATTACATACATTAACTCTTATTTGTTTACTTATATTGCACTTCCAAGAAGAACACTTCTGTGGCTAATGAGCAAGTGACCCAGAAGATTTGTATTTTAACAAGTGTGAACTTTAATGCTAAATACTGAAATCTCAGGCTTGGATGGTTCTAGAATTACTCAAACAATGAAAAACTCTGGTATGCAAGCATGTTGTATTGTCTATTCACTCTGTCTGGATGAACTAATTGATTGCTCATTGCTGTTGGTTTCTGCATGTGTACCCTCTGCTTATTGTCCCCTTGACTGTACTGTGGACCTGGATCACTGGGTAAGGTCCTGAAAAAGATTATGGGACAGATGCAAGGAAATGTGCTGTGGCCATGTTATGTAGCAAAGCAAGTATGTGTAACACTGTAAGGCTAACAAAAACATTGGTAGCACAATGAGTGATAAGGGAGTGCCTAAATCCTCCTGGTTTTGAAGTTCAGTGTGGCCAGTCCTCTGACGAGGGTGCTCTGGGAAGTGCTTGGGCTCCCAACAGCAGCTCTCTCTTTGCTCACCAAATGACCATAATGCTTCCCTGGGAGTTAGCATCCCTGATGCATTTTGTAAGTGAACAAAAACTTGAAACATGAATTTACCAGCTCCTCGTGTGGGCCTTGAAGTTTTTTTGGGTAGATGCTGGGCCCCAGGCAAGTACTGGCCATACTCAGCCCTGATTTCCATGTCTCACCTTGAAAGGATAGCTCAGCATGAGATACCATAAACCCCTTTTTTGGTTGCTGTATTAGCCTGCAAGCTGTGTGATCAAGCAATGCAACAAGTCTCCAGACAGGCTGTGACATTACCATCCTTGAAAATTTTCAACACTTCTGGACAAGGTCATCAGCAACCTGACTTGCTTTTGAAACTGGCTTTGAGCTTGTGCTTGGTGGTTTTGTGCTTAGTTTTAGATGGACTCCTAAAATCCCTTTCAATCTGAATTATTCTAAGTCGTAGAACTCCTTTGTGTTGATTTTTTTTAGGCTGCTTATCTACTTTCATTTTTTTGCTGTCTGGTCTCTCTTGAAAATGTACTCCCTTAAATATAGTCTCATCTGTCTTAGAAAAAGAAAAAAAAATAGGATCCACAGAAAAACACAGATGACCCAAGCAGAAATTTCAGTGGTACCATTACATCAGAGGAGTGCTTTAATTAGTAGCCCTGAAGTAAAGAGAATCAATTCTGCCTGTATCTGTTACAGACACATGAGAGGGATGCTAAACAGAGACCGTCATTTATTAAAGTGAAAGGTGTCTTTTCTAACCTTGCAAAGATCTCTATTCCAACACTTTCCTTCCCCTCTTGAGCAGCTCAGCAGGGCAATAACTGTAAGAGGAAGGAAGAAAGAAAAGGATTCAGAAAAGTAGAAGTTGAGGAAGTCAAAAGCTATAATACCTAAAAAGTGCTTTTTAACTTACCTTGCTGGTGGGTTCTTGCTCAGGAATTGCACAGATTTACCTTGGCATGTAAATAACAACTTCATTCCTTGTGGATTTAGCCAGGAAGGAGGGCACTGGGACTTGCTCTCTTGTGGACAATTTGGGCATAGGAGGAAGGAGGCAGGGTTAGAGATATACTTTCCATTGGAAAGATTATTCCTTTCCAGTGATGCGATATGGTCACAAGGGCTGCACAATGTGAGTCTGTATCTGTGTTGCCTCATAGAAAGCTCCCATTACAGAGATGAGAGTGCTGTGGAGTAGGGCTTCACCTATCCTCACTGTCACCAGCCTTTTGGAATAGCCTGTCCTCTTTTCAACAGACATGGCAAGGAGACTGACAGGGCCAAGCACTACCATGTTCACAGATGCTCATTGCAAGGGGGAGCAACCTGGAGGAAGAGCAGGAATTCCCATGTCTGGTTTAGGAAATAGAAACTGGCACCATTAGGGAAAAAGTAATTAGGGACAACACGGTAAAATTCAAAGCCAACTGCCTTGTATTATGTGGTATTTATGATCCTGTGTTTTCTAAGTATGACTTGTTGTTGGATTTCTTGAACAGTTGGTGAAGTCTCAGACACAAAAAATTTGTCAATTTGATAAGAAGAAAATGAAGGAGAAAGGCAACAACTGTAAGAAAGAAGGGATTCAATTTTATAAGCATCTAAGGCACTTAGGAGATGAAATCTCTGGTAAACTTAAGTCTCTTGAGGCACTTCTGATAATTTATCCAATTTACCAGGAAAAAACCAAATTGTAAAAAGCTTGGTACCAGTTATGCTGGAGGCAAAACAAACCTTACTCTCAGTACTCTGTATATCCTAAGCTGGGTGGTGGATCCCCAGGGAATTTCCCATTGAACACATCCTTTCTTAGCAGTCAGAGAGCAACTACTGTGTGAGAGTGCCTAGAAGGAGTCACTGGTTTTGAGTGACAGCATGTAAACCATACAGTCTCCTGTAGAAAGGCTGTCTGCTGTATTTCAGTTCTCTGATAGGGATTCCGTTTCCCCTGTAGTCTGGCCTCTGCTTGTCTGTTTGTTTTGTTATCGTTTGTATGGAGATCATCAGATCCAAGTACATTTGACATATGGAGATAACAGTCAGGAAAGGAAACAACATATGGCAGACAATTCATATCCATCAAGATCTGTCATAAAACCATTTTTAGCAATAGAAAAAGAGGAGCAGAAAAAGACAGCAGGTTTGAATTTAAAATAAGCATGATGCTCAAACAAACAGGAGGGCCTAGGGCTTGCTTTGCTAAATGAGACCACTGGTTCTCCAAAGACAGTACATGCTGCTGCTGCTTCAACAGTAGGTTCAAATTCTCTGCAGTGCATTGGCCAATTCCTTATTGACCATCATGACTGACTAATGACTTATCTCAAAGCCTTGAATGAAGCCACCTACACTGGCTGTCTAGCCTGTTGAATCTCTGCCTTGGGGTACTTCTGGGCTAATCCAGCTGTTCAGCCCACATTTATAGGGAGGAGGGAGGAAGGGAACACCATACTGCACAGGGGCTAAAGTGTGAGTGGGCCTGGAGACCCCAGTGTGTGATGCATGGCTCTGCTGTCCTCATGTGCCTTGTCTGCCCTGTAGCAACATCATGTAATTGATGGGGCAGATGAAACAGTCTAAGTCCTTCCTAGGAGGGCACTGGCATTGTCTGTTGGAAAGATGGGCAGAACTGAATTCAGGATGGATAAAAATCGTCTACAAAAGTGCTTTTGATATACAGTCCTGGGTCTCAGCAATGTCCTAGACTTCAGGCTGTTCCTCGGGCTGACTGCCTCAGGTAAGGCATGGATGTACACCAGAAACATGGTATTTACTTTCTTTAATTAAAAAAAAAAAGCTGGTCATTCATTTTGGCTGAATTGGACTTTTGGCTTGAGAGAAGTATTTTGAGGGGCTGTATTTAGTCCAGATATGTCTTTACTTGAATTATACTGGGAAGTTTTAAAGGAATGAGAATGCCTCCCAGGATAGAAAACTACTGTTTATGTCACTGATCTATGTAACTTCATTAGTAACCAATTGAATTTCTTCTGTAAAATGCAACAGCCATTTTCTCTAGAGGAATCATGGCCTTTTATGAAAGAAAGTGGCCTTTTGCGTTTACTTGGTTTTCTTTTTATAAACCTGTAGAAGAGTACTGCGGGATAGAGATGATGTTTTAAGGATAAGGAAATCTCTGCAAAGGAGCATTTACATTGCCCAACCTAACAGAGATCTCACAGGCTCAGGCCTTGATGTGCCAGGTGGAAGGAGCAGCATCAGGCTCCTTCTCTTGAAACCAATAGCTGAAAAACAGAGGCGAGATAGCCACTGTGCAGAGATACATTTTCAGGGAGAATCTTCTTTTTTCCTCATGTTCTTTTACATAACTTCCAATGTGGCCAACCTTCTGTCTCTTCTGCCAATTAACTTCTCATATGCTCTTTTCTCTACTCCAGGAGCAGGGTAGTTGACCTGTAATGGTGGGGCTTGCTGGTACTACATCTCTGGAAGTAAGCTTGGGCCAAGTACATCTCCCATTCCTGTCTGGGTGAGCAGGAGGGATAAAGCCTTTGTCTGGTCTAACATGACATTGAAGCCCAGCCCTGCCCAGAGCCTCACCACAGTGTCAGAATAAGGAGATACTGTTGAGCGTAGCAATCCTTTACACTTGCCAGCTCAGAAGGTTTAAAATGCAAAATGGCATTTCAGTGTTTAAGAATAGCAAGTAATTTGATGGCTGTAATAGAAAAGCTTCCAATAGAAAAGCAATGTGTTCCAGAGCTGCATAACACTGCTGATAAAATTGCCTTTGGATTCCTTGTCTAATATTCCAGCCTTTCTCTCGCTCAGCAAAACACAATAGCTTGCACTAAGCCTCCCTAGGAGGGCAGCTAACAGCACATTTACTAGACACTTCAAACATTTGATCATATTTCTCCTGAGTATATTTAATATCTGTTAATGTCAGCAGCCCCAGCCTGATCGAAATACCCGCATTGCTGGGAAAAAACGTTTAATATAAAAGATGACACGGGTAAGCAATCACTTACTGATGTCTTTTGGAAATGGATAGGTGACTACCTAGGCACCTTCTACCCCACTTCTTCTGCCTCTCCATCCCCACCCCTGATCTGTTACCACCCTGCTGCTGTGTGCTCCTCTGAATGCATTAGAGTGGTTATTCTGAGTATGCAGGAGATGCCAGGAATAGTTTCAGGTTTCCTGCCTCATCAAACCAAATTCAATCTGTAAAAAATTAATACACCCAGAAGGAACAGTTAAAAGCATCTCCAATCAATTAATGTTAAAATGGGGGCTAGAAGTCTGATTTGTTAAATGAAACCCAGTCCGGCTCAGAGCTCAAGAGGCTGCTGAGACAAGAGTACAGCAACGAGTCAAGCTGCATTGCCTCAGAGAAGGGTAACAAATAAGGTATAGGTTGAAGCAACAAATGCATCACTCTCAGCTGCTCATTGCTTCAGGCTTGGGGACTCCCAAAGGCACACCCTTTAGGCAGGCCAAGAAGTCTCAGCAGAACAAATCTTCTTCCCAGACTTCCCACAAGGCAGGAGGTGGCACAAGCCTAGCTGTTTGCACCAGTCACTCATGTCTTCTCTCCTTTCTCCCAGTGCAGCTGGAGTGAGAATAAAGGATGCACCCAACAGCCCTGAGGGTTCTGCCCCATGTCTACTGCACTGCTCACTCCAGCAGTTCGGAAGACAAGTTGATACACTACCCCCGTGAATTTACCTTTAAAATTCGCAAGTCAAAAATAGATAGATGAAAGCTGTTTCATTTTTTTTTCTTGGTATCTGAACCTTGTTGACATTCAACGCTATTTGTGATGGAGGTTAAGACTCTCATATCATCTCTTGACTTCAGGGCCTGGAGCTTCAAGCTGCAGTTTTAAAGGCATGTGAATAAGTTTCAAGAACTGCCAACAAAGAGCCTCGTGGTGTAATTAAACAGAAGTCTCAGTAATTTACAGACACCAGGTTCAATCTGCAACTCTTGACTGGCTCTTGTCAGGTTTGCCATTCTTCATAAAGCTGAATTCTATTTTTTTCCCTCAAATGCTGTCTGCTTGTTTCCAAGACGTAGAAAACTTCCAAGTCGTGTCTCAAGTTATATTTGAATGACACCTTTTCAAGCATGTTTTCTTGCTACCAGGTGCCTTAAAAATAAATAAAACCCATACAATTAGGTACACAACCAGCTGAAGCCTATTGTCACTACTTTGCCTCTGATTAATGTAGGTCACACTTTTCTTCCTTCCAGCTGTTAAGTATTTAGATCCATTTATACTTTAATCCCTTGTCTTTTTCCTGGTCTTTTGTTGCTGTGTCACATCCTCACAGTCAGAGAGCATTGAACTAAGTGGTAGAAAAATGGGAAAAGGGAGTTAAGTCAGTAATCCACCTTTGAAATAAAAAAATTGGCCTGAGGTGAGTGCTTGATTCTAAAGAGCTTACTGAAAGCAGGAGGCGAAAAAGAAAATTGTGACAGGAGAAACTGAGGCAATATGACCTGCACCAACATTACTGCTTAGCTGGATGGGGTACTTGAATGCAATCCTTGTGAGAAAGGATTAATTAAAGTGCATTTCCTTGAGTGTTGACTGGGTCATGGCTAAGTTCAGAAGCCCATGATAGGATTGTTAGGGTTGTGAGACAAGAAAGCAGTTCAGCTGGTGCTGGAGCTGTGCTGCTTGGTGGGCTTCTCTGTTTGGGGAGAGCTTCATACAGCCATGAGGAGGAATCAGAGAGGCCCACAGATGCTGAGATGGGAAGGGTTCATACTGTGCTCCTCGCCTTCCCTTATATCTCTTTTCAGGCAGAGGACCACTGCCCCTGAGAAATACGTTCACTTTGTTCACTAATCTTTGCCTGTGAGATTTACAGTGTATTCTGGGCTTGACCTTTTCTGAAAACCTAATTTCCTTTGGAGGTGGGAAGGAAATTTTGTAGATACCAACAACTGTGCTCATAGTGAGGAAACACATCTGCCTATTAACTATCACTTTTTTATACTCTTGTTTATCTTAAACAGTAGCAGCAACCTCCCTTCTGGTTAAAGTAGAAGGAACTGGCTCAAGAGAGCTCAGGTAAAGCCAGTTGAGATATTCTTATGTTCTCTAAAAGAAGTTTACACAGAAATACAATTATTGGTTTTGTCTGTCAATAACTGGGCATACGACTCCATAATGCCCTAGGTTACATCTTTAGTCCTTTGTTACTTGAAAGTGACAATCAATTCCCATATGAAATACTGAAAATAAAATATCTATTTTAAGGAGACTTTTCAGACTCCATGCATTCTGTGTCACAACAGATATAAAATGGATTTTGCTGAAAGAGAGCATCATTATTTCATTTATCCAGGTCTAGGCAAAAGGAATGATATTTCTGCAGTCAGATACAGGAGACTACATGGTTCTGTCGTGCCCTCCACTGATACAATAACACACAGTGTGGTGCAGCCTTAATTTTAATTCAAAATAAATATTTCCATAACCTACAAAATTCCTCTAATACACTTATCTGGGAGAACACAAAGATTAAAGAAATCCTGCTAATTCCTTTATCTTTCAGATACAGGGCTGAAAACAAAGACATCCAAACCTTGAGCCATTTAGAAGAGGAAGAAGCCAAAATCTGTGCCAGAGGCTTGACTGCTGGGTTTACTCATGGCTTCAGGTAAGCTTCTTTCCCTGGGTTGTTTAGCATTTCAGAGGCCCTCTGTGTTCCTCAAGGAGAGCTGTGGATTAAAGACATAAAACCTTGAATAGTTTGCAGCCAAGGTAGAGCAGGAGGAGTACGATCAAGCTAATCCAGGGTGCCTTCCTATCCAGCTGCCTGCCTCTGACCCTGGCCAGCAGTACATGCTTCAGAGGAAGATGTAAGAACCTCACAGCAGGCAGATGCAGGATAATCAATCCTTTCAACCTTGTTCTCAAGCCCCATTAGATCTCATCCTGATCCTGAAATAGTTAGAGGTTGGATTAAGTCTTGAAGGATGGCATTTAATATACTCTAAAAATTGTTGTTATTATTAACTCCCATGACTCTGGAAACTAATGTCATCCATAGACAAATACATTTTCATTTTGAATCACCCTGTGTCCTTGGCCTACCATAGCAATGAGTACATAGGCTTAAACACCTGTTTGCAAAAAGTATTTAATATTTCTTTCTATCTGTGGTGATTTTGCTGTGATTTTTTTCACTGTCTGTCTCTTTTCCTGACATTATGAAGTAAGGAGTAGGGATAAAGTGAGTGTACTCTAAAGATTATGCATTCCTTCATCACATTATTTTACAAAAGGTCTCAGGGGATTTCGGCAGCTTAAGCATTGGTTTGGCAGCCTGCACCCAGCCCCATTCAAAAATACAGATAGGTTTGCACCTGTCCCAACACAAACCCTAATCCACACCTTAGTCCAAATTGCTGACCTTGGCTGACTTTTGTTCCAGCCTTCCCTGCCATGGTTAGGATAAGCACGATCTTATAGGAGAGTTATTTTTGCAGACCATCCATCCTTTGGCAGCCCCTTTCCTATTGGAGCAATAGTTTTTGTCTCTCTCCTACCAGTAACCCTTTCACTCATCCTTTTTGTCAGCACAGCCTTACCCAAGACCCTCAGGCATCCTGGAGGTGGAATAGTCAGTCCAGAATGCATTTGCAGCTTTCCTGTTCTTTTGGCCTCCCTTTTTCTCCTCTCACCACTCACAACACTCTTATTGTAGTCATTTTTAACCCTAACCCTAGCTAATGGCCTTGTCTTCTGCTCTTTCCCTAGAATGTCTTCTTAACGCCTTGCTTTATCAGGATGTGTCCCCATTTAAATTGTGCAGTATCTTTGAGGAAGTTTTTAGAGCCAGTGAAGAGATGTCATGTGCAGGATTTCAGCTGGATTTGCAGTGCTTATGTAGAATTGCTCAAACATTTTTGAGTGATTAATTTTTAGTTAGTTTTGACTGTCTGCTATCATTGTTGCACAGATTGAATATACATGGATGTATCTACAGTGATGATTTGGAGTATTTCCTTGTGTCACCTGCATTGTATCTTTGTGCTGCCTGCAGTGCAGCATCCTTTCCCTAGCCCCAACTCTTGACCATTTCTCCTCCCTGCTCTTTGTCCCTTTATTCTCCTCCTCCCTGTAACACCACAGCCTGTTTCTCTCTTTCCTGTTGCATACTCTGTTCTCTTCTCTCCTGCTTGGAGGCCCTCACTGAGGGCCAAGGGGCTCCTGAGAGACACATGTGAGTATTTGTGTGTAGTGGGCAAGAGAATGCAGAGGAGGACCTGCTTGTGTGAACTGACAGAGCCCCATGCTGTGAGCTGGGGGAGGAAGGCAGGCAGGGAAGGTGTTGCCCTGCTGTGAGGCACAGCCTCTCCCATGGTGGGACAGGGACAAGTGCTGCTCAAAGCCCTGTCCAGGCATCCTATGCCTGAGGCACTGGGCATGTGTCTGCTAAGGGGATACACTGCAGCAGTGAGGGCCCTCAGCAGTTTGGGGGTAGAGATCATGGGATGGGGGAAAAAAACCTCTGCTTTCTTGGTCAAGAAGAGATTTCCCACCTACATTTAGATCTCTGCGCAAGCAGTATTTTTGCCTTTTCCAATGTTACATGTCTTTAGTGTTGTGGCACTGGAATTTGATTGCTTGGGCCAGTCATTTGGTTGCCTAAGGCCTTCCTTAACATCATCATAATAATTCTTACTACTCACCCACCTAAAAATTTGTGGCTGATGCATTTTTGCTATTTCAGTTAAAGCCCTTTCTAGATAACTCAAAAACACAAGCAAATTAAACAGTGTGGGATCCAGAGTGAAGCCTTGAGGCAGATGACGTTTGCCAGGGTGAAAATAGGCCATCTGATTCTTCACTTCTTTTCCCTTTGTTAAAGTTTCATCAAAATAATAGTTTACTCCCCTCTACTATGCTGTTTGAATTCCTATAGTTTCTGTTTTTTGTGGTGTTTGCTCAAAAGTATTTTGACAGTCTGAGTAAGTCATGTCTTTCCTCTGACATGTCCAGAGAATTATGAGAGATTAGTGAAACACTTCTGCCTTCTCAGGCTGTCATTTTAAACACCGTTACTATTTTCTCCCCATTCTTAATGCTATTTTCAAGGAAGAATGGCTAAAACATTTCAACCAAATGTAGCTTGTTAAACTCCAAAAATCTGTTTCTATTACTGTGCTGATCACACCATCCCTCAGCACTACCAGTCTTTTAAATGTGGAGTAATTGGAAGAGCATGAGAAAGGGCAGATTTCAAGAGCTTAGGGCTTGATTTTCCAAGCAGTTTGGTGCTCGTACTTGATCCTAGAGTTTCACAGACTGTGTGGGAACAGTTTTGGAAACTTGACCCAGGGCTGTGCCTTGGCCCCTCTTAACAAGCTGATGAGTCTTCATGGCAGCTCTGTGCAGGTAACAACTCAGCTTGTATAGATCCAGTAGACCTTTCAGTGCCCAGAAAATGAGCCTTGCTGTGGAGCAAAGCAGCATCACAGCTATTCCCTTTCCAGTTTGGATGGTAATTGGGGTAGAGTTAACTTGGTGGCCTCTGCCCTCTGCACAGTTGCATCAAGAAGACAAGTTTATGCTTTGGAAATCTGTAGAAGGTTCTTTGGGGAATGTATAGGCCCATGCCCAATCTCAGACAATAAGGAACCCTCTTTCTGCAACCATGTTTGCATGGGGTGAACCCAAAGCCTATGGAGACTGTTTCCCTCATATGCCAGAGGAGATACTGAGGCAGTGCAAATGTCTCAGGCACTCATCAGAATTCCCCTTTGACCCTCACAGCTTCTCCACTATGAAACCTCTAAGATCAGGCTATTCATCCTACTTGTCCCAGAGAAGTGTGGCTAGTCCAGTGGACATGTGTTTCATTGCAGCTGGTTCTTCAGGCTGTGATGACTAACTAAATAGCCCTTGGCTGGCTGCACAGATGCATCCCTGGTATTCTGCTACTGCCCAACTCTTCTGAGAAGAAATGGATGCTGCATTTGAGGACTTGGCCTAGTCAATGGACACAGTTCCACAGTTCCTGGAATAAAAAAAAACAAACCGAAGAAAAAACCAAACCAAACAGAAAAACCCCACAACACAAAAACCCAAACACCTGGGAAATGCTGCTCCATATAATCCCAACTGTCTTGTCCTGCTGCTAAGAGGAACCATGTAGTTGTTATAGACACATTCAGGAAAAGGATATTATTAGAGGCATCAGGCATTTGTTCAGGAGGCTGTGGGATGCAGCCATTCCTTAGGCATTGCAGATGTATTTACAGTATTAAAAGGTCAAACAATCTTTCTATTTCCCTATTTGCTTCAGAGAGTTTTGTTGAACATTCTCATTATTTGTTGTGGTATTTCTTTGATTTAAGAGGATTTCTCTACACAACTGTAGTTATTAGAATGCAGTCTGTGTGTGGTGAATGTGCTATTACTATAACAAGCTTCTCCTTGTAATAGATATTTATTCTGAGCACAAAGCTTTTAGTTCAGTTATGCATGTGGCAGTGAAGACAAGAAGGGGCATGTAATTTGGAAAAAAAAAAGGGTGAAATGCAAAAAAGACACAAAATTAGTAATTCAGAATAGTAACTTCTGTCCCTGTTTTTGTTAAAGCCTCTGTCCAACTATTAACCTACTTTTCACTACTTTTTTTTGACAGAGACAAGTCCTGTACAACAGCATGAAGACCCTGAGGATTGGAGCAAATTTTTCTTTTCATACAATTTTCCCATAAATGCAGGCAATGCTTTAGGTCCTATTAACCTGTAGATGAATTGCAGAAAGCTTCTGAATCCCTAGGCAGTTGCTGGGGATCCTTCCTGATCTTCCTCTAGAACTTGCCTGCTGTTCCTTGTCCATAATACCCTTTCAGTGTGAGAGAGGGGAAAGGGACAGCAGAAAATGGGTTGGAGCGTTAAACAGTTAAACACACCACACAAACCCTCTGGTTTAGTGAGAGAAGGTAGAGGTAACAAGGGCTTTGTGTAGGCTTAGGAACAGTAGGAATGTCATTATAAGCGAGAGACAAGTAAAGATACTATAATGAAGGCAGGGAGACAAAGGCATTATGTTATGATTTCTAGTCTATGTTTGAAAAGCCACAGCATATGGGCTTGGATAAGGCTGATTACTTCCCAGAAGTAACTGAAGAGTCTGCTAAACATTATCTATTAGGACAATGTGTATCTAAGAGTCTTGAGAAGGCTGACTCAGGAAACATCTGGTTTTAATGAACCTGGAAGTACTGGCAATATTGCAGATGACTGTGAAGGTCTTAGGTTTTGCCAGTATTTCAGAAGTGTGTAACAGCAGTGGTTATGATAGTTATAAGCTGAACAACCTGAAGTTAATATGTGGCAAAATAGTACACAGGGAAATATGAGGTTCAGTTTCTAACTAGAAATATAGTTAATATCAGGCAACATAGCTTTCAAGGAGGTAGAGCCTGCTAAACAGAACAATTTTCATTTTGTAGGTGATTACGAATTCAGCTGTTGACAGTGACTGCAGAGAGATAATGTACTTCTGCAATGTGTTCAGCATAGTCCAGCACAATATTGTGACTTGAGTCAAAGGAGGCAGGGAATGCTGACTGATGGGAGTGAGGTTTTTATGAAATAGTCTGTGTCTGGAGTTATTTCAATTTCTCTATCAGTGATCTTGAAATAAATATAAAATTGCTGCTGATAAAATCTGAGGATGACACACACACGCTGAAGGAGTACCCAATAATGATGGGGACAGAGTGGTTACACAGAGAGATAGGATAGTGCAGTCTGCAGTGCCCATTTCAATAAAATGCTTTTTAATGTTGCCAAATGCCAAGTCATTCACCTGGATTGCAGGAAAAAGGAGCTGTTCTGATCTGGTCAACTCTTATTCTTGGCAGCCCTAACATAGGATTTTTTTTTCATCTTGAAATGTCTATTACTTGAGGGTAGTACATTTGTATCTCATCACTGACTGTTTTGCAAATGTTTTTTTGCCAGCACAGACTGTTTTTAGCTGTTTGCGTATGTCAGTGTCAGCCTCTTACAGGTGAGGGTGACAGTGTTGTACCAGCAATGGGTGAGTCAGAGGCAGTGGGGGTGTGATTGTTGAGACTTACTCTGTGCTCTGCACACGTCACTCTGCTACTGATGATACCCTTCTCCTTGTGTGCTTTTTCTACCCAGGGAAAGCTGATTAAAGCAGCTCACATCCTCCTTGAGCTTGGTGCTATGCTTGTCACTAAAGATTCATGCATTGGCTGATAAATTACACCTAGTCAAATGTGCATTTAAAGTTATTTTGAAGCACTTTCTTGGACAACTGCCCTTACCAGGGCATTATTTGGGCATCCTTATACCATCTGTCCAAAACATGAGCCCAGCTTATTCCAACTGGGTCTTCATTAATAGACTCTCAAGAGTCAATCTTCATGCTGTGAGGTTTGAAGGGTGATTAGCATCTCACACTATCTTGGGCAGAGTAAGGAGAGAGAGTCATAGTAGCAGAATTTCTCCAGTTTTTACTTGCTTTACAGCATCAAAGACTCATATTTCTAAAAACGATGCAAAGACAATAGAAGAGGAGTCTGTTTCCAGTTAACTATGAAGAATACCTTGATTTCATCCATGATTTTGAGTGGAAGTCAAAAATCTTAAGGCAGAAATTGACATATGAGGATAGATCCATTGATGTTCTATTTTAGTAGGTTTTTTTCCTCCTCAAAATCAAACATCACCTACCCTAATGTAAACCCACAAAGTCTTGTAGAATATTTTATAGTCAAAGATTTTAAGTACGTTGTCTCCACATCTCTTTTCATAGATGACTACACCAGGCACATACCAGCCAGGGTAGTGGGCTCAAGTCCTGACTTGCAGGACTAATCAGCTTCCCTCCATTGCTTCAAGGTCCTCCTCTACACACTCATGGGCTCCCAATGAGCACATTAAAAAAAGTTTCTGCCACCTAAGCTTGTGAGAGTTGATGAGATCACAAGCTGATAAAACAGTTAGCTTTATTAAAATAAGGTCTTGAGTATTGAACCAATTTCTTGAACTTGTTTCTCTTGTTGTTAACCCTGACAGATCAATGAGTTTAAATTTCTTTTTCCAAAGAGCTAAGCAGGCTTTGATAAAAACCAAATGTTTCTGTGAACTGTTCTCTCTCTCCAGGAGACTGCTTCATGGTACCTGCCAAGTTATAAATATCATAGTGGTTGTTAAAAATTTTTTTCTCCTTGTGATGGTCTCATATGGAACAGAATGAGATACTGTGAACTGTACTAATTATGCATCTTTCAGATCTTATTTGGTGCATTATATAGTGCCTCCTCCTACTACTGAGTAATCAATTATACAGGTATACCTGCATTTGGACTTTTTTAACCACCTCAACCAGCAGCATGAGAAGGACAAAGATCCTTTCATAGTAAGGTAGCTTTGCTAAGAGTGAAGGACTGTATGGCAGAGATCATGCCTAAGCCTGGCTCTCCTCTTGCAGCAGTAGAAATGAAAGTGGTGCTGTAAAATTAATTTATATGGTGCTAGCGACCAAGGAGTTAGTTCCCTTTTCTAAAAGTCCCCAGCCTCTGGATATTGTTTCACGTCTATTTACAGAGGAGCTGATGAGTACAATAAGAACCAAAAGGGAAATCTGAACCTGCTTCATGTGGTGATGTAGCGAAAAATTAGATCCCTCTGGAGACCAGGACCTGAACTGTGTCCCAAGGTTATGGAGGCTCCTCTTTGCCACTGCCATCACCAGGCTGTGCAAAAGAAACAGGCACAATTTCCTTTAACATGAATGACCCAGCAGGGCAGAAGTGTTTCCAGGCCTTCACTTCTTTCAGCTGTTTGTAGCAGAACTCAAACTGCAACTGACCATCAGCAAAGAGCCTGGGAGACTTCCCAGACTGCTCCTTACCTCTGAAAATGAAGATCTTGTGGATGACTACTTCTGTATTCTTCTCTATTGGGATAAAACTGCCTGAGTTGCTACTTGGGACTCCTCTTAAGAGACTCCTGGGCTTGGTCTGTCCAAACTCAAGGCCCTCAGCAAACAGCAGTGGAGCAGGAGTCACTGTGTCATTTGGCTCTTGTGGGGTCTGGGTTGGTGCCAGCATCTGTGCTTGGGCAAGGGTACAGAGTAGGGAACAAGAAAGTACATGGCAGTGTGACAGGAGGTTTGGGTGACAGGCACACGAGGAGTAATTTTCAAATTCATATGTCCCTTTCTCTGAATCTTTTTTTGGGCTCACATTATCTGTGACCAGCTTACACCACTTCAGCAGCCAACATCCAGGCTGGGCATGTGGTGCATCTGCACCCTGGGGGACTGTGTGTGCAGACTTGGGGGAATAAGCAAGAAAGGACAGATTTGGCTTGTCCTTGAATTGTTGGCTTTTAGACTGCCTCTCTGTGATAGAGAAATCTCAACATCTGTAAATATTTCTGTCCTCCAAAGAAGGTATCACCCATATTGCATTATCTGTGAAAAAATCCTTGCCCCAAAACCTTATTTGTGGCTCCATTAACCTAAAGAACTCATGTGAACGCTCCATTTGCCTTTTAAATAAAGAACAAGTGATTGCTGAGGACTTGCATCCCTATCATTTTGTGTTGCTTTCCTCATTATGAGAGGAACATAAGGGTCCCCGATCATTATTTCTGACTCTGTCATTAGCAAAGGTCTGGAAAGCATGTTTTCACTCCATTAGCCTTCAGAAATAAAAAGAATGATTGCATAAGTTGAAAATAATTATTTCAACCAGCTCTTCTCAATGTATTGCTGTGGAAGAGGCTGGGGTTTAAACATGACCTGACAAATTAATTTATATTATTTGTATTTTCCAGGCAAAACCACCATGTTCAGGACTGATTTAGCAATACAAATGGCTTCAATTGTGGTTTTATGCGCTTCTGTGGTCACTTATAACAAACATGAGGAAGCTAATATTTTACCTCATGATGCCTGCTAGGACTCCTGCAATTTATCCCTGGAGGAGTGGTAAAACAAAAATTCCTAGTTTTGTCATAGTCCTTTTATTTCTCAGAAGTGTGTGGATACCTGTGTTAACCAGTACTGACCTCTTTCTCTAATGATACCCTTCTGTGATGATGTTGAAGTTCCTGATTATATGACTGCATGATGGCATTTGAGTCTGGGGGTGGTCCAGGTGATCTGAAAAGGCCCTCTCCATGTTCAGAGCAATTTCTTCTTTGTTTCAAAGAAAGGATGGACTGACCCTAACTTTCTTCCTGTTAGAAGACCAAAATGCAGCCATTTTTCTTCTGGATACAGTACTAATACTTGTTAGACCTCTGATGAGATCTGGAATTACTTGGTGAGACATGCTTGCCACGAAATACGGCTCAAGCAGCATGGCCTCTTTCATGGTGTCTTCAAATAAGACAGCACGAGTGCCTCGGAATGGGCAGTGGGGCAGGGCCAATGAGATGGAGTCTGTCTGTCCCACCACTGCTCATTGTCAACAGAGACCTGCTCCTTCACAGTGACATGGGTCAGCTCATCCGACAGCAAAGAAAGGCAATAGACAGTAAGATGATGTGATAATTCAGACTTGGATAGGAAGTACTATAGAAGAAATATTATTTCTTACTTTGACTGAAGATGCTCTTGGATGGCTGAAGATAGTAAAGTTAATTACAATGCAGCTGAGAGCTTGCAGTGAAACTGGGTTGAAGGAGACTATTTAGTCCCTTTTCCCAACTGAAACAGACTTTTAAACCCTTCCTTTAAAATGACTAATGAGCCAATTGGCATGAAGGAAAGCATCTCCTGTAGAGCCATTCAGCTCCTTTCACAGCAAGTTTCTCAACAGGAGTTATCAGTGGAAGTAGGAAAGATCACATTCTCCTTGTCAGGGAAAAGTTGTGACCTGTTGTATTTGCAGGAGGTTTTAAACAGGTGTATGGTTGCCAAATTAGATGTGAATTGCAGCTTGAAAACATAGGTATCCTGTGCACAGAAGGCATTCAATAAGAGACAAAGGTGATGAGCACTGAAAGAAAAACACAGGTGATACTGTGAATCATGATATCATGCCAGAATTTTATGTTAAATGCACCCCTGGTTTTCCTAGCCTCTGAGTAATGCTGCTTCCTAGGAGGGGAAGGAGTTTAAGCTTGACTCCAGCAAACCCACAGAAAGCGTTCAGTCATTCACACTCCACTATTAAACCAAATCAGAATCTGAAAGACAAAGAAAGATGTCCTTTATCTGACAGTGCCATAAAACAATTACCATGGTTCCTTTCCCCCCTGGACAACCTTCATGGAAACCTAACCACAGCATCTAAGATAGAAGAGTCCTCTGACCAACAGGGTAAAAAGGACAGCATCAGTCCTGAGACAAAGGAATTAATCTTAGCCTTGAGACTGACCTGAACTTTAAAGAATCTGAGCCCAGGCATGCAAAGAATAACAACTGATGCATGTCATAGAGGTTTGTAAAAGCAGGCACTATAGAAGCTGACATGACTATCACATTTTCTGAAGGATTCATCATAGAGGCAAAGGCCTCATCAAAATAGCCCAGAGAAACAATGGAGAATGCCTATGGAGCTGTGAGATATGGCCAGAACCTACAAACCCACAGGAGATGGGCCCTCATCCCACTCCAGAATTGCAATAGTGGCAGAAAAACTGAGGACATGTTTTGAAGCATTTGTATGGTAAGCACTGGGATCACCTGATAGACATCAGGGCTACAATTATTGACAAATAAAGCGGAGTGCAAGTAAAGGTGCAACATCATATTACGGGTTTCTAGAAGGTTACTCTGCACTATTTAGTGGTCTCTTCTGGCCTGGATTGCACATGTTTGTTCAGCACAGAGCTTTTCCAGCTTCTGGTTTGCTCTGCTCCAACAAGATATTTCAAGCTAAGAGATGATATTTTGCTACAGCAGTCCACACACAAAGGCCAAAATTGCTAGGGTATCCTTCGGGCTTAGCAATGCACCTTCAGGTTCCCATCATCAGGGTGGAGGACACATCCCTGTGAGCTTCCGGTAGGGGCAGATTCACATCCTGGGTTGCTGAAACAGCCTTGCAGAAACATGGCTGTGTCGTAATTAATAAATACACTGATGGAGTCTTTATTGCATTATTACGACATTTAGAAATTTACTCTGGGAAACCTTTCAAGTCCATTAAAACCACCTTTGTCACAAGATAAAGTGCTGTTCATAATAGGCTGATTAACATGCAGCCTGCAGTTCAGCCCCATCCATTAACAGCTGGCAGGCAGGAGTTTCCTAAAAGACCCCAAGAAACATTTTCCCTGACCAGGGGCTGATTTCCTCAGCATGACTGTTCGTTCTATGTTGGATGTTTCCTGACAGGGACCTTTTCTACTGTCTTCCCTGTGCCATTTAAATGGACTGCCAAGACCAGCTGTAATCAGTTAGGGATCTCAAAAAATCTGCCAGGAGTTCTCACCCTGCTGCTGGCGTCTTTATTTGACTCAAAATCTGCCATGAGCAGCCCCATGCAAGAACCATGGGCATTTTCCTCCTCTCTCCTGCTTGGCTGACTCTCATTTAGAGCCCAAGTGTCAGCTGCTCTGATTAAGTGCATTAGAGCCAGGCGTGACAATTAACAGTGAATGATAACAATGGCATTTCAGCGGTGGCTAATAGGCTTCCAAACTTAATCTCTCACGCTCTCACAGACATAAAGAATAGATAATTCTTCCAGAAACAATGATTACACAATAAAGTTTGTATTTGCTCTGTGCTGATGAGCTATGATGCCTGGTTGCACCCAGTGGCACTTTAGAGACCCCAGGGCTGGGGTTGTTGCCAGCTCAGGATTTTACGGATCTCTGATGTTCTGCAGGTCTGCCTTCTGGAGCAAGGAATTATGTCTTTGTTCTTCTTTCTAAAAAGACCAGATCTCCAGCCAACTACTCATAGGGAAATACAGACTAAGGTAAATTGAAATTGTCCCTAAGTAATCTATCTGCTCTTACAACTTTTGGACAAAAGTCACAACTTTTTGGCACGATTTATTGATTTAGGTTCTAAGGATTGTCAGTTCTGAGTCTGGCACATCCATTGCAGGGGACAGAGCTATGAAATTGTCACTGGGCTATGAGGCTCAGCAGAAAAGACAGACTGGGCTGTAAGAATGACTTTCTAAACACTGAGAGCAGCTTTTCTGAATGGAATGAAAGCCTATCAGCAACTGAGGTAAATTAGATGCTTGACATGAAGATTTGAAGCTTCAAGGTGTCACATTTTAGCAGCGTGAATGCCAGGACACTGGGACTCACCAGTCCTCTCAAGCACAGATTCAGTGAGTAACTGAGTTTTGATGAAACTTTCTACTGAATAGGATCCATGGGGCAAAGGAGACTAGGTTCAAGAGAGCAAAGCACCTGCTGAAATTGTACATGAAACATGGACAGTCTGTTTTGTTTTAGGATAGCGTCTGCCATGAGAAAACCCTCATCCTCTTACGCCTGTCCATCATCCCATAGTGCAGACATCAGTAAACTGCAGACAAGACACTGTCACTGGAATCAGTGAGTGTCCCACAGCTCTGTATTTCAGGAATTATCCCTTGCTTCTTGAATTCTCACAAAAGAAAAACTGTTCCTTTTTTAATCTCAGTTCAAGTCTTGCTTGTGTTGTTCCTGAGCCACCCAGCAGGAGGTCAGCTCTCAAAGATATTTCTCACATCCCTCTTGACCATCCCCAAGTGCAAGGTCTAGAACAAGAACCATACAATGCTAGTGGCACATTCAGTGAGAAAACTCTAATTTTGGGGACAGGCAGGACAGCTAAGCAGAGTATACATCCCACTGCTACAGCATAATGTGATTTAGTGGACAAACAGCAAGACATTATGGTTAGGTTTTACAGCTGCTAAATGTGTTAGTTCTTAAACAAACATCTATTGGGACCTTAAACCTCAATTCTTTTGAAACACCAGGCTTCAGAGGAGAGCTATTTTCTTATAGCACTACCATTGTGTCTTAAGGCTGCAAGACATTACTAACAAAAAACTCAAAGCAGAGTTCATCCCTGATGTATTAAGCCTCATTCAGTTTGTATTTTTGCATTTTATCCTGCACAGAATTCGTACTACTTTTCACTCTGACCCTGATATTCCAGATTTTCACATTTTCTTTGCTTAGGCTTCATGAAATGAACACAAGAAGCAGATTTTGGTGAAACCAAGGGAATT
The DNA here is from genome assembly GCA_013396695.1 of Sakesphorus luctuosus. NCBI lineage: Eukaryota > Metazoa > Chordata > Aves > Passeriformes > Thamnophilidae > Sakesphorus > Sakesphorus luctuosus. The sequence continues at coordinate 1,412,727 of VWZD01004312.1, read as the reverse complement.
TGCAATTAGCTCCATCTTTTTCAGAGAGAATGTTATATTTGTGTCTTGAACTATGCTTTGTTGTAGCATGACACAGTTGCTGTAATAGTGTCTTGCCAGTTTGTTGAGCCCTTATCTTTATAGCAATGTATTCCTACAGATCACCGATGGAGGAAACAAAAGATGTTCATTATAACCATGGTAGGGCTGTCCTGAAACTCTCTTTGAAAATCAAAGCAGTTCAATTATTCTTTTTATACTTCTTTTTTACACATTTCTGTATTGCTAGTTGTATCTGGGGTACAAGATGGTTACCAAAACACAGGTCAGGGTTGGGATTTACTCAAGGTTCATTTTTTACAAAATATTGAAACATTTCACTAGGCTTTGGCATTGTGCTATTTCCCTTTGAAGGAAGATTTTTTCTTTCAGCTGTATCTAACACCTCCTTACCTTATGTGTGTCATACCCTAAGTGGCTTTAACTTAAAGATAGCAGAAACCACCCCAGAAATTAGGATCATATCCTGCCAGGCTAATGATTCATATAGTTGACTGGAGGGTTTGCTGAGCAACAAAAATTGGATCAAGGGACCAGGAGAAGGAGGGGTTAGCTCACAGGATCAGGGGAAGGGGGAGGTAAAGAAAGACAAGAGGCTGAGGAAGAAAGTCTCTCCTTTCAGCAGGAACAGCTGTGTTGGCTCAGCTGACCATATATCAAAACAGCTTCACCCATGGAGTAGCAAGTTCAGTATCTCCTTCTGGATCCATGGTTCATTTTATGCAACAATTTGGAAAAGCTATTTATTTTTCAAGTGGAAAAGCTCTTTCTTTTAATTTCTGGATGCTATTAGAGAGAAATAGCAGTCCTACCTGCAGACCCCTCTCCCACTTTCCTTTTGAGAGTCACAGGCTGTTCTTGTTTATAGGTAGCATCTGAGAGAGGCTCTGAGGTCTGTGTTTAGAGTCAGCTTAGTGCATACAGCCAGACAGACTTTTCTTCATTCTAATTGACCTGCAATTCTTTTTTGTATAACTGGGAAGGCAAAACGCCTGTACCTCAATAAAACTCTGCCTCCTGCACTTGGTCCTCCAAGGTTTAAATTTATTGTGTGTACTCCGTTCCTACTGAGGCTTCTCCTCAACACCCCATGTTGTCTATTACTGTGTATAAAAATGATCTGTGTTGACACAGGACTGAGCGGGCACTTTGTATTATCAGCTGCAGCATTTGCCTGTGTGCTTTATTTCATGCAACAAAAGCGTATTTCACAGCAAGGTGATTTCTTGAAAGGTTTTCCACTGACAAATTGTCTAAAAGGAGATGCTGTTAGAGAAGGCAGAAAACTGTGTTTCCTCAAGCCATTCAGCCAAGTTACTGATGAAATTGCTCAGGTTTTTGATGCTGCTGCTGTGGGCCTAGGTGCACATTGTACTTGCAGGTCTCCTGGTCCCTTTGGGATGGGGAACTATCCCTCTTTTCAAGGTCCTGGTGGCCAGGGCAGCAAGTTGCAGTGTTTCATCTGAGCTCACTGCAATCACCACAGCTTCTGGCCTGCTCTGCCCTCCCTGTTCTCTGCCTACCTGTGCACACCAGTCTGGCTGGTCCTCACCAGCTCATGTTGTCCTGCCCTAAGCAGGGATGTGCCTGCTGTGCGCTGTTCTCTCCTCTGCGGCAGTGAACTCTTTCCACTGCTGCTGGCTGAACGGTTTTTAATTATCCTCTTTGGGCTTCTGTGCACCATAATCAACAGTTAATTGCAAACAATCAGACAAATTGGTGTTCTAGGGAAGAAGAGTGACAGAGAGGAGCAAGGAGCCGACTCTAGTGATGGGCACGGCTAATGGCAAGCAGCTGTTTGGAGTAGAGGGAACTCAGTGGAAGAGAGGCTGCAGTGAAAGCCAAAGCAGCTCTTCTTTCCTTTGTCCCTGAAGCATCTTCACTTTGCAATTTACTTCTGCCAGATCACCTCCCTTGTAAGACAATACAGCTTGGTTTTGCAGGCAGTATTGTTAGATCCCACTAGTCTGTGGGGAAAAAACCTCATTGGAGAATGGCAAATAAGGAGACTTAAAAGTCACAGCACCGAGCCTGACAGAGTTCAAGAAGCATTTGGATGATGCTCTCAGGCCCATGGTGTGATTCTTGGGGCTGTCCTGTGCAGTGCCATGAGCTGATAAACCTGGTGGATCCCTTCCAACACAGGATATTCTATGATTCTATTATAAAGTAGCAGCAATGCTGCTGGTTTGCTGGGACTATCCAGATGTTCCATAGTGTCTCAGGCATGTTCTGTTGGGCTGGAGGTAACCTCCAGGGAGGTGAAGGCCTGGAAGAGGTAGTCCCAGCATGTGGCATGATCCCAGCTGCAGCACAGTCTCTCCAGGAGAATGAACAAGTGTGGGAAAGAGCTACTGTGCCTAAAGCAGAAGGGCTGCCAGATTTTGGCTTTTGCCCCACTCATTTACACTTATTTACAGTTCTACGCTAACATTAGCCGCGAAAGGGGATTAAGGGGCTTGTGCCTGTTCCATTTTTATAGTTTTCTTGTTGCCATAATCTTGGGCGGGGTTGGTTATTTCTTTTTAATTAGTGAGGGAACGCTCTCTTTTTTCTAAAATCATTATCGCTTTTTAACGCTGCTCGCTCAGTATACCGAAGGCACCCGGGGGGGACGGAGCTTGCTACTGTTACACTCCCCATCCTCTCCCGTCCCTTCCCCTCCTCCCGCGGGGGCGCGGCTGCCCCGGCGGGTGCGGTGCCGCGCGGTGCCCGCAGGGGGCAGCACTGCCGCGGGCAGCCCCGGGGTCCCGTTCCCCAGGCAGTGGGAATTCCGGGAATCACAGCTCTGCTCCTGCCGTCTGCCCTTGAGGCGCCTTCCCGCGGTCTAAGATATTAATTAAGGGAAGGGAAAAAAGAGGGGNGGGGGGGGGGGGGGGGAAAGAAGAAGCCCTTTTACAGCGCGCCACTATATTAAACTTACAACGCTATAAATCGACACTGTAAAACTGTAACTCAGGGGCTGGGTGTTAGACAAACCCGACACGCTGCTGGGGGAACAGCAGAGATATTAACAAACCACATCATATACAAGTTTCTGCAGTGTACATAAAACTTACTATTTTGTACCCCCATTAGTTGGTTTTTACAATGTTTTCAGGGACCAGAAAATAACAATGGCAAGCGATACAAACAAGCAAATCAATTCAGAAAAATAAAAGTTGACATGAGCTTGCATCCAAGAAGTGAGTGACGGTCCAGGCTGTTTTATTTGTTTGTTTGCCTGTTTGAGGTGGTTTGAGAAATCTGGGCTAATGCAAAAATATTTTCCTTTCAGTTTCTTTCATTGCCTTGCTTCCTGTAGGTCAGGATGGGCATTGCTAGATAATGAAGGCATGGTAAAATTGGTTATTCATGAATATATTTACAGTCTGATCTCCAGATTTCTCCCCCTCAAATGAAAGTCAGCTAGTTTGATCCCTACTGCTTTTCTATGTTCACAGATGATCTCAAGGGGCATATTCTTCTCGTCTCTCCCCCCTACTCTCAGCAGAAAAAATTCTCCTGGTTTACCCATATGCTTTGACGTTCAAAGTCTTATCTCCTGTCTTTGTCCTCCTCACTAGAGGAACCCTGACAAGAACTTTTGCAACCGTAAATAGTCATGTCATTATAAAGCAATAACATGGGCTGTAGCTCTCCCTCCCTGGGAGAGGTGAGCAAGGGTGTGCAGCTTGTTAGTCTCCTTTTCCATGAGAGGAAGGGAGAGCTGCACTTCATTTTGAAGTTTCATGCGACATCACAAATCAGGTCCCCTGGCAAAGAGGGGAAGTAAATGACGAATATGCTGAAGTGAGTAACTACTCATAGCAAAGAAAATCCTTTAATGTGAGCACAGTGTAGGTAATGCAGTATTTATTTACCGCAGAAAAACTGTAAAGAGCACAGCATTGATTTCTTGCTTTTTATTTTTCATATGGGTTTTGTGGGGCTTGGTCTGTTGGGAGGATTTTTTGAGAAGCATCTGAATAGCTGATAGCTGGATGGCTTCACTTCTGACCCCCCGACCTGAGTGAGGTTTGCTGCTCGCAGTATTCCTGGAATGACACTGGGGCTCTGGCTGGAGTCAGGCCAGGACATTAGATGAAACTGCTTTTGTGGCACTTCTGTATTTGATACATAGAGGACAGATTTCTCGCTGTATCTATCTGCAGTGTTTGACTCTGTTGACCATGGAACCCTTCCTGTCCTTGCTGAGGGGAGGTTGCAGTCTGGTGGGAATGGTTCAGTGGGGCATTCCCCGTCAGTAGAGATGTGAAAATACATCACTACTGCTAATGCCTGGATGTGGTGCTGTCCCACAAGGACTTATGCTTTTCACCTTTTTGCTAACCCAATTGAGCAAAAAAGTCATCAGGGTGGAGGAGACATTGCTGCATCCCAGAACACTCAATAGCTTGTTGTGCCTTCCTCTGCTCTCAGATTTTAAGAGAATACTTTGTCAACTTCAAAGTCTCAGTGCTTGAAAGCCCTAGTAGCTAAAAAAGTAACCTTATCAACACCATCTGAATTCTGTGAGGGTCTTACCATTTCCTACTTCAGCAAAAGGTGTGATGGGGAAGTGGTGGCTCTCTGATATCCTCCTCCAGTAGTTGTTAGCATTGGCCAGTGTCTCTGAAATATGGGGGGGAAAACGACACCTGGGATGGTTAGCATTTTTCTTACTGAAATGACTTGCATGTGGAGATTCCCTTTCATTTCACGTGAGCAGGGAATGTTCGCTCCCTCTGGAATACACATCCCTCCTGACAAGCATGGGGTAGCACAGTGTTCCACCAACAGCATTGTGACTACCCTTCAGGGGTTTCCACCTTCCCATCCCTTACATTGACCTCAAAGTGGTGCCAGGACCACATGGTTATTGGTACAGTGTATAATCTCTCTCCCTTAGTCTTTTCATGCATACACATTCAGCCCACACATAATGCTTGTCTCTAATTTTGTGTATGCTCAAGCCATACAATTTCTAAAGAGGGTTAAAAATATCCAATGATTTTGGAAGAAAGAGGTGAAAAGAAGCATTATGAGATACTCAGAGGGCTGGTAGTACTAACAAGAGAGGCAGTTTCTGGCTTTCTTTGATACTGAATTTAATTGCAGGCATCTAGGGTTTAAAGACCTTTGTTATTGATGGGGGTGTGTTAGCAACAGGAAGGATTGACTCTAACATTAAACTGGAATTTTGCATGTACAGTAGGTTGTCAAGAGAAAAAAATAAGAACAAAGGAGACTGTTATTATCTTTTATTATTATCTTTTAATTCCCTCCCATTTTCCTTCTGCATGCTCTCCCTCTGTCAGCCTTCTCTCTTTCAATAATTACAATAATCAACTTACAATGATAACAGAAATAATCTCCTGCAAGATAGCTAAACAAACCACATGTTATCTGTACTGAACCATGCTTACTTACAGTAGGTACATCTCTTATGGAAAAGCCAATAAAATTTTAATTAAAAAAGCATGTAGGTTGTCAGTTAAGATGCAAAAAAGGGTGTGCAAACACATGCAAAGTGGTCCATAAATTGCTTGGTATTTGATAGAACAGGGAGGAGGACAAACCCATCCCAAACAGAACAAAACAAAACTAAAACCCTCCAGGTTTGAGGAGCTCTATTTATGTTGCTCTATACAGAGCACTAATTGCTTGGGAATTCAAAAAATTCAAAAGCAGGGGGAGGGAAGAATCCTCCCTTGAGCAACAATCACATCCACCCACCTCCACCACTGCTGGGAGCAAGTGAGCAAAAGTTAATTAAAGATTTTGCATCTCCCCACTGCAGCACTGGATTGATAGCTCTGGATCCTGAGATAAAATACAGTTCTCCCACTCTGTATTGCTAATACGCCTTCAACCTTGCCCTGGAGGCAACACCTGGAGGGATTAGGTGTTTGGTTTCCCTGGTGTGCTTGAGGCTTGGCCTCTCTGCTAGTACTGAAACTGGGAGGACTGATGAATACTAGTCCTAAGGTAGGTGCTTGTCTCAGAGGAGCAGGACTGTAGGTAATTACCCAGTCATGAGTCACCATGGCTTAAGAGGATTCCAGGTCCTCTGTGCTAGTTGTTCTAAGCATAGGAAGACTGTTTCACATAAAGTCTATTTGGCATAGAATTCCTGCACAAGTACTGTGAATGTGAAACAGTTCTTCAGCTTTCTGAAACAGAGGATTTGCTGGAGCCAATTATGACATGAAGCAAATCCTTGACACCACTCAGTGCCCCTAGTTTGCCTTGCTCCCCATAGTCATTCTCTCTCATGGATCTGCTGTGAATGCTGGCATGGTCTTTTCATGGCCTTTTGCTTCTATATCAGGTTGAGAATGGTGGCTTCAGCTGTCCCTTTGAAGACAGATGTGCATATCCTTCATCCAGCTTTTCTCTGAGCTCTGTTGCTACAGGGCATCTCTGGGAGGAAATTTGGCAGTGATGAGATGATCAGCAAGGATTAACAGTTGTGCTTTGTACAGTTCTCCCTGGGTGAGTGAGCAACCACTCCTGGAATTGTATTATAATGCAGAGAAGGCCTGTTGGATAACAGCATGATGTGTGAAGACATCCCAAGACAACGTCTGTACTTCCTTCCTCTTGGTTCAACCTTCAGCTTCAGCTGTAATATGCAGATATTGCCTGCACAGGCTGACCAGCAGAGCACTTTTCATGTGGAGAGAAGCAAGGCTGTGAGGTGGAAGGACCTCTTTCCTTAGGGAGTATACTGCTGTGGTATACCTGCTATTGCAGGACTCTGACTTTTGACAGCTATTATAGACAGATAATGCTTCCATATTGCCCTTTACATTTACAGAGATCTATGGGCTGTACCCAGTTACAGAACCACAGCAGCCTGGCAAGGCAGGACAGTTAGAACTCACATCCTTTTAGCCTAGAAATTGAGGCAAGGGTATTAAAATGCATGACGAGGGTTAGAGATGTAGGGCCAGTGATAAAGACAAGGTTAAAACATCAGACTTACATATTCCCAGACCTGTGCTTAACATGTGTCTCAGCCAAAGAAATTGATGTTAATGATGTACTAACCCCTTTCATCTGAAGATCTCACAATGTTTTATGTCCTGATTTACTTTCTCTATGCAGCTCTGTTGAAGGCTGTTGGTCTTTCCAAGGGGAAAGGGCAGGCTGCTCCATGCTGTCAAGTGTGTCTGTATTGCCTCCAGCTCTGGTCAGAGTGGAGGTGGCTGGGGTTAGTCACCACACTCACTGGGGAAGGAGCTGGGTACTTGTACTACAAGAAAGCAGACACTGTTGAGTTAAGGTCTAGGAGGAAGGCTGGGGATGGGTTGAGATCATTTAGTGTTCATCTGACAAGACAGAGTTGCACCTGAGTTAAGGATTATCAGGATGCAAGAGATATCTGAAGATGCTACAATGGGATCCGTGCAGGGAGGGAACACCAGAAAGCAAGGCAGACAGGCTCTCTTTGGAGAGGGCTGGACAGAGAAGTTGGTCAAGAGGTAAACCAAAGCTCTTCTTTGTTGATTTCCTTCAGAAAGAACATTTTTGCCATCATAGCTCTGTGCCAGACAATAAAGGAGAGGCAGCTGCTGGCCCTGGCTGGCAGGCTGAAGCCAACCCAAGATCCCATGGGACAGCCTGTATGAGGTTTGTGGGCTGGTGTGTCCCACCACAGGGTGGCCAGGTGCTGAGCAGGCTGGGCTGACCACCCTGGCACCAGCATTGCTAAGGGTCCTGAGAGACCTGACAAAAGCAGTGTTTTTAACTTCCCTAAATCTCTTGGTTTGGGACTTGAATACCATGGAGCAGCTAGACCCTTGCAGAGACTGGGGGAGAGGATTAGAAATGACATATGAAGTCTAGCAGCTCTGGCTTCACAGAGCCTGGAGGGGAAACTGAGGCATTGTGACTAGCACCCTAATGAGCCATAACCATGGGCCAGAGGGACTTTGTCTCATTAGTGCTTTCTCTGATGACAAAACATAGCATCCTCTGGAATCCAGAAAGTCATGACCATTAGCCAAAAGTAGACAACTGTGAACTGCTCAGAACAATCTCTCAAAATGAAAACGCAGAGACATTCAGGAAACTGAAGCAATTGCTGACTGAGAAAGCAGGGAGGAACATGGTGCTGCCAGCTGCCACTGAGGATTGCTATGGGCTCACTCAGAGTTCCATATATGGAGGGCTGCTTTGCTCCTTTTCAGGGAAGCCTCTGTGCCCTGCTGTGACCTTCATGCAAAACTCTTGCGTGGGGTCCCTGTATGAAGTGGGGGCATTTTCCTCTGTAGCAGCCAGTGACTGGCAGGTCTGGCTTTTTTTTTTTTTCCTCCCTTTTTGATTACAGAACTGCTCTGTTATTCTAGCAGGTCTGAAATTAGATACAGGTGCAAATTAACTAAGTCACAAGTGCATTACATTCGGTAATTTTTCTGTCAAGAGTCATGCTGAAAGGTTGCAGAGAATAATAAGAGCAGCCGAGAACCACGTGGCTGGTCCAGGTGTGCCTGGCTGCTGAGTGTGCCTCCCTGGCACTGGTGCGAGGCACAGGGTCTGTTGTCACACCACAGACTGCAAAGTCACTCCCTTCCTGTCAGCTTCCACCTCTGATTTAGTCTGCCATTCCTCACGGCTGGCCACAACTGTCTTTTAGCACTCGCTCCTGTGATTGCAGAGAGGCAGTTGTCATGGTTATGTCGCCGTCCTGGGATTTCATGAAGGCAGCAGAGTAATAGCCTGGATCCTCCTCCTCCTCCTCTTCCTCCTCTAGTGGTGTATTTTCCAGATGAAGGGACAAAATCTGTTAGCTGTCAGCCTGCCCAGCTGTGAGAGGTAGAGGAGGGAATCCAGCTTCATCTGCCACCAAGCAGGTACCCAAGGATCTTCTGCCCCTCCTCAACACAACAGCTGCCTCTCTCTGCAACTTGCAAGAGAGCAGTGGTTGTGGGGGCAACTTCCAGGCACTGGAGCTAATCCAACCAGTTGTCATAAAGCAACCATCAGACACCTTACGTGTCTTCCCCACCTCTAAGGAGGTGGGACTATCTTGTGTAGAGCATGGCATAAACAGCTAAAATGAGGTGGGTGGCAGAGGACAATAAGGCAGTGTGAGAACATGTGAAAGTCCTATTCTGCTGTGGCTGCTCATAGATGTGGAGCATTCATTTTGTAGAGAGGCCCTTTCTGACACCCTGTGACAACTTGCTAGTCACTTCAATTCCAAAGATGCTGAGATTCAAGCACAGGAACTGAGCTGAGTCTCACTGCCAGCTGCACTCTGTGAGAACTTTCTGCCCTGATGTGCAATAATGGCCCAAGAGAGATTAAGAGCTGCCTGAGCCTGGGAGCTGAGCTCCTTCCTCCAGCTCCTCAGATGAAGCTGTGCACTTATCTGTCCAATCAAGGTTGCAGTGTGCAGGCGGGTCAGTGTGTGGACGAAGTTTGTCCTGCTGCTGTCTCACAGATAAGCAGAAGGCTTCATTCACCAAGCAGTTAATTTGGAGGGCTTTAACTGGTGCTAAACGCATACTATTTACTTAAAGATTAAATTAATGGTTCTATGCAAATTTGCAAATTATTTAATGACATAATTGCATCAAATGATAATATAGTGCTGCACAAAGCTGGGCAGACCGTTTTGGGTCTGGATTTCCATTTGTTGTGGCATTCATGCAGCTTCTCTCCCAATGGAGCTGAGCTCTTTTCCTGTGCATGTGGCTGAGACAGGGATTAATTTCCCTCTCCCTTGCCTAAGGGCTGATGCACTACAAGGCATATTTCTCACAGTCACGCAGGGCACAGTGATGTTGCCCCCATTTGGCTCCTTGTTTTGAGATATGGGTAAATTTGCTTCAATTTTGGTCACTTCTTCTGAAAAATCATATGCTTTGTACCTCAAAAAATAGGTCAGCAGTCGTAAACCTGATCTCAGAAAAATTTTCTTGGAATTGTCAGAGGGAAACACATGCTTTTAAAGCACAGTCACTGTGAACTGCTCATACTGTGTCCTCCTCGACTGGATCTTCCCTTTCCAGCTTATGTAGTCAGAGCTGCTGTCCAGGAATGTATCAGGATGCAAACATCCAAACAGCTGCTCTGGGTGAGCCCCAAGAGATGTTTCGCTCAGGATCCAGTATCTGGCAGCAGCAATTGCCTAGGCAAGAGCCCCAAAAACAAGCTATTAGGCCATGAAGCTTCCTTGACTGCCTGTGGATTGCAGCCATGGCACTTCCTGAGCCAGAGGGACAGCGACAAACTGGCTGTCATGCACATCATATGCTATGCCCCATTTGCCTCTTGAAGTAACTTTATTTCTTTCCTTTGCCTTTCCTAAAGCCCTCTTTATCCCAGGAAGTTTTAGTGCATTTATGGAATATTCTTGCTTCTTTCTTTTCAGGGTTAAATTGTTTGCTAAAACATTTTAATTGTAGCATATGTGGGATATGGAAAACTTTTGAGGATTAGAGAACAGTATACGCAGTAGCCAGGCACCATTAACACTGGAATCAACCTGTAACTCCACACTGCAAAAGGAATCACAATTCTCTTTTATCTTCCAAACATGAGAATGGGAGCAATCATCTTTCAGGGGCTGAAGGAGTGTGGTTCATATGCACAGGAAAACACAGGAAGTTTGGCAAACAGTCGCTGAAGTTGGTTAGTCTGTTAAAGCTCCACATGGACTTCCCAGTTAGGGCTCAGCTCTCCCGAGCAGTAAAACTGCAAAGGTTTCTCGCCTTGCTAATGCCTCCAGGGTTTGTCCTTCTCCCACCTGCCTTCTGGATCAGATTTACAGGCCCCCCACCCAGTCCCCTGGCCCCTGTTTTTTAGCACAGGAACACCTCTGGGCAAACTAACCTTATTCTTTAGCCAGTGTCCTGGTTCCTGTCTTGAAAGCTTCAAAATTTCTAATCTGTTTTCACTTCTGTCACTGATTCTGCTGTGGCTTCTGGCTAATCACACAAACTGTTTTGTAACCTTGTCAGCTCTGTCCATGCTGATAGCCTTGCAGCCCTCGCTTACTCACACCCACTTCTCACAGCCCTGGTCTCCACAGCAGAAAGGTTAATCCTCCAAACTCTCCAGTACTCACACCTCCTCTTGAGAAACACCTTTTCAGGCAATTCTTTGCTGGTACTATCACGGTCCTGAGAAGAATGTAAAGAGATGCCCTTTTCAGATAATGTCATTAAACCTTAGGTCAAAATTCACTTTACATGACATATATTTTGTTACCATTCTGACAGAATTTTCTTTTTTATTCCTCTAGAGCATCTCAAGGCATCCTCACTTCGTTGACTTACGAAAAGCTTTCAGAAGGGGGGAAAATTGGAAGCTTTCTTGACCTTTCTGACCACTGCTCACCTCTGAGCGTGCTTTCTCTAAGAAACTAGTCACTAGGACAAACTCATCTCAAAGGTCACTTAAATTGTGTACATCACTTATACCATTCTAAATGATCGTGTTTCACTTGAGGACATCATCTGCTGGAGCAGGAGTTTGGGTCACTGGCCTTTGTCACCAAATGACAATCTCAATGGCCTTGTTCCCAAGAAAGAGTGTGTTGGTGCTGAAGTGAATGAATTAGAATGGATTGTGACACTTCAATTACACAAATATTTAAACTACCTCTTGTTGTAGAAAGACAAACATTAACTACCTATCCATTCCCTTTTTATGACAATGGTTTCACAATTTTAATACAGCACCAGTAAAACAAAACTGTTCCTTGGATGTAGGCCAGTAATGAACTGGGCATATGTATGGAAGAGTATTAAAATACTCAACCCATGCATGTCAAAGTTCCCCATAGCGCAGCATCTTTTATCTGTCACGAGCCAAAAATTGGACCTTTTGCAAAAGATGTGAGACCAGTGTAAGTAGATAGCAATGCTTCCCCACATCTTCTCCAGCCCTCAGCTTCCTGTGGCTCAGCCTTTCTAGTGCCAGATATGGTTTCCATATATTTGGTAGTTTTAGCAAACTACAATTTATAGTGCTATCATTTCAAAAATAGCCTTTCATAAGGAACTTTATTACTGTTTGGGGGACTCTCATATCCCCTCTTCAACTGTCCAGACTGTCTGATTGACCTCCATGGCAGAGAACTGGATTTCTTCATGCAGAGCAGAGAAGACAGTGCTGAGATTTGAACCTGCTGCTCTGGGTAATGTTGATGGTCAGCTGAGCAGGTCACCTCCTTGATAGAGAATTAAAAAAGCTGACCTGGAAATTAGCTATTCATCTTCACTGTTAAGAGAGTCGTGTTCATCTATGCAATGCAAGGACATCTGGTAGAATCATTAGAGGTCACATACAAAGTAAAGCTAGGACTGGCTTTCTGTTTCAGAAGGTGTTACAGGACAGAAAACAGAGGTCTGGAAGGGACAAAAGCACTGAGTGTATTAAATCTGTCCTCTGAAAGAAAAACCCAGCAAATGCTCTTCGTAGACATACCCTTCTTTCTGTTCTCTTGCTTTTGGGAATATAGTGTGAGCATCAAATGGACTGAGGAAATGAGCCATTATCCTGAAAAACTGAATTTTTGTGCATATGTGACCAAAAACATTTTGAGAATATACATTTTCCTTTGAAATGTGGATACGGCCCAGAGTACTGGCCACAGGTCTGCACTGTTACAGCAATTTCTGTGTTTCCCTTCCTGCTGTTTGCCCATGGTCATGGTCTTTTGGATCTTCAGAAGGACCAAAGCAAGCTGCCTTTAAAGTCTCTCTAGTTAGTAGTTCTCCTCAGCATCACAAATTTAACTCTATACATAAGGAATGCAGGTTGCCTCTTTAAGCAGGATAAAGCCACTGCATCCTTAATCTCTCATTACACAGATGCCCAGATCAAAATAAAGGTGTATTTCCCTCTGTTCCTCCTCTTTCAACTTGTAGCGTGAGGGATCAGCAACAAGGTTAGATGTTGGGGAACTTTAAAAGCCACCATTTTCCTAGAGAGGACCCTTGAATTTACAAACTCCAGGATTCACATAGTGACTGCTTAATTTCTAAAGCGTTAACTGAAATCTACTACAAATGCAATTTTATGCCAACACATTTTTTGTTGTTGTTGTTACTAAGGCAGCTATTCCATAGTTACTATTTTGGTTCCCATGACGACTGCATTGCTACCCGAGTTGGAGATGATAAAATTGCTATGTTGACAGATTCTGATTGACTGTTGATACCAGTTGGCAGAAGAAAGGAAGCCTTTCCAATAGGTTAATGTGTATATTTTCAGGAAGAAAGCAGAAAGGCACAAATTATTTTTTGGTACAGTAACATTTAAGTAGCAGCAGAAATTAAAGTTCATATTAAAAAAAAAAAAATGGCAGCCCAGAGACTGCTGGGGAGGGAGGAAGGGAGGGAAGAAGAAAAAGAGGGATGGAAGAGGGGATGAGATGATATCTGAATTTCCAGATATACTTTGTTGCCCACCAGAAAGGTGGAAGAATGAATTGAGCTGAATTGTGCAGAAAACCCCATCACACTGTAAGATGACCTACCACCAGCTTACTGGGAATCTGTTGAACACCAGGCTTTTGTATGCTAAGAAGTCACAGCCAGAATATCAGAGGGATCTGAATATTGGCTGATAGCCAGAGCAGTGGCTGGAGTAAGAGACTGGAAATATCAAGATAAAGGAAACAGATCTTGGGTGGGAGGCTGGAGAAAAGCCACAGGGGGATGGTGACACTTGCCACGTGTGTCATTTTTTTGGCACACTGTCGCTATAGACCAGCATTGTCATCACTATATTGGTCTCTTGAAGGAATGCAGACACTATGCAAGTGTGTTGAGGGAGTCTTTTTGTCTGGCATCTGAAAAAGGAGCCTTTTGTGTCTGGTGGTGAAAAAATCCTGCGAGTCTTTGGATGTACAGAAATGTCCTGGGAGCACTGAGGAGGTTTGCAGCAGACAGCTGCCATCCCCAGGTGGCTTGGGAAACTCCAACAGTGGAGACCTCTCTCTGGCACTCTCCAAAAAGCTCTCCAGGCACAATTTGTCACAGAGTTTAGACATTACATGTGACTCAAATTACTGTTTAGTAATTTGAGGATTGCCTGTATCATGGCATTTTCCTCCTTTTCCCCTCTCAGGTGTGATTATGGAAATGTACTTATTCCCAACATCAGAGTGGCCAAACACATGGAAGAGACTTTGAACTGAGCCAAAACAATGTAGACAAAGTGTATTCTGCAAGATGTGACTTGCACAGGGAATTTGTCTCCCATTTTATGGTTAAAATTAGTTGGTCTTCACCACGACCAGGATTATGCACGTAAAGGGCCTGTCTCTGAACAGTGGCACACTCAGGGCACTAGCAAATATTTGGGTTATGAAAGAGCCCAGGTCCTCACAGCAACACCAGTGATGGGGCCGATGACAAGGTCAGTGTCATCATATTAACAGTCAAAAGGGAAGGATGGAAGGATGCTGATGAGCAAAGGAAGGGACAATGAAGATGCAACAAGGTTGTTATCTACCTGAAGAATATCTTCCCAGGTGTACAGTGCCTGGTGCAGCCAAGTTTTTGGTTCTTGCCCAGCACTCCCGTATTCTACCACTTTAAAAAAGAATTAGGGAAAGGGTAGTCTCTTTGTGATTGTCCTTCATGCTTCCTATGAATGGTAACACTGGCTACTGCTGGTCTGTCACTCAGAAAACCTGCCCAATGTTGATCCCAGTGTTTACCAGCATTTCTCAGGAGTTTGGAAATTACTATTCCAACATGCATTTAGTGCCTGGCCTCCTTGCTCCTTACAAGGGAGAGTTTTGATTATTGTTCTATTTTCTGGTTTTGGTAAATGCTATAGTGCTTTGCTGCCTGCCGCTTTCAATCTCTTCCTAACCTCCCTGCAATCTCCTTGGCAGTGACTGTAATTTACTGTGAATTAACCCAGTCACCAGGGAGCTCCTAATGGCCGTTCTACAGGTTCGCAGATTATCCTAAGCAACTGATATTTAGTGCAGAAAGAAGGAAAACTTCTGAAAGATTTAATAAATGTCATGAAAAGTCTATTACAGAGCTTGGGGCTTTTTTTTCCCCTTTTCTTTCACCCTCAGTGCTGCTTGGCTTTCCCTGCTTCAGGTAGAGGCCAGCCTAGGCACATAATGAATCCTTGTTGAGAAAGGAGCGTGAAGAGAAAATGGAGGGAAACAAATGTGCCAGAGCAAAGGAAAGATGCCAGTTCCTTTCTCAAAGTGTGGCAGCACAAAGGGGAGGTATCTGTTGCCTGCTGAGGCTTCTCCTGCACAAAGATGTCTTGTTGTTCTTTATCTTGCTTATGTTACTTAACAGCAGGGTTGGTTTGTACAAATCCAGATTAGAGGAGATAAAAAAATAGAGCTCTGAATTATTCAGCAGGGGGAGAAGGATGTGGCTGGGGTTACTGGATAAAGCTGTGGCTTCCAATGGAGCTGCCTGTCCCTTGGGTTTTATATCTAAATCTATTTGCTCTGCTTACGCCTGGCTGTGGAAGAATTAAGACAGTGATTTGCTGTATTTGCAAAGAGGTCCCTTTCATAGCAGCTGTGGAAAATGGGAGTAAAAAGAACCTCACAAGATCTGCTGCTCCATCCTCCTACCCCAGCAGGGTTGACTAGAGCTGAGTCTCCCAGCAGACACATGCCCATACCAGAAACATCCCAAGCAAGGTAAGCTGCGCCAACATGTCTCTCTGATGTCTCACAGAAGCTTATGGCCCTGAGCCCCCTGTCAAAGCCCCCTTAAATTCCTTTGAACCTCCTAGGCCTCCCAGCCCCTCTTTTGGGAACTGCTCTAGTTCAGTGAAAACACTTGCTGCTCATCCCTTGGTTTAGTTATGTT
This sequence comes from Sakesphorus luctuosus, assembly GCA_013396695.1. NCBI lineage: Eukaryota > Metazoa > Chordata > Aves > Passeriformes > Thamnophilidae > Sakesphorus > Sakesphorus luctuosus. The sequence continues at coordinate 1,396,885 of VWZD01004312.1, read as the reverse complement.
GGAGAGTACTTGTTCAGTACATCTCAGAGTTGGGTTTGTCAGGGCAGCAGGAAAGACAGGGCATTTGGACTCTGCTTGCCCAAGAAGGAACTGTTTCATCCCTTGTTGCATGTCTTTGCTGGTGCTTTGGAAGGAGAGGTGGCAATGCAAGATAAACTGGGGGCTTCTTCTCTGTTTTGCTGCTCTTTGCTCCCCTCCCAAGTCAGCATGAGATAATTCCTGTTGTGGTGCTGAACCACAGTGCTCTCTGCAATAGCTTCACCCCAATAGCTGGGCCAGCTCTGGTGCTTTGAGGGCTGCTGCTCAACAAGTCTTTCCAAAGAGTAAGCATGACTTCTCCCATCTCTATGCTAGTTAGACAACACAGTGATTGTAGGCACACTGGTTTCCTAGAGAACCCTTTCCTAGAGCTGGGAGCATCATCTACAAGCCCCATAGGGCCACAGAAGATGAAGATTTCTACCATTTTCTTCAATGCTGCTATTTCATGTGGGGTAGTTTGGACTGGCTGGATTGCTTCTACTGTAACTACACACATCTAGGGAGGAACAGAAATCCAGAGACAGCAGAGACCTTCTGCTACTGTGCTTGCTGGCATGGTGTAATTACATCACAAGTTTCCTTTGCTCATGAGTTGACTGAAGGAACTCCTGCTCTTGTATCGTATTTTGCAGCCCCTCAGTTGTCCTCATGCTGCTGATTGTAGGGATGTGTTCTCTGCTCTGATAAGAAGATCGAAGTTAGCTTCTCCAGCCCTTTTCTGGAAGGCTTATTTTTAACCTGTGACTTTGTGTTTGTTGCTGAACACGCCACATTGTGCAATTCCCCCTTCAATAGCAAGGAAGTCTATTCTGCTCCTATTCAGATGAAAGGACATTCCATGCTTTCATGCTTCTTCAGATGCTAAATGCTGGACTGGCACCCCTGTTCAGAAATGCTGCACCAGGGGAAGATGAGGAGAATCCCGATGGTCCATCCTTCAGCTGTGCTTGCCTCTGCTTGTGCATAAAGCTTATCGCCCATTTCAGGCTACCACCTTATCCAATCTCCTCAGCTGCAGAATGACTGACCTAGCAGAGACCTGACCAAGCAACCAGACTGTGGAAATTTGAGGCTTTTTGGAAAGCAACCATAATGCTCATGCAACTTAGGATGTACTCTTAGGGGCATGGTTAAACATCACTTTTAGACTCATTCATTGCTTTTGGACTCTCAATGCTCCCCTTAAATGGAAGGACCAGTCCTACCTCCCTGACATGCAGTGCTGTCTTACTCCGCTGTGCCTGTTTTCCTCCAGGAGCAGCCGCTCTTCCTTTCTCAGCACGGTGACTGATTCCTGCACCCAGGTTTATTTAAGTCCCTTTAGCATCAGATACAGTTACCATGTCTGAAACTCTTGTTACTAGAGGCAGCCCCCAGCAAACTCTGGTATTCCTCACACTTTCTTCTGTTCAAAGTTTACTGTGTGGCCTCCAAACTCCTGTGCAAGGAAACTGTGCTCTCAGCATCAACACCCATCTCCTTTTTGACATTGGAGGTCAGGCCAGGGCTTAATGGGTTGAAACACAACTCCTGCTCTCCAGCCTCAGCTCTTCAGGGCCTGTTAGAGCCCTCAATCCACACATTGGAAAAGCATTGGCTTTCACTGGTTTTTTTCTCCCTCATCAGACACAAATTAATGACCTTCAAGCAGTGCAGTGATACTGCCTTGAGCCCTCTACTCAGCTGAGCCACTTTGCTCTCAGCTGCTGAGTGCATTGGATACAAACATTGTCAAATTTCCTGGGAGGTATCATGTTTGCCAGGAGCTGAGCCCTGAGCTCTGCCTCCACACCCAGGCTGAATTATCCCTGTGATTAATAGGAACAACTTGCCGTCCTCTTGCTCTTTGCGAACAGGAGCTCGAGCCCCCGCCATTCAACAGGGGTGTGGGATATGTGAAAAGCTGAAATGTCAGCACATCACAGCATCATTAATCATAAAGCTGCTCAAAAAAAAAAAGTAAAGAAGAGAAAGAAATTATCAGAAATATCAAGGAGCCAATTTAATTGAGGCAAAGGCGTGTATGGAGGCTGCTTTTTAACTTTACTTATGTCTCAATTAGACAGGGTTGGAGTTCTTTTTGTTTCCGCTTTTGAGAAGTCTAAAACTCTGCAGGTTTGATCAATGGCAAGGGACAGAGAGGAAATGAGCAGGAGACGAAAGGGCTGAGTTTCCGTAGAAGCTGTCATGGTAATTTATGGCCCTGGCTGATAAAACTTTTAACTAGTCAAATATGAGCTGGGAAAGAGCAAAAGCAAAGCAAGCCTTAGAGGAACAATGCCAACCAGATAAGTCTTCTGGGAAGCACAACCTGGTGTAAACAGCTTCTTGCCTGAGGAGAAAGCTACTTTTGACTCATGCTCATTCTTTGGTTTGCTCTGGACAAGTCTTGCTCTGGAAGAGCCAAGTGCTGTGATTTATTTTTGGTCAGTTCTGCTTCAACTGGTGACAGCAGTCTCTCTGCTCCAGATGGCTGAAGGGTAATGTGACCAGCCTCATCAAGAGAAAGTTATAGGAAGAAGACAAGTACGTGGTGTCACTCAGGGCTCTGCTTCTGACCTGTCCTACAAAGCAAGCAGCAACAATATGCATCAATACCCCACTGTGGGAAACGACTGCTGTAAGAAATGGCACTGGTGTTTTGGTGTGACTGTGTTTGTAGGGAGCAGACACTCTCTGCCCTTTGAATCCATGCTCAACAAAAGAGTCAGCAAGACCTGGACAAACTGTACAGCTAGTGATATCTTTAATCCCTGGCAAATGTCACAGCATTTCCCCCTAGGACAGAGTACCAGCATCCTGGACCAATTCTAACCTACTCAGTTAATTTAGCTGTTTTCACATCTTCTGACTGGAAAAGGTGCAGTGCTTGAATAGCTGCTGAACTGTGCCTGACCTCTCTCTTTGAAGAAAATTCTGTGGTGGTGAGGAGCAATGGATGTTTGCAGAATGAGAAGACCACCAGTTGGACAGCAGGAAGCTGCTCTCTATATGGGGAGCCTGAAGTTAACTGTCAATTTGTTTTGAAGAAGAAATCCATGAGAGGAGTGAGTTAATGGGTTCTTCCAATCTGTTACCCACACCACTGACATGGTTCTGTCTGTCACCCCAAATGCAGTGTCACGTAGTGACAGTAACTCCGTGGTGAGAGAACATTAGTGCAAAGCACTGGCCAATAAATTTGCACTTTGAACATTTTTTTATTATACCAGAGGCTTTAGAAAAAGCCTCTTTTTTTGCAGGAGTCTGCCTCCTACAAACTTTGTGACATTTCACTCTTAATGAGTTGGCAAACTCCCTTTCTCCATCTTTCCTCTTTCAACATCCCAGAAACCTGACTTTTTCATGATGGTCCAAGGGAGAGACAGTCAGGTGAAAGCTGATTCCCCTTTGCCCACCTACTGGTTTACCCAGCAGTTTCAGCCAGAGCAAAGGCACAAGGGTTAGAGAAGTGGTCTCTCCTCCAATCCTCAAGGCACCTCTGTAGGGGCTTTGGGACATGCCAGCATTCATCCACTGGACTGGTGCAGGTCCCAGGGTTTTATTAGCACAATTTATTCGAGTTAGAAAGTTTCTCTGGAGCTCAGTGGGGGTACAAGAGATAAGAGCTGCTACCCTCCTCTCTCCATACCAATTTCCTTGGAGGACAAATGCACAGAGTGACTTCAGAACCTTTGTGGGTCTTGGTTATGAAGTCAAAATGCCTCCTAGCTATGCTGGCCCAACCATCAGCAGTGAGAGGAGAGGATGCACAGACATCCTGACAGAAAAAGATGGACTTTGTGGAGGCTGACAATTGTTATGGAAATCTTGCTCTGAGCAGCTATTGTTCTCTGACTTGGCACCTGAGGTACCTTCTCCTCCTCCAAGCCCAGGAGTCATTATCAGTCGCACCCATAGGTGTAGCAGAGGTGGTCAGAGGGGAGCACAGCCTGTGGCAGTGGCTACCTCCATGTAAGTTGGGCTTAAACCAAAACCACAGTCATCCTCTCAGTTTTAGCAGTGAAGGCCTTGCTGCCTGTGGCGTTTGTCAGGGGTTAAAAAAGTAGAACTATTCTCTTTCTCACAGTCCTATCTATCTTCCAACATGTTCTCTTTTCAGCTGGAAAAACACTGGCCTCTCTCACCAAATTATCCAATGTTTGAGCCAACATTTGATCTAACACAGTTAATACATAAATCCTAGAATGACTGGCAGCTACAGATGGGTGAACCAAAAAATTGCTTGACATATTTGCTTACACTGTGTATGAAACTGGTTATCTTGTACAGGAAGGATGACTCTAAATTATCAGTATTCCACTGGATCTTGGTGGAATTGAAACAAATTTCAAAAGATTTGCCAAAACTCAGGGATATCCTTAAGTATACATATATAGATTTATACATACATATATATATACTGTGTCACTGAAGGTGTTATCTGCATGGTGTCTATTCTCTCACAAGACCCACATTAATTCACCCATGTGAATCCTTGTTGAGCATTCACATCCCTGAGAGCTATTCACAGCCATGAGTTGGTAGAGGATTATTTCTTAAATGCACCTATCAAGTTTGCATCTCCCTTCCTGTGCTCTTACTTCTCTCCTGTATCTTGACTATGGGATTCCTCCTTCTCTCCCCCTTCCCAGGTTCCTTGCTCAAAGCCTTGGCCCAGTGCTCTTCTGTGCTGTAGATGAACACTTTGGACCTGATTCTCATTTACACTACAACAGATTTTACAGCACCATGGCAGTGGAAAGAAACCATGAGATGAATATAGATCACTCCAATTTAAAGCTGCTTTATATTATATAAGGGAACAACATGAAAATGGAAATTGCATCCCCTATTTTTAAAGCCTGACAGCAGGTGCCTATAAAACTGGGAAAGATACTTTCATTGCCTGGGCAATGGGAAGTTACATCCTTCCCTGCATTCCACTTGGTTGTGCTGTGGGCCAAGGAGCAACATGCCCCAGAAGAGATCTCTGAGTGGCAAATTGCAGAGTAAGCATAAATGCTACCCACCTGTCAGAGGATGGGATCCATGCATAACAGGATGTTAATGGACTCAGTCCTGATGGGAAAAGCAGGCTCAGTAGCCATGATTTGCACCTGATGTCCACCAGCTGTTCCATGTGGGCAAGGATGGGCCAGGCCAGGGAAAGAGCTGATTCACTGCTACAACTCATCATCACATCTTGGCTTTTCTGATCGCCCCCCCCATTGTCACTTCCTATCTCTGCTGACTACCACGCATCATGTGGTGCCAGCGGCCGCAGCTGCCCAGAAGTGAGGCATCTCCACTGAGCATCCCACTTACTGGCAGCAATCCCTAGGGACTAGCGCACCGATGCTCTGCGATGTGGTGGTGAAGATGGTGTAGTTGACTTTGCTCCACAGGACAGACTCCTTTCACTTTCCCTTGCTGTCCTGTCTCTCCCTCTGAAACAGGGCTTCTGCTGTCCCTGCATGTTCAGTGGCCTTTGCTGACTGTCCTCTGGATTTTATCAACCCAAGCACTGAAGCAAACCTGAGAAAGCTGCACAGCAGCTGGGGCTGTCTGACTACTTCCCTGCAGGAACCTGAAAGTCAGCTCCCGGGTATTGCTTCCCTCTTGGGAGAACGAAGATTTATTTTGTTCCTCATGTCTCTGGTAGTGGGAAGTTTGGGCTAGGAGGGTATTGCTCCTCAGTGAAGGGTTTTGGGCAACCGGCAGGAGGTCTCATTCACCTACTTCATCTATCTAGTGCTGCTCCCAGCAGCTGGTTTGGTCTCTGTACGTAGGGTTGACTGGAAGGCAGTTCATGCAGCCCATAAACAGAGAGAGCTGATAGAGAACGTGACAGGTGGACAGAAATGCAGAGGATGGAAAAATGCTAACCCAAACAAAGCCAATAGTCTGTGTCCTGAAGGTGGGGGTGTCACCATGGACAAGGAGCAGGGAGAGATAACCATTCACTGACTTGCTGTGTCTTCATTTAAGGGAAGGAAACCCAAGATTTCCAGTGCAGAGAACTCTGTTAAACCCCTCCAGTATGCAGGAAGGTGGTGAAGCAAGGCAAAGAACAGCTGGAAACGTGATAGGAGGTCAATTGTGTGGCAATGCCTTGATATGGCTAGATGGTTTGCTTTTGCCTGCAATACTATACTCCACCCTGGAAATGTGTCCACAAAAGATGCAGAAGAAATAAACAGAATTGGCAATGGCAACCACACAGAAAAAACTTGGGAAGTGGTGGAAAATAGTGGATTTTTTTATCAAACAGAGGAGATAAATAACAAGGACATGGTAGACCAGAATAAAACAATAGATGGGTTGTCCTGGAGGTGTCCTGGAGGTTCCTAATTACCGTTTTCTCAGAGATGATTCATTACATTGAAAAACTGCACCTAAAAAGCTAGAATATTATTTTTGTGTAATACATAACTACAGGTCTGTGGAACTCCTTGCTGTAAAAAAAAATAATGTGTCCAAAACCAGAATAGGAACAAAATAAAAAAATTATGCATGAATATGGATTATGGAAATAACCTTAATTTCATAAGAAGAACTCTCAATTTCCATAATTCGTGGCAGAAACCAGTTTCTATGAGATGGGTGGTGGACAAATTTCCCCAAGGGATATGTGCTTTCATGAATTTATGTTGCAGAGTTTTCTCCATTGTCCTCTGGAAGTCGCAGTAAGGATGAGACCACAGCACCCATTCAAGTTCCTGCTCATCCCTGTGTTTCAAGTCAGAGTCCCAAGCAAGCTGGCCCACGAGCACCAGAGCCCATGGAGACAGTTTCAGAGAGTGAATGGTGTCTTTCCCTCCCTCACTTCCCCCCTCCCTCCATCCATGCCTTCCTTCCCTCCTTTCTTCTGGACGTGGGACTCTGCACACACTGGCTGTGCAAGCAGAAAGCATCTCCCAGTCATGAGGATGACTAGCCATAGGTGCAATCACTTTGGCAACTCCAAGCTCATCCCACTACCACGAACAAGGAAGTTATGCATCACCTAGGACATGACTCGTGGGCAGCACAAAGCAGGATTTGGCCTGGGTAGTGTAACATCTATTCCACAGGCTTTGAGCTCGTGCAGCTGTTGTGGGGGCTACTGCAGGGGAATGTGGTGCCCTTTCTGTTATGCTGAGGCTGTCAAGAATCCACTCAAGCGATGTAGCCAAGTTTATTGGAAAATCATTGGAGGAAATCAGCTTGCAGGTCATCTTTAAAGGCAGATGAGCCTTATTCCCCTTCTCTCTCTTCTGTTGTTGGAAATGGAAACCTCTAATGCTGGGGACTAGGGCAAGGGTCCACTTTCCAGCCCTGCTTCTGACTCACAAGCAAACCTGTCCTGCCCTCCCCCCAGACTCCCTGTCTGTGGAGCAGAAATATTTACTTACCAGTGAGCACAGTTCCTCAAGTGAAAAAAAGCCATCTACCTGCTATGCTCATGCCTCTGATTCTGGGAAAGCAGACAGGTGGCCGCTGGCCAGTAACTTGTAGAGACCCTCTGAAAGGGCCCAGCCCAGCAGCCTGACTGGCTGCAGGCTGAAGTCTTCCCAGGTTGTGACTGGAGGTTAGGGGAGCCGAGTTACCACAAAAGCCAGGACTCGTGTCTAGTGCAGTGCCCCCAAAACCCCTGCAGCTTTTTCTGGGAATAGCTGCATGGGCAGATGTCCACTGCAAAGCCATAGATGATGCAGCAGTTTGCGCTGGGGTCCATGTCCATGGCCAGGGGCTGACTTCCCAGCCCTGAGCTGAGGAGGGACCCCCTTGGCCAAAGGCAGTGGCTGTGGCTCTCCCCTCCTCCTGCAGCAGCCTGGCATCATTGCTCAGACAGAGTTGCTCCTGATGTCCCCCTGTGAGCACTGAAGGAGTGAGTGGGGCTGCTGGGGAGCTGTCCCCATCCAAGGGACCAAGGCGAGTGACAAGTGAGCTTGTAGTGAACTGTGCCTGACCTGAGCGAGGTTATTGTGGAGCTGTAGGTGGTTGTTATTCCATCACCTGTGCAGCTTCAGCTTAGTGGCTCATTAGCAGGTAGGATATATTAGTAACTGTCAAACAATTGGAGAGCTACCTTGTTGGGTGAATGGATGAAAACATTTTAACTCCCACAAAAGAGGGAGAGGCGGTGATTAGCTAGTGGGATGACAATATGAAATGTCAGAGGCACAGACAGTAAGCACAACTGTTCATTATTATATTAACAGCTTTAATTTTCTGCCTTTAAACACCAGTTTCCTGTCAGCGAAATTAGATTGTGTGTGTGTGTTTAATTTAGATCAATATACTGCTGTCTGGAGTTTTCCTCACACATCCTCTGTGAGGCAAGAAGCAGACCAGCCAGCAGGAGCATCTTTTCTTATTGTCCTTGAGGTGAAAGACAGTTTGTGATGGTATTTAGGTGATGCATGGCCCCATGGTAGGTGAGTATAACCTGCAGTGATTTATGAAATTCCTGCAGAATGGAATGAGGAAAGGGTGATGGCACAGGAACATCTTGAAGAGGCAGCCAGTGCAAACAGCACATAGTAATATTTTTAGCGAATTACCTTATAGACCACATAAAATAAAGGGTGAAAGAGGGGGAGGGAAGCAGGGCCTCATGTCAGGAATGACTAAAGGCCTGACTCTCATTGTGGTGACACCATTCGAAGCCTGATGTTGCTCAGATGATGTTAATCCTGCCTTGATGCCTGGATCCTCTGTGCCAAAAGACAGCATATTTAGGAATGGGATTTCCCTGGTTTCTCCTGTTTGAGCAAGTAACAACGTATTGATCTGCTAGGCAAGAAGAAGGGAAGCCCAAGAGAGCAAAGGGCTTCCTGCACTGATTTCCATCTGGATTTGCCAATGTCAAGGAATTTTCAATTTCAATTGGGTCTTGTGCCAAGTCCCCACATCTCTCTCATGCTCATCCTGCGTGTTCTGCAGACACAAGGATGCCCTTTCTGCTCATCAGGGCAGGATGACAGACAGTTTTCACTGATGTTTCAACCCTGGTGAGTGCTTGTGACAGAGCCACACTGATACAGAGACTCCTGTGCACTTTCCCCCACTTTCAGCTTTGGCCCAGTATTCCTGCATCTCGTTGCTCTGTGCATTACTTTGGGTGTTTTGCTCCTGCATGGGTTAATACAGCAGGACTCAAGGAGCTTTATTTTGAGTAGCTAATCACATTCTTTTGCTTTATTGCTCTCTGTAGCACTGATCTCTTCAAGACCTTCCCCCATCCCACAGATACTCCTGGATCATTGAGTTTTCTCAGTGAGTGAAAATGTTTTACATTAGTTTCTCATTTACTTTAGTCCAGCCTCCAATAGCTCTGCTGTTCCATCCTCATCTCCTGTTCAGGGAGGAAGCTCTCTGCTGTGGGAGAGCTCTGACCTCCAAACTCTCCTTTTCCAACCCAATTTACTGTCCCCATCCTGGAGAGAGGGATGAACCTCCGAGGCTAAGTTGTTTGATCCTCCTTCCTGAAGGGGCTTCCAGGCATGAGAGGAGATACTGACCTGTCAGTCACACCTCTCCAAGAAGTCCAGCATAAGAATAACTGAACAAGGAATCCCAGACCTCAGGGGGTGGGAGCAGGTGATTCACTAACCTCGACAGGAAACATGAGCAGCCCTGCTGCAGCACCATCTGTGGCATATACCATATACCACAGGGATGCCAGAAAGACTTTGCCTGCCATGGTGATGTGGGGTAGTGTCAGTGCTGGGGCTGGCACTCACCCGGCACACCCAGCAACTCCAGGCAAATGTGGCAAGCAATACAAGCAGGAGCCCCAGCACTTTAGCCGGAGTACCAGAGGCTGGATGTTATGCTTAAGATGAAGCCCTGGGGTTCCTAGAAATGTTGTAGCCATCATGCATTACGCAGCGCAGGAACTGTCATGTTATATTAGACAAATGGTTCATCTAGTTCAGAGCTAGACTCCCTGACAGTGGTCAGCAGCACAAATACCTGCAGAAATGGCCAAAACAAAGCCCCGGGACAGGATTCAGAGCTGGGCAGGGATCTGATTTTCAGTTTCTGAATATTGGGTTGATATTCTGATGTCATATATCATCTAAAAAGCTCTTCCTTATTCCTACCTTTAGAATCTACCACTCCTCCTCCTCCATTTCCCTGAGATATTGGCAATTATAAGAAAATACCAGCACCTGCAGGCTGTATCAGAAAGAAGAGCCAAGTGGCTGATAACACTTCTTGTTCGAGGAATGGTGTTTGGTCCCAGCTTTTACCTGATACATGGCAGAGCTGACTTTCCTTACTGTCCAGTTTAGGGAAATTTAGAGGCAGGGTTTAATCTCTGATCTCTTCTTCCTATAACACACAAGACTGTGGGTGAAAAAGTCTCTCTGGGTGTCCAGGCATCCCTCCTGCTCTGTCCTGAAGCTCTGGCTGGACAGTAATTCCTACAAGGAGCTGCTTTCAACACTTCTTCAGTGGTGGGCTCTGCCTTCCCATTTCAAAGTTAACAAAGTACTTGAGCTTGCACATGTGTTCACTTCCCATCAGGAGCATAACCCTTTCTGCTTTCCAGGCTGAAACATAAACATTACAAATGAAATCTCCAATGGGTAAAGAACGAACAACCACTTTCTTAATTTTTTTTAAAGGCACTTTAGGGCTTTTATCAGCAAGCCATTGTGTCCATTATGGAACAAATTAAGTCATTCTGCAGGCAAGCTAAGTGCTGTTTCCATGCCAGAATTAATACTGCCTCTTTCCACCAGGACTGTTTAAGGGTTCCTCCCCCATACCCTGGGATTACAGATACTGTTAGTTCATAGATGGAGGATTAATCAGTGGAGCTCCTTTGCAGAGCTCTTGAAATAGAAATCACAAATCAGGGAGACTGGGAAGGAGCCTACAAAGTGACAAATGTGAAATTATGTTGCGCTTTGTTTGGCATCTATGCAGGGAAGATGACTGCGGTGACTCAGAGGTGTTTCCCTGATGTGGGGTGCAGCTGGTTCCTTCAGAAGGAGACCTGGAGCTTGGGAGAAGGAAAAGCAAGGCAGGGAGGGTAGAAGAATGGCTGTGAAATTCTGTGCCCAAACAAGGATTTGTGAGACTTGGCAGAACCGTGTATTTGAGAAGATAGATAAAGTCAACAGCTGAAACACGATTGATACTGGTGTGAGACCAGAAGCTGTAACTTCTCCTTTCTTTTTGAACTTTCTTGACAGTACCCCAAATGAAACTCTTCTAGATTCCTGTTCCTCAAATCCATGGAAGCTGATTCTCAGCTTGTCCTACTAAGTGCAAGACTAGAGTGTGAAATACTCTGCCTTGTTAGTATTATCTGCCTATGGATGAACCCATTTAAATTTGTCAGAAGGATTTGAGTATTTCATTCCTGGACCTTCCCCTGGTGATGTTGCAGCTGTCTGTATATAATACAGGTGTGCAGAGAAGGAAAAATTAATGCAGTTAATTTTCATGTAAACAGTACCATTATAAGTCCCTTTATACCACTTAAAGTGTGACTGTGGAGGAGGAGGGAATACTACTTTAATTACCTCAGCTTTGAAGCTAATATAGTTAAGTCAGTATGAAAAATTATGCACAGACTATCCCTAAGGGTCTAAATTGAAACAATTTCTATTGAAGAAAAAGTCTAATGGAGAAAATCATTGACAAAATGTTGCAAAAGGATAAATCTTCTCACAGACTGACACTCAGTACATTTTGCCCAGCTAAAACTGCTGTAGGTGTCTATCTTGTGGAGCTGAACAACTGCAATAGCTCACCTGAAGGGAAGAGAGCTTGACACAGCCTATCTTAGAACTTTGTTTTGCTACCCCTGGGGTGATAGCCTGACCACTAAAAGGAAAGGTGCACTACTGTAAGATGTCTGAGGTTGCTAATAGGGACTCATGACACTGCCAAGAAAGTCAAACAATTGCTGCTTGTGATCTTTGTCTGACCCTATGTTGGGCCCCAGCATTTGCCCCATTAGAGCATCAGAGGAGTTTTGCATTACCTGTTGGGTTTTCCCTCAAACTTCATAGAATCATAGAGTGATTTGGGTTGGAAGGGACCTTAAAGATCATCTGGTTCCAAACTGCCAGCCACAGGCAGGGAACCTTCCACTAGGCCAGGTTGCTCAAAGCCCCATCCAACCTGGCCCTGAACACTGCCAGGGATGGGGCATCCACAGCTAGACTGGGCAGCCAGTTCCAGTGCCTCATCAACTTATGAACGTCTCTCGGAAATTCAGATCATGAAAGTTTTCAAAATTATTCTTAGTCCTTCAGGTTTTTTTCCAGTGCAAAGTAGGGGAAAAAAATTGTTAGAATTGCCCTCAGTTTCCAACAGTCTCAACTGCTTGTATCACCAGAGACATTAATATAATTCCCTTGTCTTGGACAAGAAGGTGTGCTTGAAATCTACCTTTTCCTGGGGGTGGTTTAGGCACAGAGCCAAAACACCTCAAGGTGTGTGCTGATGGCCAGGCACAATTCCACCCTGGGTATAATTGCCAAAGAGCACAGATGCTCTGCCTAGCTTTGACTGTCAAGAGACTGGAGGTTTCCTGATATGCTCTGCCACCTGCATGACCCACATCTGCCCATGCTGGGTCAACATGGAAGTCCCTCTCACCTCCCTTTGCCTGCAAATGACAGTGGAGTCTGGATAGCAAAATCCAGTTTTACATGGGGAAAGATGGCCTGCCTCTTTCTTCTTCCCAGTACCTCCCCAATTGACAGCAGATACTGAGTCAGGAGCACATGTGATCCCCGTTACAGACTCTCTTGTGCAAAACTCATGGCATAAATACAGAAGTTTTACTATTTTCCTTGCACTGACTTTCTTTTAGGCAGCTGAGTAGTTTTTGGTTTTTTTAAACTCTGCACATTCAGGCCAGTACCTTTTGCTTATTGCTCCGGGGAAACCTGAGTGCACCATGTCTCAGAGCTGCCTTGCTTTTGGCCATTTTCTCCTTGCTGCAAGGGATGCTTTTCTGCCAGGGGAGCTTCAAAAAATTCTTACTCCTACCTCTGAAGCAGTCAAATATTGGGACAAGAGGGGAGGGCTTTTAGCCTGTATGTGAAGATATTAAGCAGGACATTGGTCCCCTGCTGCCAGGCTCACATGATCATCCTCTTACACTTCTTTTCAATCTGTTAGACAGCTGTCATCCGACTCAAACCCCAAATATTCATCTTACTGCTGAGGTGTCATCCTCAAAACAGCCTGTCATGCTGACATGGGCACTAGGGAAAATAGCCATACATTGACATCAGACACCAAACTCTCCCACTCCAGCAAGCCAGCACCAGTGTTTGACCTTTGATCATTTGTTGCCTTTCTTCTTTGCAGCTGGGGACTTGGGAAAAGGAGTGAGAAGTGAAAGGAGAGCCAGAAGAGTGGTTCTACAGCTCAGATCAGCTGGCTGCTCCATTGAGCTGCTTTTATTTAGGAGCCCTGAAGTATGGTTTTCCCTAATTCCTGCCCTCCCTGGTGTGGGCATGTCCACCTGCCTTTGTAAACAGCTGGAGGAACAGTAAACATTTTCATGTTGTGTGTGTGTGCTGTCCAAGAATAGGAAAAAAGTCTTGTTGTTCTCTTTTTAAGAGGGTATTTGGGAAAGGCCTCTGTGGAAATCAAATATGGAAAATATGAATTTCCATATGAAAATCTGAGCTCAATCTCCTCAGACAGGAGGCAGTTTATATGATACTTGGAAAAACACCGCCCTATTGAAGAGGCTGGGCAGTGTGTCCCTATGGCTGGCACCACCTGGAGATGACTAGCCCTAGGGCATATTGACATCATACTGCAGCCAGGCCAAGATGAGCTCTGTCCAGCTCTTTCCAGAGCACTCTCTAAACTTTAGTGCAGAACTACAGTCTCCAAACCAGCCTGAACATTGTTAAAATTCAATTGCAGGTGAAGGCTTATTAGCACTTTCCATTTCTGGCTCTGCTTCCTAAAAAGTTTTTGGTATCTCTTCTTCCTCCTTCATCCCTTCCCTATGTTCCTCTTTGCAGCACTGTGGGGAACTGCTGGAGCTGGAAAGCTTTTGAAAGCTCCTGGGTGTTGCAATTCCTCCCCATCAGAGGAGAGAGGAAAATCCCAAGAGAGAAATATTTCTGAGGCCATGGGAAACAGCATCCCCTCACTGGCTTCCCACCCTCGGCAGTGAAGCATACCTGGGAGCACTAGGCATGTTTATTACCCACTATATGCACCATCTTGGGAGATTTATTCATGCTACAGCAAAAAGTGGGGTCAGGCCCAAGAGAATGGGAGCTGTGATCTCTGGATACATGCCCAGCTTCAGGGATTAAAGGTGCCTTGTTCTCAGCAACTTTGAGCAGAGACACAAAGGCAGAGACACATGAGGCATTAAAGTAGCCATTCTTTGGAGCAACTGGCTTCAGTTTGGCTGATCCTGCAGGGAGTTTAAGGAATCTCGTGTCCAAATGTGCCAGGACAAAGGACCTGGATTGGCTTGACCCTTGATTAGAGTGCACTGGTTGTTGTAAAAAGACTATTTTCATTTTTATAATGTTATAAATGTACATGACACAATGCTATTTAAGAATGTGGTGGAAGTTCCACAGAGTTTGAAGCAAAGGTTTCCACGAACAGACTCCTGTTATGCAAATGTTAATCCTCAAGGTCCAATGTAAGTATGGCATAGGTAGTGCCTGATGGCCTCCTAAGAGGGAAGGTTAAGCTTCATAAGTAATATCCATTATTTTTAAGGGAGCATTTGTTTGAAGACCAGTTGTACTTTGAATTACAGTTGGAAAGATGCAGCATAGCAGGTGCAGGCTTGTGAAAGTAATATTGGCAAATGCACTGTTAAGCAGGGTTTGTAGACCTGAGTTCTGGCTTGGTGGTCTAGTGGTGGCCCCACTGGAGGTTTGAGTAGCCAGCAGTCTTAGCTTTAGCTAAATAAAGGGACCTCCTCAGCTCATTTTCCTGGTATACTGCTCGTTCATGTTTCAAGATCACAAAAGACTCTGTTAAATAATATGGTCCCCTGGTACTAAAACCTACTGTGTCTCATTAATGGTGTTTTACCAAAATGAAAATTGGTCATTTGTTCCTCTCAATTTTCTTTTGCTTTGCAGCCTTGCTCTAGTTTATGATGTTGCTTTGCCTCTGGCTACCTAATTTATACAACTCTGTCTTAAGCAAGACTTTGTCAAAAGTTCTGTAGGAATCCAATAGCCTGTAGCAAACAATTCTCCATTGCCTTTTTTATCCAAAGAAGCTCAATCGACCAATGAAACATGATTTTCCTGTGTTGAAAATTTGCTTGTTAGTCCTTAATGTATCTCAATCCGTGATGCTGTAATTATTTTTTAAAATTTCATTACAAAACTTGTTTATAAGAGCAAGATGTATTGATTTGCATGGGATGAGTAACCCCAGTGTTTCTGAAAATGGTAGACTTGCAGTTTGCTATCTTTCAGCTAACTCATTTTATTGAGAGGTTATGTGTTTTCCTTCAAAATTTCTTTCATAGATGTCTTGAGAGTTCTTTAACCTGGGCCATCAGAGACTGGTGATTTACAGTTCTTTAATGTAGCACATTTATCCTAGCATTTTTTCTTTTGACACATCAATTCCTGACAGTGTCCCATCCTTACGTGCAGGTTGTTAGCCTCACATATAATTAAGCTTGTCCAGCATTTCCCATCATAAGATCTTAATTTTTTGTTATGCAAGACATTTTCTGGGCAGAGATTGTTCATGGTTACTCAGTCTTCCTATTTGGGATACATGTATTTGTGACCATTTCATCCAAAATGATGTAACAGTTTTCAAGAATGAAGCCAGAAAAAAAATATGCTGTTTTCTACATTAAAAAATAAAGGTGACCTTTTTCTTTAAATGTTATGTATCCAAAATCCTGTGGAAATAGGACTTGCAATTGAGCACTTGGGCAGACTTTGTCAGAAATGTGTCCTTTGTCTCTTTATGAACCTGCCCCAAATGTGGCCTCCAAAAACTGCAATTTGCAGATGTCTACCGGGAATTATTTGGATTGTTGGAAGCAATGTTCCCCAACAGTTCCTCTGTCCTGAGCACATTTGATGCCCCAGGCTATGCAGAATTTGCTCTACAAGATCTGTAGCCATGTGGAATCAGCTTTCAGTGGCTCCTGGAGAAGCAGATTCGCACAGGAGCTTGGTGAGGGTTGGAGCTTCACCTGGGAGCTAGTAAGAACAAGAGAGGGAAACCGGTCTGAGATCTGGAGAAGGGTAAAAGACTGAGACATGATGAGCAAAGATATTGGGCCTGGAAAATGGTCTGGTTGAGGGAAGCGGAGTCAGGGAAACCATTTGGGACTGAGACTGTGGAGATTGAGACAGTGTCTAGGTGATGGTGTGATCTCCCTCTCCTGACCACCAGCATGGCATTCGATTGGCACAGCTTCGCAGACGCTATTTTTGTTTACAGCCAGGGACATGCAAAGGGAACACTTCAGCTGACCTATATTAAGTGCCTGCTTAGGATGAATCATGCCCCAGGACTGCTGTGTTTTCTCTGCCTTGACGACAAAAGGCTCATCAGATGATCAGCTCAGATGGACACCTCAGTGTTTGATCAGGTTGGGCCCAGGCTCACAGCCTGTGGGAGGGACATCAGCTGCTGAACCCCCTGGGTGATTTAAACCCTCTGATGCTCATGAGAACTGGGGATCTGCCTGTATTGTAGAGACCTTAGCCTGCGCTGGCACGCAAGCCCTCTGCAGGACATCTCTTCACATCACAGTCCAACCCCTGCAGCCCCTGGATGCAGTGGTGACTCCTTGGTCCTTCAGTTCATCCCTTCCTCTGCGGTTGACTGAGGCTGGCTGGGTGAGGCTCTTGTAGGAGGCCAGTCCTCGGTGACTGAGGTTGGGTGGGGATATAATGATGGGATCTTGCAGAGACTTTGGCAACCTTTGGATGTGGGTTGAAGATGACATAGGGGAGCAGGGAATAATGAGACAGGATGTCTTGGAGGCACTGGTGGAAAGAGTCAGAAAGACTTGGTGTTATGTCTGAGGAGAGGATCTGTCATGGAACACCAGCAAGGGAAGGGAGTATGGCTGGGAGCACAGGGAGCAAGAAAGTGGAAAGGGGCACAGGAGATGAGGAACCCAGCCATGGAGGCAGAAGAGCAAACACCAAGGAGAAAGGAAATACTGAAATGCTATTTATTAAGTTAGCGCTGCCTACCCTGTGCAGTGAATGAAACAGGGCCCTGCAGGGAAAACACTGTGTAGCCATGTAGTTAATGCATAAGGGAGAAAAATAATGGTTGCCTGAAGATTTCTGCCTTTTCCTAATTTTTCAGTGTTTGACTTTGTACTGTCATTTTAATAAGTTTTGTTATTTGTCAGATGTACATACTCTGCTGTAATGTTTCTGGAATGAGTAATGTGCATCCTCATTTTCACCCTGTTGCATCTCACAATGTTTCTCTGTTTAATGCTTGATCCGAAAAGCAACTTAGCCCTCCAGCCCTTTTCTGTTTTCCAACCAGCAGGTATGAGCTTGAAGGAAAATCCAGACCTCTGACCCTGCTGCCTAGAGGCAGGAACATTGCCCACTGAATTTCACTGTCATTTAGTGCCTTATCCTGGATGCAAATGCTCACGTGGTTTACAGAGCACACACTAGAGCAATAAAATACAGGCAAATCAAAGGCATATTTCTGTTATGTTTTTGTATTACCAGTTGTGTTTAATGCAGTGCACTTAAAATGCCTCTAGAATACATTAGAGTGGGTTTGATGGTAAATTGAACTACCAAACTATTGCCTGCCTCACTGGGATCCCTTCTCATCTTCACATCCATATACTCCTTGTCTCACTTTACCACTAAAGGGAGAAGGGTGAAATGTGCCGCCAGCGTAGCGAAAGCAAAGCCTGAGGAGTTTGGAATCGTTCCTAGGTTGTTCAATATCACCCAGGAGACGAGGCTCACGCCTGTGCAAAGAACATCGCCAGGTTAACACAGAAGGACTGAGACTGACCTACTATTTTCTTCTTTGGCAGATCTCTGTGAATCACAGAGCAGAGAAGCTCATCTGCTGATTTGAGAATTAGCTGCCCTAATAACAACCACATCTGGCCAGAAATGGAGATAAGAGACTGTCAATATCTGCTCTTCCCTTCATGCACACAGGAAGACTGAGATGAATGTTTTAGATTCATATAACTGTTGCCCAGGGGCCTCCATTTTGAGGGAAAAGTCAAGGCTAGGACTTAACCTTCAGTACAGCTTTTGGTGGAAATAAGCCTGCCCCAGAAATACCACAGACCAATAAAAATATCGCGCAGCAATTAATTAAAAATGTTCCATCAAAGAAGCATTCTTAAAAAGAAGGGAAAATCCCCTTTGGAGCTTGCAACACAAATATGTGACTAGAAACCAAATTTAAAGCCAGATGTCTGTTTCCATTGTCCATCAGAGAGAAATACCAAGGAACAAGCAAACAGTAGAAAGTGAAAAGCAAATTGGATTCTGAAAAGCCTTGCAAGGATAAGCTTTTGAGGTATCCTCTATAAATCAGAGCAAGCAATGTTTAGCATGCCAGCATCCATTCAGGTTAATTAGACTGAAGTCCTGTGCCATCAGCTCGATGAATAACTGAATATCACAACAGATGAGTGAGGGGTACCCACAAAGTCACGGGAGAAAAATACAACTGGAATGAGATGGAGCTGGTAGGATTTGTACCTTCAGAGAAAAGAAGGATAATGCCTGCATGCACTGATCACTTGATTGCACAGGAAATGTTCCTCAGCTACACACCTGTCCTATGAATCCCAAAGACCAACCTTTCAGGCAGTATTGGACACCTTTTTTTTTTCTGTATTATTAGCAGTTGCATTAGGAATTGCTAAGGACAACTGGTTTAAAAAAATCTCTGTGAGTGGCAGAGAGGGCCTGTCCATAGTAATGCAGAGAGAATGGTGTAATGCAGTGCCTCTTTGAGTTCCAGAGAAAGCTGAGCTGTGGCAGGACTGGATACCAAGTCTCAAGCATGGCAGCTGTGCCAGGTTGCCTGGAGATCTGAGATGGCAGATTGGGTGTCCCACAAAAGAGGGGCATGTCACATGAAAATCACTTAACCTAAGGGTCTTCAGAAACAACTGTATTATGGCTAGCGATGAGGAAAGGAATAAAATTCAAAGAAGATAGTGTCCTCTTACAGTAAACAGAGTTTTAATCATCCTGGAAGTGAAGCAGACAAAAGGACTGGATAGCTCAAGTCAAGCTCAGTAGTGATTAAAAGCTTGTACCACTTAATAGCAGTTCAGGGGATATTTGAGATGAGCCGATAGATATATCAGACCACAGGCATCAACATCTTTGTAGCACCACCTAATTGGCTCCCATGTTGGCAGTCTCAGCAGTGCTGCCATGGTTTAACGGGGTTGTGGGGAGTAAATCCACTGCTCTGGATGGGGAACAACCCAGGGTGCCCTGGCAGAACAGAGGCTGGAGGGGTAGGCAAGCTTGTCATGCAAGTGGCTTTATTTTTATTGCTCTGAGGAGAAATAAAAGCTCCCAGCAATTCCGGCTATCAACCTAGTCCTGCTCCAAGAACTGAGATCTTTCCAATAAAAAAAGCCAACAGCAAGGCAGGAATTTGTAGCCCTGCTCATCTAATTGCAAGGCTCTTCCCTGGCCCCATTAATTTCCTGTGAAACTGAGAAGTTTAGTCAGCATTAAATCTGGGAAAGTTGCCTTCCACAGGGGCTCTCTGTTATGCAGCAGACAGGCTTACATTTTTGCTGTGACAAATATTTTATTGACATTGATACAATATATACATTGCAAAAGAGCATTCAGGATAAAGTATTTCTCTATTTCAGTGGGGAGACACGTTTCGGATACAGATGGCTGGAGTAAATCTGGCCTCACAATTAAAATCTGTTTAGAGTTTGTAGCAAAGTGACTGATGTATTTGGCTCAGTGCTCCATCAATCCCCCCTCCCCATGCCTCTCTGTAGAACAACATTGATGGCAGGTCATAAATAGCCATTTGTACAAAGTGCAGGAACTCTTTAAGTATCATTTTATAGCTAGTATATATATTCCAAGTGGCTGGCAAAATGCAAAGTGCTTGGGGTCTTTAAGTAGCAAGGGCAGTAGACCGTGGGTGGCAAGTAATACCTTTCTATTTGTACCAAGGATGTTTTTTAGTATAGGAAAAGGGAAACTGTTATTGTTCTGGTAAATCCCTTATTTGCTGCATGCACAAAATTCAACCCCTTTTCTAAAGAGAATAGGGCACTAAATAGGGTTTCCTGGCCACATTGATGCCTGTCTAATTATGTTTTTAAATCTCCTCAATACTTTGCTTTTTGCCCTATGCTATTGCATAATTTTATTGGACACCATGAAACAACCACTTTGTTCTTCTCCACAAGTTGTCTCAAGGCTGGGGAAAGTTAGACTCTATTGGCAGGCTCTACCAATTATGAATTATATCAGTGGCTCTTAACACCATGCTGGAAGGGCCCAGTTGCTCATCAAACAATGTTAAAACTAAAAGCAGTATAGAACTGTAAAATACTAAGCACAAGTTCAAGCACATGGCAACAGGCTGCAGCCCAGCCAGAGGTGGGTGCTAGCAATGCATGTGTCTGTGCTGGTGGGACACAAGCCAGGCTCCTGTGCTGCACATCTGCCCTGCTGCAGAGAGACCATGGAGAGTCTCCTCAGCTGCCAGAGAGAAGAAGTCTTCAACAGAGGAGGTTGAGCCCTGAGGAAACTTCTGCTTTCAGGGTTTACTATGCAGAAGTAATGTTCACATTGCTGGGAAATGTCCTGGCTCTTACCTGAGATGTAAAGCCAAGAGTAAACATCCTGGTGATCAGAGTCTGAATCACAAGAAGAGCTTTTCAAAAGCACCTATGAAGGAAAAGAGTGTATTGGGCTGTGGGTACCAGCAGGTCATGTTGCCAGCACAGTAGAGGAAGGAGAGCTTCAGAAGGAGGTTGTACTTCAGTTCCCATGGCTTTAGTGAGGGAACGATGTTCTGTAGAACACTAATTCCCTGGTGCTTTCACGTGGAAACATGGGTTCAGCTCAAAAGCTCAGTGCTTCCAGGCACATTGTCCCTGCATTTGCCTCTAAATCCAAGTGTGACCTTTACTTCTTCCCTGCAGGGTAGCCACTGTGGGGTTAGAGGTGAGAGAAAACTCCAGGGAAATTATGCATCTGAAGATTTCCACCATTTGAAAAAGTAGGGTGCTAGTCTAACCACTTATAGTTAAGATATAGAGATTACAAAACACTAGTGTAAGTTACAAAGGGGGGGAGATGTCCTTTTCCTGTAGGAAAATGAGTCCTGCCATTTATTAATTTTCTGTAAGAATGAATAATATTTTCTTTGATGCACAGAGAGCAATTCTCCTCCTTGACCTGTTATGACCTGAAAACAGCAGCAAACCTCAACTGAGGAATAAACAAGCAATTATTTATTTGTTCTTGGCTCGATTAATTCCTGGCTTGGAAACTCAATGCAGAAGTCAGGCTGTTTTCACATGTCCATTGTAGTAAAATGGTGTCAGGCTGAGCCATTCCTGGCAGCACCTCATGCCTGAGAATTAGGAGGGAACCACTGTATTTGGAAATAGATAGAATCCTGTTATGGCACTGCAAAATACATTCCCCTTACAACAGGATGCAGTAGACTCCAACAGTCAAAAGCCTAGGAAACCTGATGCCAGGAAAACCCATCTGCTTTTCTAGGTTGCCAGTCCAAGGCATAATCATGGTTGATGTTAAAAACATATCTGCAGAAAAACATGGAAACTGAGCTTTAGACTCTCTCATTTAATAATTTTAGCCAAGCTCAACTGCTTAGAAACACCCTGAAGTCTGTCTACAACAAATGCGTCTCTTGAAATATGAATATCTTTATTTTAAAAGTATCACTCTTTGTGTTGTTAGATTAATGATTCGAACACAGGTCTGGCTGAACACCTCCTTACACACTTTGTTATGGAGAAGGTTACAAAGATAACACACGTGTGTGCAAATGCCTGCTGGCAAATACCTTTCTTACATGGAGGAGGACGGGGAGCAGAGGGCTCTGGTGATGGGTTTCAGTTTCCGGTGTTTTTGCAGCAAGAACCTGCATTTATTGCTATTATTTGATGTGAGTAGGAAAAACAGCTTGCCATGGTGGTTTCTCATCCTACCAGATTCAGAAGTAGAGAAAAAAGGAAGGAGGTCATGAAGGGACCACTAAGTATGAGGAAGTTTGAGCACAGACTGGGAAGCCTTCCAAGCAAAGTACACATGTATAGAATGCTGCACATTCATCTACTGCTTTGGTTAACAGACAGAAAGCAGTTAGTCAGATGCTGGTCACCTTTAATGCTGCTCCAAAACCATAGAGCAAATAAAAGGCAATGACACTGACCTGTGGGCTCCCAGCTATTGTAGAGAGCTGAGTTAATGGGACCTGGTAGCCAAGTGGTCTCAAACACAACAAGAGGCTTTGGAAGTTCGCTATAAGACACAAATATCCTATACAGCCAGTTGGGTTCATCTTTTCTAAAATCAACATTAATAATGCTGGCAACTGCCTGAATGAGTCATTTTCAACTGCTATCACTGAGGCAGCCAAACCAGTCTTAGAAACAGTGGCAGATTTGGACCAAAAAGGCCTATGACAGTGTTTGCTATCAGGTATTTTGATTCATTTTTTTACTCTGATAGACACTGAAGGGACCAGTGCAAGGCTCACAATGGCGTGTTGCTGCTGCTGCTGTTCATTTTGGGCTATTAGCATGAACAGAAACAGCCATTCTGTGCTGATGCCACAAGATTTTCAGCCATCTGTAACATTTAAGCCTTTCTCAATCCACTATGAAAAATAGCTCAGGGAAGACAGGGAGGGGAACAAATCCTTTGGCTCCTCTTAGCAGCTAGGAGAAGATGATAAGGCTTGGGAGGAGGGATTGCAAATGCTCTTCTCTCCTCTAACACTTCACTTCTATAAACCTGGTGGAATAGAAATCCAACTGAAAACCCCTATTACAACCATAGTTGCTAGTAAAAAGGTAATCTTCCCAGCTTGCCAGTTCCCAAGAGTCAGAGTTCCAAGGGAGCAAGGGCTCTTTATTCCATGTACTTAGGTAGAGGAGGAAATGACTCTATGACTATTTCCATTTGTATGGATTCCCTACCCATAGCACTCTTTATGACAGGGCAATAAACCACTATTACCTGGGATTTCAGGTTTGTAAAATAAAAAGTTATTTATTTTCAGTTGCAGAAAGCATTTGTGTTTGGGGGCAACAATTAACTGCCCACTCACCATGTCTACCTGGGTGCAGGTAACAGGATAGAACTGCTTTTAACTTGGAGCATGTTGTGTTTACTCTGTCTTGTTCCTCACTTGGGAGCACCAAACCCTTGATTTCATTGATCTCAGTCCCTGCTTGGTAAGCACTTTTAGCTTTCATCCTGGAAATTTTTGCTGCAGAAGATATAAATCAAGGAATTCAGAGAGCCAGCATAGAGGGAAAACTTGACAATGACAGCTGTTACAGACTTTAGAGTACAAGTTGATGGTCAGGGCATTGTTAGAGCAGAAATGCCTCTGGTAAATCCTCTCTATATGAATGTTAATTGAAGTGAATAATTAGCTGGATTAGCTTTCAGACAGCAAAGGCAGGTGATTCTGTGGGGAGTAGAAGAAGATCTGCAAAGCAATACCTAAGCTGATATGCCTAGCCATGAGTGAAGTTTGGTAGATGGGTGTCCAGAAGCTATTCCCCTAAGGGATATCCTCATCAATGAGCTATGGAAGTAATTTGATGGGTTGACTTTGTCATCAGGGATCCTGAAAAACTGTGGATTTAACTCTTTGCTGGCACTGGTATTCTGGAATTTCCTCAGACTGTGCATGTGTTCTTCCTCTGAGTAAGATTTCTGTTCTTGCAGACCTAATGTCAAGGGCCAACACCTTTAGCTTTATGATCATCAGGACTGCAGTGAAAACTGGCTTCTTTTGGAGGTGCAGATTCACCACCAGAAGGAGAAAGAAGGCCTCATGCCAGGCAAGCACTGGCTGACAGCAATGGTTCCCTCCCCTTACCAAAAGATCCCAGAAGGCATGACATGAGGAGGTTTTGTCTGGCCTCCAGGGCTGAAATTCTGGCCAGTCTCTCAACATTTGATATTTAACGTGGTCAGAAAAGATTATTGAAAAGGTAGGAAATCTTGCTTTTTATTACCCTGCTGTTTTCAGTGAAAACTGTGCAGTAGCCCTGGACAGAGACATATGGTTTACAGTAGAATATTCATCTACATGGATTTCTTTTCAATGGTTATTTATCATATTTGTCCTTTTTTAGCAGCACAACCATCAGTTATATACAATGTAAAGGAGGAGGTAGTAAAGTGCCAAGTGCTGTATTCTTGTCTTGCCAGCATCAGGACTGCCAGTGAGACCATCTGGCTCCAGAGCCCTGTTTATTGCAATGGGCACAAAGGGACACCTCAGGATGAAGTAAAAATCCCCAGTAATGGACAACTCTGAAACAGCAGGCCCCAGGCAGAAGGGTGCCATTTCCACCCCAAACACTCCTGGCTCATGAGTGTGATATTACAGAAGATGTTACTGATCTCTTCTCACTTTCTGCCTTTCAATGATTTCATCACAATGTCTAAAAGTTGATATAAACCACATTTCTGGTAGTCTATTATTCAGAGACTGCACATGGCCCTTAGAAATCCCAAGGCAAGGTATCTCAAAACCAGCCAAGTTTTTCCATCTTCTACTGCTTGTCAAGCAGTTCTTCTACCGCACTTTTAAAAGGCCACATAGCCCTTCTGATTCTCCTCCAATGCTGTCCAGTGCTCTACTGAGAAGCTCTCTTCCATTCATCCCACACCAGACTGGTCAGCAGGCAAGATTCACCACTCCCCAGTCTGAGCTCCCTGGCTCATCAGTTTACAGCCAAACATCCCTGATGCTCTCATAAGTCTCTGTTTTTCTTCAGGAAACTAACAGCATTTCCAGGAAACTCCTTTTTATGGATGAAGATGGGGAGAGAAGAAGGAGAGAAGGACCATTTCAGCCTCGGTGTGAGAGAAAGGCTAGCGGTATTTCTGCCTCTGCAGTGATATTTTACAGAAATGGAACACTGAAAAAAAATAGACAAGTCATATCCCTTGTTTTAGCTTGTTCTTTATTTTTTTCAGAGTTTTCTTCAGTTTTTTTGCAAAACTACCTGTAGCTGTGGCCTGATCCTGGTGACCTCTGGATTTTGGTGCAATCAACATTTGTTGTTCTTACAGCTCTTCTTCTGCTGTCCTTTCTTGCGTACCCTTACCTAGACCTTTCTATTTACCCTCTAGTCCAACCAGTCTTACTGTCACTGCACTACAACCACTACACAGTTTTCCCTTCAGCTCCACCAGGTGCACGTCCTGTTATTCCTGTCCTGGGGCAACCTCACTCAGTGGTACATCACCTTCTTCTACTTTAGGATGTGACCTCCAGGCTTTCCTGCAGATACGCCCTTGCTA
Source organism: Sakesphorus luctuosus (assembly GCA_013396695.1). Classification (NCBI taxonomy): domain Eukaryota; kingdom Metazoa; phylum Chordata; class Aves; order Passeriformes; family Thamnophilidae; genus Sakesphorus; species Sakesphorus luctuosus. The sequence continues at coordinate 1,371,341 of VWZD01004312.1, read as the reverse complement.
TTGACTGTCTTGTTTCTTTGCTGTTCAGCCCTGAATCTTTCCAAAGTAGAGTTTGCAATCATGGAGGTGTTCTGGTGTCCATTAGTAGTGGTCAAGATGAGACTTGGCTGCAGCCAGGATCCCCGTATGCAGAGGTGAAAGGTATTAAGGTCTCTGGCCCTCATTTCAGGCTTGGTTAGAGTTGCTGCTCCATCACTGGGTGAACCTTCAGAGTGCCTTCCAGCATCCCCTTCCCCTCCCTGTCCACAGCTGCAATTTGCTGTTTATTTGGAAGGACAGAAGGAACCAATAAACTGACTGTACAGGAAGAGGCAAAATCCCAAAACACTATACAGCCTGCCTGAAAGTAAAACTCTGTGTGATTAAACTGGTCTCTGGGAGAAACACTGGGACATAAGATGAAAAAAATCAAAATCTACTGATAAAGAAGGCAGAAGACTACAGGAAACATTTAGATAATAGGGGAAAAAAACAATCCCAAAACAAAACCAAAGCTGGAAGCTGGAAAGAAAGGAAGACTGCAAACTCTTTGATTCTGAAGATGCTTCTGAAGTTAAGGCTTTCTTTTACTGTGCATGTAAGGTCACTTCAGAGCTTTCTTTCTAAGCATTCAGTTTTGTCCATTGATGTTTCTCTATGGAACATCAGTTGCAAGACCAAGAGGAACATTTGAGCATAGTTGTGGTCTTGGTAACACAAGCATAAGAGACAGAGTATCTCCAGCAAACTGGAGAGAATTGCTCTGGCTTTACATCCTTACAAGTAAGAGCAAAATCTTGCAGATGGAGACTTCATACAACAAATGATTCCATCTGTGAGTCAGATGCTAAGCAGGAGGCAGGTGTGACATACATCTGAGCAGTGGCAGACAGCCAGTCTTTAGGGGGAGAGGGTTTGTCTGCCAACAAGGGAAGAGAAGACCAGAGCTCATTTCAGAGAGCAAAGAATTTTTTGGGAATGGAGATGAGCTGAGGTAAACCCCAAAACAGAGTCTGAAAAATAGGAGGAATAGAAATATGTCAACCCAGGAAATCTGTGTGGGAAAGTAGTGAGAGGAACTTTGAAGCTAGAAAAATAATTATATTACATTTTATTTACTTCTAGTCCATACTCTGCAAAGCTATTGGAAAGTACCTTGTTGTGACATGTCTTTTGCAGTATCACAAGAATGCACTTGCTCTCTTGCTTCCAAACTGGGCTGAGTCATACCTAGGTCTAGAGTTGCATCAAGCTGAAAGACATTCAGTTGACAGAGCCTGATTTACCTTCCGATGGAGTTAAGGCAGGGGAACTTTCATGGCTGTACCTATTGCTCTTTGGAGGAGTGAGTGAAGTCCTGAAGGTTTGGACGATGACAGACCTGTGTCCTTTTTTTGTGTAGAGAAAACCTTGTTAGACAGCATTGGTTGAAAGCAACCACTCTTGACTAGAAAGGGGCTTTTCTTCAGGATAGTAAACAGAGTTGTTTGTTAGCTGGAACTTCTGTTTTCCTCTGCCTGAGTATCTTCTCCATGCAATGCTGCTATGGGAGGAAGCTGTTTTGTCATTTAAAAGAAAGAAACAGATGGAATATGTGGCAGTGTTAAAAAGCTCCAGCTTGTTGCCAGGGTAACTGAGGGGGATATATTTTATAATTATTATTTAAAATTCTTCATTGTCTTCATTAAAGGTAACAATGATAGCAGAGAATAAACAAAGTGATGCCCCGCTGTGCAAATCAGTCCCTCAATAAATAAAATTAAAGGAGTGCTTTGCATTGCAAATGCTGATACAGTCACCAGAAGGGTGGAAGGACTGCAGGTTATCTAAGGATGATGAATTATGCATGCTGGCACATTAAGGACACAGCAGGGTCATTTGGTACCTCTACCCTTTAACTTCTGCTGGGTGGGTTCAGGTGAGTATGCTGGAGCACTGGACAAAGACTCAGACAGCTTGCATCAGAAAATTGTCCCATCAGCTTTGATGGAATCCCTCCAAACATTCAACATACAGAGCATTGGCCCAGCAAGCAGATGCTGGAGCTGTTATCTCCTTGTGTTCCTAAGCCTTAAGCACTCTGGAATGGAGGATGTCTGACATCCTGAACTGATTGTCTGAGGAGTTATGCCTAGGTAAATGTTAAGTGTCTTTCACCCAAGACCACTAATGAACTTCACCAACTTACTAGACCTCATGCATGCTGGTAGCACCCTGTCCCACACTGCAATTCAGTCATAGCCCTACTGAGAACTACATCAGTCGCTTTTCAGTTCATATCTACACATCAGTCAAGAATATGAAGGAAAGAGGTACTCTTGGCCATCTAGGACAATAGGATTAATACAGGATGTACCGTAATTCTTCTGACTTGGTATTTGGTTCACACACAGAGTAACAAGAGCACTGAATACTAATCAGACGAAACTGTATTTTTTTGGGCCATCTCACGCTGCTTTGACCTAACGTTTTAACTCTGCCAGAGTTAGGCATCAGCTGATTAAGGAGATAGTACAAGAGGAAAGTGTTTAGGTGCCTGAGTAAAGAACAGGCCTGTGACAGGCCACCTTAGAAAGCAAAATGTTTTTCTCTTGATGAGCCCAAGGTCAGTGAAGAGAATGTCTGAACACAGCTCTAATTTGATTGAGAGATTACATTTCATGATAACAAGTTCATACACAGCAAAATCCCTGTTATTACTTCTTCTGACTGTGTTTGTTATTGCTGATGGAACAGATTAAAAATACATCCAAGCCTGCAGAAGTTCTCCCTGGGGATGAGATTGCACAGAGGTCCTCCAGCTTTCTTGCCTTTGCCCCCAGTTCTTTCCCAGAATTTTTGCATGCCCAAGCATCCAAGCATGAGAGAGACAGCTCAGATGTGGGATCCAGGGCATAGGCAGCTGCTCACTCTTCCTTCAGACAACAGAAATGAACGTGGTCTAATTTTAACACAGCTTCTGCTCCTTGCATTTCCAGTGAAGTCTGAGGCTCCAGGGGCTGTGGAGTTGCCACCAGCAGGGATTACGACAGCAGCCCTAGCTCTCCCCAGTCTGGAAGCCCTGAGTTTGCCAGGCAGCTCCAGGCAGAAACTCCCTTATTTAAATAAGTGGATAAAGGAGGCCATGACCTTCTGTATATGATGCATCCCAACTGGGATGAGAGTGAGCAAACAGCAGTGAATTATCATCTTTTCCCCTCTCCAGATGTCTCTATATTGGCAGGACCAGGTCAATTAGGAAGGCAGAAACAATCTTTGGAAGATGACAGATACTTTTGAAATGATATAAGCAAGAATGAATCTCATGGATTTTATTGTCTTTACTAGTAAGTGACGTGGCTCTTCCAATTAAGGGAATGAGACAGAGTTGTCCAAGGGTTGTCTCCAGTCACTCTTTGGGTCTTACCTTAATCACCCCTATAAGTGGCCACTACACATTAAGCAGACAGAAAGTAGCTCTAAGCAGACAGAAATGAAGAGCTATTGGCCTGCTCAGTTTCTCATGACTACAAATGCACCAGCCAGACAGACCGTATCATGCCGGGAGTCTTCCTGACGCAAGGGGAATAGTATTATCCATTTTGATAGCTGTTCACATGTCATTTAATCCTGACTCTTTTAGTAAGTCTAAGTATAGTATGAAGCATAAGGGAAAGTAGGAAATATTATGCAATAATCATTAGAAATGGAATATGATAGGAGTACAGGTAGTAGTTTTGCACATGTGAGTACCCATTACCAAGACAGCTTTTGTCAGCTCAGCATTAGGTAGGCTAAGTGGAAGTTAAATGTCCAGGAAATATTGGAGGTGCAAGGCAAATGACTTGAGGCTTTCCACGGGCAAAAGGTCATAAGAAATGGCCTCATGGCCAAGAAACTAGCAGATACATTTTTTTTACTTAAGTTATAACATAACTGAGGACATAGTTAGGTAAAGATAAGATGGTCTGATTGTAATTCTATTGCATTGTACCTGATTTACTTGTGGTATCACATTGTAGGATTACAAAATATATTTCCTTGTACATATTATAGGAAATCCTAGTCTCATAAAGGAGTTTCTTCCAACCCTTTGCTGCTAATGTCTGTGGGGTCACACAATGTAGCTGGGTCCAGCTCTTCTGAATGATGCAGTGTCAGTCCTCAAACACAGATCTGCTGCTTCTCTTTAATCTAAAAATCGCTTTGATTTCCACCTTATACACATCAGTGTTGGGGTCTTTTGAGAATTGGCTCCAGGAGGCGATTCAGCTTGTATGTGGGAAAGGATGCTTGGACATGTCTCTATTTTATCCTATTCAGCTCAACCTTGAAGTGATAGCCCCACTTACAGAGGGAGCATTTTCTCCACATGGTGTATCTACGCGTTCTTCTAGCAAAAATGGCAGCAGATCACGAGCTGTTTACCTGGCCACTGCTAAGGAGCACAAAGAAGGATCATTAATCTCCCATAGCTGTTGTTGATACCTTACAGTGGCTGATAAAAACGAATAGTGTTATGTCAAATAAACAGTAATCTACCTTGGGAAATTACCCTCTGTCTTTTTTATCTGAGTTTTGTGACCTGATGATTGTCACAACTGCTGATGGGCCCATTGCAGATGTTACCACTTCTGGGAGCAGGTGGCTCAGGTGGAGCTGTCAGGAAATGGCACACCATCCTCCCAGCATCTTCAGGATTTTGGAAATATCCCCACTTCACGTGAGGAAAAAAAAAAAAGAAAACTTCCATTCTTTCATGCATTTTCGTTGAGAGGTGACAGACTGGGAGTGGACACTCAAAATAGTTAATGTCCGGGAGAATACAGCACTGACCAGGGATGAGTAAAACTCAGGTCCAGGTTTTCAAACTCAATTGGAGAGGCCATGGTTTTCAAAGTTTGGCCCTTCCCATTAAGCATCTTGTGCTGAGTGTTTTGAGCATTGCATATATTCACCTGTACTGTCTCTCTCACATTTCTCTTAGAAATTCCACTTAGGAGCCAAGAGACTGTTTCTGAGGCTAGGATGTTCTGGAGGATACAGTTTTTCAGAATTAATAATTTGTTACAAAAAGATTTTGTAATTGCACTATTTATCCCTCCAAAGAAAAGGCTGCCTTTAAATGTCAACGCTGCTTTAGGAACTGCTCTAGTTCTTGCAGGATGGAAAAGATCATATTCTTTTCTTTCTATGAAGTTAGTTTTAGAGTTTTTCTTAGATATGCATGTTTTATATGCATAAAACAGATAAAACATGCATTATATATACAAAAATATAATATATCTAAAAATATTTTTATTTATATACATGTACTGTATATATATTTATAAACATGTAGAGTCTACACTGAGGTTGCTCAACCCTGAGATCAGCATGTGGTCCTCTGTTTCAGCATTCCCGTGGAGCAATGAAATAAGCTCTAGGGACAAAGATAGATTAGTCTTTGTATAAATGTTTTTCCTGGTTCTCATTTCTTGGAAGGCCCATCCTGTGCCTCCATCTGCCCTGTGTACTTGAGATTTTCAATGTGGACTCATTCCCTAGGTTCTTCCAGAATGGTGCTTACAGGAAAGTGATAATGAGCGAGCTGAGAGAAGAGAATGCATTTTTGATCTCTCTTTTCCCCTGGCCAATTTCAATGAAAGAGCAGGTTTTGGAGGGTGGAGCATCTGACCTGTCTAATTTTATCTGCAAGGATGCAGATCTATCTTTTCAAACCTGTTTTCAAAGTGACTCTGATAACAGGACTGCCTACAGATAGGGCTGCAATGATTATTCAAAGCATTAATCAGGGGGAAAAAATTATGCCAGTTACTGATTAACTAATTACTGCAATCAAGTATTCACTCCTCTCTTTGGAACGATGGGCACGGCACTGGGAAAAAGTGACAACAACAACAAAACCCTTCAACACAAAAAGTAGTTTCTTTACTCTTTTGTGAGCTGGGCGAGTATTCCAGCTACAGGAGGCAAGGGGGTCCCAGGGAACCCCAGAGTGGTCCAGCTGGGGCCCATTTCTCCCAGTTTTCATTCCAGTGCATCTTTGCCTGCTCCAGCTTGTGATTTAATGAAACACCAGCAAGGAACAGCCAGCGTTTCATTAAGGGAGAAGCATTTGAAAGTGACCTCTGCTAATGGCCATGAATTAGAGATTCAGAAATGCCACCCTGCTCTCTGCTTCTGCTCACCCTCAAGAGCCACAGTAGAGGGTGTGTTCCTGCAGGAAACCCTTGCATTTGCAGAGAGGAACCTTTCCAGGAAACTTCTTTTGTTCAGATTCTCCACAGTGCCCAGTGGAGGGTAATGTTGAGTCAAGGGGGAGTACAGGGAAAAGGACAACTGGAGTCTGTCACACTCTGAGGGCACTGCACACACCCCAACTTGCTTCAGAGAAGGTTTGATAAGTATACAGGGAGGTAATATGCAAAAGAGGGGCAGGGAGATAAAATAACAGCAAACTGCATTGCAGTCCAAAGGCAAATATTGACTGAGCATCCATCTGGCTGTGGAACAGTTGCCCAAGGAAAGGGGTAGAATATCCCTTGTGCTTTCCTTAAAACAGGCAGCGCATGGTCTCAGGCTATTTGCAGCATTTCCTTAGTAAGGTTAATATGCTTCAGGATCAAGTGGACTGCAGTATTGCTTCCTCTTCAGAAATGAAACTCCCATCAGTCCTCCAGCAACAGCACATTCTTTTAAACAGAGGTTAATGGTAAAGTATTTTGTCTATTCAGAAGCTTTCATATCTTGCTGAATACCAGTCCACCTGGTGCTCTGCAGGCTGTGTATCCATTCCATATACACGACTGCAATAGCTTCCAGTCTGAGCTCTGCAGATTCCTGGAAGTCCACAGACTGCTCCCACAGGACTTTCAGAGGATAACAGAGAAAAATGAATGTGGTCAGTAGGCTTATATTTGTTCTATAGGAAATAAATAACACTTACTCTGGATTTTTTTTTAGGGAACTGATAAACTGAAAAGAATGGTTTAATTCATTGATATGGATGTTTCATCTCATGTTCAAGGCTTTTTTTTTTTCTAATTGCACATGTTAGACATACTGACTAGAGACATTAGGGGAAGAAGATGGGTCAGAAAGGATTTTCCAGTAAAAGGAAATGGTGCCACCTAAGGATTAGCTTTGTTTTCTTTGATAACTGCATTTTCATTGGTTTTTAATGTTTTGTCTCCTACATCACTCACAGAGGCCTGGAAGGGTGACCTGAAGCTCCAGGTCTCCATGCTTCCTCTCCACACTATATTTTCACATATTCCAATGGTGGTGGGGTATCCCACATCTGCTGCTTCAGGCACAATTTGGAGATTCAGCATATTCATTTGTTTCACTGTCAGTGAATTGCAGAAAGTGGAGTTGCTCGGATACCACTGAGCGTAGAACATGGTTTTGCAAAATTTTGCTATGGGTTTTATTGTGCAAGCAAGTGGAAACAAAAGTCTAAACTTGGCAGTGAGGCACTAGAATAAGAAGCTGAACCACAAATCAGCTGCAAAGTCGGTACAGGATTTGCAGGCATTTGACACTGCAATAAATGACAGCCCATGAGTGTAGCCAATGTCAGTCCAGGATGAAAAAGCAAAATCTCAAAGTTGGATAATGTGCCTTGGAATTTTTTTTTCCCTTTAGTGGTGATATAGGGGTCTTGACATTCTCTTCAGAGGTATTTGGATTTTAGAATGGCTGAAGTTTGTCAGTTATCCAGAAGTTAAAAAAGAAGTAGAAAAGCCTTAGATGTTAATTGCTATTTATTCAGAATTTAATAACTGCAGAGCCTGAAAATCACACCAGATTCAGAAATGAGATCATGCTTCGTAGTAATTGCTATTTCATACTGCTAGCTCCTTAATGCTTTTATTTTAAAAGTCATCAAGAGTTCCTTTCTAGTGTCACTGACACCCACTCAGCCACCTACTCACTTACATCCCACAAGCATACACACACAATTTGCTCTTAAATGTTACTGAACATTTAAAATCTCTTCCCTCTTTGTAATTTTCAAACATTCATTATTTCAAATGTTTTCATTTTTTTAGTATGAAAGTAAATTTTGTCTGACATTCACCACTGAGTTTTTCCAACATACACGCAATGCATAGCACAGAACTGCGTAGGATACATCCATGATGTGCATTTATTAGGGGCAGATCTGGAAAGCTGAACTGACTCTCAGACTGAAGGAAGTGGTTAGTCCCTCTGTTTGGCACGCATGAGGACACATCTGGTGTCCAGTTTCCAGTCTGGGACTGCTGTGTAAAAAACGGTCCTGGCAAACTGGAGGGAATCCAGTGCAGGGCTACCAGGATGGTTGGGAGCTCCAGCACATGGCAGAGAGAGAGAGGCTAAGGGAACTCAATTTGTTTAGTCTTAAGTAGGGAAGGCAAAACTGAGATATAAATGCTGTTTTCTACTGAGTAAAAGGGTTGATAGTGAAGATGCTTTTCCCAGAGGTGAAAAGGCACAAGGCAGTCATCACATGTTGCAGCATGGGAAATTCCAGATGAACATAAGAAAGAAATTTTTCACCATAAAGGTGATCATGAGAGAGGTGCCCAGAGAGGTTGTGGGATCTCCATCCTTGAAGATGTTGAAAACTCCTCTGCACAAGACCTTGAGTAACCAAATTCAGTTTTGAAGTTAGCCAGCCTTTCAGCAGGAGTTGGAAGATCACTTCCAATCTGGATTATTGAACAATTCTTTATTTTGCTCCTTTCTGCATCCAAGGTTGCCACTACACAATGCTGTACTTATGGTCACATGGAAACTACTGGGGAAAAATGCCTTTCTGAAATGCTACCCTATCTTTTGGGAGGCAGGACCTGAAACTGAGTTACGTAAAGCCACCTTAAGAACACCTTACAAAATTGGTGCTTTCTCCATACGCATTTGATTTTGTAGGAAATTGAAAAGGGAGGACTTGTGAAGAGAATGTGCTTCCTTTGTCCAAGTGTCTGGAAGCTCACACCACCCCCAGTAAACATATCAGGTCCCAGAATGAGATTTTGTCTGGATCCATCCTTTGCCATTGGTATTTGTTTTCACCCAAATACACTCATGTACTCTCAGAAACAGGGATGCAGCCTGTTGGTAACAGTTCTCTCCTCTCCAGTTGCTTGCAGCTAGCCCTAGACTACTAAGAAGAAAACAAGACCAAGTTTGCACTTAGAGAGGGAAGAAGGCTGCAGACACTCTGCAGGTGGCCCATTCCCTACTAGATATATATGTGTCCTTTTGTGCACAGATATTACCTGCCCAGTATGAGCATAGCTTGATAATTCTAGCTCATAACTGCAACTGTTAATCAGACAAGGGGAAAAAGGTTTAAAAACCAGACTGTTGAAATCCTCCCCTTTCTCCACACACAGAAACAAAATACTCTGACTCCAAAATACCCAGCACATATCCCAGGTGCTGGCTCTTGCATCCTCCAGACACATGCAGCCCCTCTGCCTGCCCTTCTCTCTCTCTGGCCAGTCCAATCCACCATCAATCTGTCTGTCCCTTTCCACTGTCCTCGATTCTCCTTGACCCAGCCAGGACACCAGTATTTGTCATATCAGCACTGTTCTGTTCTGGGAATTCCTGAATGAAGCCTGGCACCTGAAAACCCCTGGGCAAGAGGAGGGCAGACAAATTGTCTGTGGACTGCAGAGGTTTCTTGTGGGAAAGCATGGTCAGTGTACCCCTCTCTTCACATGAAGAACACTTGCTGAGCCCCCAGACAGAAGGGAACATGGACTGTGTTGCAATAAGTGTGAATTGGTTTTACACAATTTCAAACAGAGTATTACTGTGTTCTAAATCTATACTCTCTGCATGATCCTGATTGTGCCGTCAAGCGGAGTAAGAATGGAGCATATAGCCACAGCTGTGGCTTAAGAAGAATATATCCTTCTAGCAGAGCTCCTTTGGGTTACAGGTATGGCTGCCACTGGAAGGACTCTGGAATGTCTTGGATCTAGCAGTTGCACATTTGCCATCCCACTGGGAGAAGAAGGAGAATCTTTTCTCTCAGAGCCACATTTTTCATCTGCCCTTTATGCACTGCTCCCTCCTGAAAGACACTGTAGAAACATTAGGGGTTATTAGAGAGGATGAAGCTGCATGACCAAGTATTAAATATTTATTCCCTTGTATTCTTCATTTGGATTATTTGAAAATCCTTTCCTTAATTGTCTTATTCTGCACCCAAAAGTAGAGCTGTGCCTGTGGCTGCAGCTCCCAATCTTCATTTTTTCATTGTTGTTCCTCCTTATCTCTCCTGTAGAGCAAGGTCCTGGTCAGAACTGGGGCAGATGGCACAGGGGACCCTGTAAATACAAATAAGAAGGCACAGTCCTTTTGCTCCTGCAAATTCAGACTATGAAAACAAACAGATGGAGCATGGCAAAAGGGGTCACTATGTACAATCAAAGTGATCAGGGCTGTTGCTGGCAGCCACAGAGGTGGCATAATTATAGGCTCTTTTTGCTTTTATTTTTTTCCCTAAAGATACATTTCACTTGCCCACCATTTGGAGGGTTTGTCTGTTTTACTCAGAGATGGAGAAGGATGTGCAGGGTCATTTTGAAGGACAATAGCAGAGAGAGGAGATGGCAGGAGCAGGGAGCAATGGTCAGGATCAGGTAACCAGCAACCTAGACAGAGCCAAAAAGGAGAAATAAGGCGCTGTTCAAACCACTGAGACGAGCAAGGCAGCTGAGGGAGTGGTGTTCTTGGGCCTGAAAAAGGGTGAAGAAGGCTATCAGGTTCAGTCCCCTCTCTTTCTGACAGACTTGAAGGTCCTGGAGCCTCCATTTCATGGTCCAAAGCTCCCTTTGGCCAAAAGCAAGCACCAATGTGCAAGTGCTTGGTAGGACAACTACTGGCATATGGTTTCCTCCTTGACTCCTGACCCAGGACTACCATGCAGGGTGACAGAAGACTCCCAAACTGCCTCCAGTTGTGTTTGAATATGCAGGAGAACCATAGTCTTCAAGCATAGTGCTGTACATGGGACCAACGTGGACCCAGGAGGATGATAGAAGAGAGTAAGGAAGGAATAAAGCTGGAGATTAACTCATATGCAGGGGAATATCCGAAGGAGGGAGGTGAAAGGACATATCACACTGAGGTGAATAGGAGGGCTCTGCACCCTCACCTCAGTTGGGAAGAGCTGGCAAGGGCTATTGGCTGGGAACCAGAGGGGACAGTGAGAGAGAAGCATGGAAAGAGCTGAAGAGGCCAAAGCTTACTGTAGTAATAAAGGGGGAAATGACAGATGAAAAATAAAGCCCTAGGGAGGGATGAAACAAATTCTTTAACTAATCAGCTTGTCCAGATGAGCAGGAGGGTTAATCCAGCTATGATGGAGTGAAAAGACGAAACACATGAGGCAGAGCAAGCCTGACTGGAGGAGCACTGTCTAATTCCCTTCTGGGGTGAAGCTGGTGGGGAAGGCAGAAGCAGGGCAGGGCTGTGAACAGCTCAAAGACCCAGAAGCTGGCAGGAGGCTTCTGTTGCTCTCTGAGGAGCATGTGGCTGCACAGTCCCTATGTGGCTATGGTCTCTGAGCAGCAGGCAATGCAGAACTTTGGTTCACAGGTGGGAGAAGATGTTCATCTTCAGGGCTCACTTTCTTTCTTTGTTCCTCAACAAAACAGAATACCTCCTAAAATCCATCTTGGGTATTATAAGGTAAATGCTGTATTTGCCATGGGTGTCTGGGCAGTACAGATGATAGAAATCTTGATTCTCTATGGCAGCTGGAGGTAATCCCAAGAGGCTGCCCACAGGTTAAACTATTGCCCTATCTACTTCTACAGGCATGGCATGTGCTCAGATGACTCCAGGACATCTCCGTTTGGGCTGGCTTCTCATTTCAAGCTACATGTGTTCCCCTAGGACATGTAACCTGGCAGATGGGGGAAAGGAAGGATACATTAGACTAATTCACAGTGGGTTCAATAATTATTGTTGTCACAAATTATAATGAGTTTGGTTTGGTTATTATCTTTTACAGAGTTCCCCTTCGTTTCCCCAGAGTGCCTTCAATCTTCAAGGACACAGCCTCAAGCTGGACCAGGGGAGGTTCAGACTGGATATCAGGAGGAATTTTTTCATGGAAAGTTTTGTTAAACTTTGGAATGGACTGCTAAGGGAAGTTGTAGACTTACCATCCATAGAGGCATTCAAGAAATGACTGGACATGGCACTTAGTGCCATGGTCTAACTGGCAGGATGGTATTCAGTCATAAATGATCTCAGAGACTTCTCCAACCTAAATGATTCTGTGATTCTGTGTTCCCGTGAATCTAAGGGGATAGCATATCACCATGATACTTCTTCAGAGTGACGGAGCCACACAGGGAATTGGCTGCTTCTGCCAAGCAGAACAAAAGCTGAAGGTAAGGGCACAGGAAGGGGCAACGTCCCAAGCCGGAAAGAAGGAAGGAAAGGGTGCCGCCTTTGGAGGGCCAGTTGCCAAAAAGGAAATGTAATGGTCAGTCTGCTCTTTCCGTGGCTCTGCAACAACGAAAGGGAAGAAATCCTCCAGCAGGGAATACAGAAAATAATGGCTCTAATTTTGTTGTTCTTGTGTTGTTTTTTTCACTGATACCTATTGTCAGTTGTGCTTAAAAGGCAAAATTTACAATCCTGATTTAGGATATAGGACTGCATCCAGCTGCATAACTATGCCTAATGCTGAAAGGTAAGATGTAGGGGACACAATTACTTGTATTACAGTATTTTTTTGTGTTTGCTGCAGGAGATGTGTTATAGAACTAGAAAGCCAAAATCTGCTTTCACCCACTCTGGAATATCCAGCAATCCTCAGCAACACTACTGCCCATTTGCACCACTGAGCAGAAGCAGCATTGGTACTCGGCATTATGGCTGGAGTGCAGTGGGTGGCATGACACAGTGATGGAGAGGAAACGTAGTCTGCAGCAGCTTGAAACAAAGTGCTGGATCTTAGTAACCAAAGTCTGTACCCCCCTGTGAGAACAGGGAACAGGGCCCCGTGGGCAACTTTTAACACGCAAGTCACACACCAGTAGATAATCCACAATTTTCTAATAATGAAGCCAGAAGCCGTGCACTGGAAATGTTTCTGAGCACAATGGCATGCTTCTGTAGCTGCAGCCCAGGAGGCATGAAACAGTGAATTAGGACGAGAATCTCAGCAAGAAATTATCGCTCTGGGAGGCAGGCTGCAAGAGAGATGGCTCCTCTTCTTGCTGTTATTACAGCCTCGGAAAGGTTATCAGACCTTCTTCATCCTATTGTCCTAACAGAGGGGATGGGTACCTGACTGCTGAGATGTTCCCTGCACTCAGCTGACATAGGTCTTGTGTATTAAGTCATCCCCCATACTGTCCCTGGAACTGAGCATATAAAGGATATGGGACAAGTGGGTAGTCACTGTGCTTTCATCATCCCCTGCAGGTGGATAATCCCTTAGGTACTACCTAAACTTCCCATTTGGTGATCCCCAGGATTACAACCAGTGAAAAATTGGTCAGAGAATGACTATGGTTTAGCCTCTTCCTTCACTGTCTGAGTTGTAAGAGCTCATCTGCAAACCTGGGTCAATACATCATCTGTCCTTTCTCCAAAATTTCTGCAGAGGTAATATAAGCAATGTCATCCTTCCCTTACAAGGGGAAAATCTAAGGGCAGAGACTGTGTTTTTTGGTAAGTTGGTGACAGGGCTAGAAAAAAAATTTGCAATCTGGATACAACTTCACCATCCTCATGACATGGCCCTTGCACTTTAATTAGAGGTGGCAGACAGCAGGTAGGAGGAATGAAAGCCACAGGAATTTAAAAGAAAAAACTCTCTGTCTTCAGTCTTCAAGATTTTGTGACAGCAAAGAACAACACTGAGGCAAAAATGTGTGGACAGCACCGGCAGGGCTGTGCAGCAGGTGAATCTCTGTCAGCTCTGTAGGCATGAAGAGGTTTAGAAGAGTGTAGGTATGGGATCGGGCAAGAGATGGGGCACAGGCTGGTACTGAAAGCTGCATGATGATAAACCATTCAGCAGCAGCCAGTTAAGAAAAGCAGCTGGACAAGCGTCCTGGAGCTGGACAAAACGAGTTATGTTAGGTACCAAAGAGAAGGAACAAGCATCTAGTATAGGTCAAATGCACCACACCCATTACATCTGGATGTAATGGGGAGTTGGAGCCTGCGAGCCAGGTATAAAAACAGACATATAAAGTAGACACCAAAAGGAATGAGGAAGAGGAAATCATCAACATCTACATCATATTTTTCTGGTGAACGACTCCACATGCTGACAACACACAATGACAAAACCCATACCGTCCCATAGGAGAGAAACCACCACCATCAAGACCTGGAAGACCAGTGGAAGGCTGAGCATAAGAGCAGGGTAAGTGGTGCAAACTGGAAAGTTTTTAAATGCATTATTACTACTGTTGAGGGCTCTGTTTTTTCTGTACAGAAGTATGCTTCATTTCTGTGTCATAGTCAAATCTGGAGTGTTATTCTTGGATTACACTGCTAAGATTTCTATTATACTAGCAACGAATTCTTGGGTTTATATATAAATAAATATATATACATGTGTGCACATTTCCGCTGTGCCTATAAACAAGAACTTGGATATAATACTTGATTTCAACTTCCTGCAGATGGAAGATTATTCTCGAATTTAAATTTAGTCCTTTTGCTACAGACTAACTAATGTATTCAGCCCACAGGAAAATCCAAAGAGGTATTACATCACTAAAAGAAGAAAACTGGAGACTGGAAAAATATTTAAAAGGTAAACTTTAACTGCTTTTTTTAATTTCCTTTTTTCCCCCTGAAGAGAATTGAATAGAAAGTTATATCCAGGTGAACAGGAGCAAAAATCATCTGCATAAGAGCTTAAATGGAATAGTCCTCAGCCACAGGCAAATTGAAACATATGTCATTTAGCCAAGATAAATTCCCTAATACCCCTTAGTTATTTTGACACTAAAATCCTCTGTCACATGGTTCTGAGAGTCCTTCTGCCTGGTGCTGGGAGGAGTCCAAATACATTTGAGTGAGATATGCCAGGCTCTGCAGTGGGTTTTCCAGGATAGAAGTGACTTATAAATATTTTGTCCTGTTGCACCTTAGTGACCAAGTAGGGGCTATTTTTGAATAAAGGAGACATAACGACAAACACATCCAACCAGCAGGGCTACATTTAAGATTGTTCTACCAGATTACCTCAGGAGCAGGGCATTCTTATTGCTACTCCATAGCCCTAACGAATCTCACTACAGATCTGCATGGTTTATGACGTCTGGTGAGATTTCAGTGCTGTGTAAACTGGCTGCAGTGAGGACAGGGGCTTGGGGCTGGAGCATTTTTTTTTCCAAACTATTTATCTTCTCCTTGAACTGACTATTGAGGAGGCCAGGTCCTGGGGGGTCATTAGATCTGTTTGCAATCTGTCCTCTACTCTGGTCCTCCTTGTCCTTTCCCTGGTTCTGCCAGAGATGCCGGGATGCTGTGCAGAGTGGGCTGCAGCAATGCCTCTGTGTGAGCAGGGGCCTGGGGATTGCTGTACCTGCTGGGCACTTGCTTTCCTGCTTCCCTCTCCCTCCTGAAAGCAGCAAGCCAGATGGCCAAGCCTCTACCGCCTCGTGAGCAGCCACTGGAGCATTCAAACTGTGCACCCTGTCACTGTAACTGTGTATGGAAGTGGGGGAAAGGCAGGAAACATAATATTTGAGCTTATCAGAGAGACTTGGTTTGATAGCAGTTGAAATGGACATTTGTACACTGAATGAGCACGCATGTGCTACACTGCATGCATTAACCATGAGGTGGAGCAGGGGGATCCCAGTTGCTACTAAATCTTGTCTCACTCAGCTGGAGAACAGTTCTGGCTCTTCATTTTGAAGTGTATGATGGCAAGTTGTGCTGCTTGGTGGCTAGCAGAGCCAGACAGTGGTCGAGAGAGTCATGCTCTACCCTTGGCCCTGCTGCTGACTTGGTGAGTGACTTTGCACATACCTGGTCAAGAGCACTCATCAATCATCTGGCTGCATCATTTTTGGAGGCTGTCTATGTGGGACTCCCATGCTCACTGAGTGCCCTTCCTTTCATACTGGACAGCTGCTGCAGAACCTGGGCTTTTAAAATTAGCCTTTCTCCTTGTGCCACAATGAACCACTTGTCAGACAACCTGAGAGAGAATGAGCACTTGTCAGTACACAGTGCCTTTCTGGCAGCTTGAGTGTCTGCGTGTACATGTGCCTGGGAAGTGCTGTTAAGCAATGGCTTACACTTCCCAAAAGAGAAGTCATGTGCTGTCTCAGAAAGGTCTCTTTAAATCTCCAGGTAAAGAAAGTCTCTAATGTCTGTTATCTGACTTCACAGCCTTTCAGTTTCATTAAGTTAATAGCCTCCATCAAGGGGCCAGCTCGGATGCTTGCAGTTGATTTAAAACCTGTGAATTCATCAATCTTATATTGCACTTCAAGCAAAGTCAGTGTACTGCACCCTGGGGACACATGGAAACCCAAATGCTCAGTGCAGGACTTTGATGCCAGCACGACAGGGACCAGATAACCAGGGTCCTTTGTGCAATCCTTATCTGGGCTTGTTCAGCTGAGAACTTCCCTTGTTGTGCTGGTTGGTCATGTTTCCCTGGGGCATGTGGGATGTTTTGTCTTTGCAGGCAACATGCTAAGCACACAGTCATGGGGTCCTATGCTTGCAGACAACTACTTTAGAAAACATGAGCAGAGGTGGACAAGTCTGGGGTCACGAGGCAGATAAGCACTTTCTGTGTCAACTTCGTAGTTTAGGCTTGTCCAAATTAACTTCCATTCTTGCAAAGACAACACTGTCTTCTCTCACCACACAAATATGGCAAAAGTATCTTTGCTATTCCCAACAGCCTTTGAGAAATGATTCTTGTGCAGATAGGATTGTCTTGTCATGGGATTTCTATGGAGATGCACTTGCTGGCATCCTGAACAAGGGATCATAAAGAACCCTTAGAAAGACTATTATTCCTCATCTAGCTAGATATACCAAAAACATAAACCACGTGCCCTTTGCATAGGCTTAGGCTTGTGTACTTTTACATCTGGACCAGCAGGTGAGGCTTCAGCTGGCTTGTGGTGACCCATAGGCATTGACATTGTGTTGTCAGACAGGGCTATATGAAAACAATTGGCATTACAAGTCCATTTCTTAGCTCATGGAAGAGCTCATAGCTGTTATAAGAGAAGCCAAGCTTAAAATGGATACTTAGGGTCAAACAACATTAATTCTATTTCACCTTTAGTTATTTCAGTTCAAATCAAGAGGATATGTTTCTGCTGACAAACCTTGTCCTAACTTGATTGAGACTTAACATTTTTTACCCTTTCACTTCTGAATGTGTGAAAGTCTTTCTGACTATCTGGATGATTGAAACCTAGAAGACAGATTACTGCAGCCTAGTGAAGCTCCCTCCTGGTGACTCTGAAAACTTTTGGTACTCGTACATGGAGCTCATACTGCCACTATCAATACTAGGGGCATAAAAGGAATCGTTGTCTTGTCCAGATCCTTTCAGGATCTACCTCTTGTGTAGAAGTTCTCCATCCTCAGTCTCACCTCACTGTGTGAATTCAGAGGCACAGTCTGGGTTTCTGGATGCACTGCAGAAACAGAGTCAAACTGCAGACAGAGTAGAACTGGAGTGACTTCAGTCTTGTGTCCCTTGCGCTGTTGGTATTGCATCTTTCAACAGGAACAATGAAACTAAAACTGAATCGAAAGAAGAGAGAGAAAAACAGAGAAAGGGAGGGAAGGAGTGAGAGGCTGCCAATTCCATATCTATCCATGTGCAAAGTTCATTATGTGAGCTGTAGACCATTTCTGAAAATGTCTAGAGAAGGAAGAAAGAGTGGCATGTGCCCGTGTTTTTATCCCAGCTCTTTCTAATTTGTAGTTTGTAATTATATCTTATTTTTTATTCTTGGATGCTTTTCCTCCTTGTGGAGTCCTTGCTACTGCCTGCATTTAGTACATAGCAAGTTCCTCATCACATCAAGAATTCATAATCATCCAAAAATATTCAATAGGAATATAAAATATTTACATGTGAAAGACTGTCAGACAGAATGAATTGCTTGTGTTACTCTGCTGGAAATTTTTCACTTAGAGAGGGCCTGGATTTTGCCAGGGAATAATGTGTGATTCCACGTGAGTGCTGTGGGTATGGTGTGGATGAGACCCCAGGGTGGTCCTCGTAGCTCCTGTCCTTGGCTGCTTTGTGGTGCGTGAGGATGGCTGGGAGCCAGGTCCAGTATCTGTTCCAGGATGGGGCAGACTCCAGGTGTCTTTGCATAGCGAGCCAGACCTTGTTCTGCTGAGCGCAAAGTAATGATATAAGACAGAAGGAGGACAGGTGGCCAGCCCTTATTCAGACATCTGACACAACCCTTATTTACAACCCAGATTCTCACATTCTTTTAAGTGCCTTACTGATTCTTTTTCAGCATAGGTGCACTTCCAATATCCTCCATTTCTTTGCTGAATCTGGCCCATGCATGTACCATGGATTTCCTGCATGGGGAAATCCCCACAGAGGCTGTCTCCAGTCACAGTCTCTTTTCCAAGATCTACTCATGCTCTGACTGTCTTGAGCCATCCCTTCTCCTGTACAGGCTCTTCAAGACTGTTGTATGCACTTGTGTTTGCCCTCTTTTTTGATAACGGCATCTGGATGAGGCACAGTTGTCATGGTATGAGCTGGGAAGAATAAAATTACTTTGGCAAGTGACTCAAGGGCATGTCCACACCGCAGAGTGCACTGCTGTGCTGAAGCGCTGAGTGAGCCCAACAGCAGGGTGCTGCATGGAAACATTAGCTCAGGTCATGAAAGTGGCGTAGCAATGCCAGCTGACTGCTCCCAGCAGGACCAGCTCCCTGGAGCCAGCACCACACAGTTAAGCTCCAGTGCCTTTGAAACCACAGGGAAGTCATGACATGCAAGCCTTGAAATTTCTGCATGAGCTGCACTGCATGATGGACATATGCTCTCTAGTGTAAGTGAGAGCAGAAGGTGCTCTGTGTTTTTGGGCACAGAGTCTGGGATCCATTAATGTGCACTATCACAGCAATTAATAAGTCAATTGTAATTCCCTGACTGAATGCACACAGTTACTGTTTGACACTGGGCAGCTAAGGTTCTTTTATAAACCAAACATATGGAATTAAATGACAGGAACCCAAACACTAATCAAATTGGATCATGTTTGGGACAGTAGTCTTGGCCATTTTATATACTGCTAATGCTCTTCTGAAGCTAAGGGTTTTCAGGATGGCCCTCTGGAGGAAGCTATTTAGCACAGGTCTGTTCTAGTTCAAGAACTGGTAGCAGGAAAGGAGTCTGGTAAGAAAGGGTGCTGACTATTGGAATGATTGGTAAATACAAGATTTCAAAACAGAGATAAAATTCATACCTGTAACCTGGTCATCCCTAGTGTAGTTTCTGCTCCCATTCTCACTCATGTACTAAACAGTGTGAGGGTGATGAGGCAGCAGAAAATGTTGCCCAGGGAAGCTGTGGATGTCCCATCCCTGGAAGTGTTCAAGGCCTGGTTGGATGGGGCCCTGAGCAACTTGTTCTAGTGGAAGGTTGCCCATGACAGAGAGGTTGGAACTAGATGATCTTTAAGGTCCTTTGTAACCCAAACCATTCTGTGATTCTATGATTCTATAAACAGAAACAGCCGTCAGACTTTTTCTCATGAGGCTAAGCAGGCTCTGTTTTCATCTGTTTGTTGGTTTAACTTTGACAGAAGGGAAGGACCTATTTGGAAGAAATTCCATCACATTATGATGCTGAAGCAATAAATCCTGTGCTCTGTCAATCCACAGGGGAAGAAAGGGCTAAAAGGAGATTGTAATTCCAAGAAATCTATGCTATACAGGATTTGAAGGACTCCTCTGCTCTTACAGCATTGGTACAGGACCAGTGCCCTGTCATGGACAAAGATTAATCAGTAGTTGAATTTTACTAAACCAGTACCCAGAGGGGATTAAAGGGTTTGGACTAGAAGGCAGGGAGGAGTCTAGACTCTTCACCTACTGTGAGCTCGGTAAGTCACTTAATTGCTCTGTGCCTCAATTCTTCTTCTTTAAACAAAGGCCAAGTTGCCATGATAAGTTGTAAAGGTGCTCTGCTGATAAAAAGGTGGTGGTTATCCAGGTAATACCAGTAGTGTATTAGCATCAGGACAAGGAAAATAACATCGTTTGGTCTGAAGTCCACAGAAACTGCTATCTGATATTTTCTCAGCATCTTCCCTGCAGATTCCAAACATTCTTGTTGCCTTTCCCTGATGAACTCTGTAAGCCTGGAAGATGCACATGCACACTCACACACTCACACACACGGGGTTTTTTTTCTAAAATGTCAGTATAGAAGAACCATGAGCATCCGAGCTGTGCCGCAAAATGGAAAAGACCTAGGGTTTTATATTGAAGAGCAGGAGGAGAATAGGGATGGTGGAAATCACTCAACAATATTTTATAGAGAACGATTCTGTGTTGACAGAGGGATGAACTAGGTGACCTAATAAAAACTGTTGTTACAGATTTTTTCGCTTCTGTCACATAATAGAGGACTTCAGTCTCCAGACCTGTCAATCCAACAGCTTTCACTGGCAAAAGTGTTCGCTCAAAAATAATCTTGGTGAAAGGAGAGCACCTCAGTTAACTGCTTGCCTGGGGCAGATAGAATGCAGCCAGGAGGCTTGTTTAGCAAGTAATTATAAATGCACTTTTGCTGCCCAGGTGAAGGAAGCACAGCTAAAGCTTTTACTCATTAACATCATTAAAATTTCCATTTCAGCTGTTTCTCTGGCATTGACAGTGCTTGCAAAATTGTGACCAGGTCAAGTCAAAATTGGCAGTGAGGCTGATGCTGGGCACCATGAGTTCAATTGCTTTCAAGAGCCAAAAAACGACCTATAGAAATGTTAAATGATTCAATTGTACCTCCATGCACTTTATATGACAGGAAGGGTGGCCTTGAGGACAGAAAGAAAAAGAGGGAAAGAAGGTTCAAGAACACAGGAAATGCCATGTCTGATCTGCCCAATTATCCATTTGGTTGGTATTTTGATACTGATGGGTACCAGAAGTTACAAAGGAAGACTCACAGGGTCTCATGCTGGACAGTTAAGGATAACCATGGCTTAGGGAAATATCTTCCCTAGCACTCTCATTAGTGGTTGGCTCACATGCTATACTGTGAAGCTGTAAAGCTCTTATATTCATTGTTTGTATCTTAACTTCTTCTATTGTAAATCTGGAAAATTTCAATATCCAGAAATATCTCTCTCTTATTTGAATCCTTCCACACCCTGTACCTCAGAGATATGTTGTAGCAGAGTTTTCCACAGGTGAATGAGGATGCCTGAGGAGAAGTACTCCCTTTGATGGAATACTTTCCCTATCACTCAGTTTAATGAGATGTGCCTTTGGTGCTGGAGTGTGAAAGACGAGGTAAATAGGAACACTGAATTTTCTTTTCTACATAATTTATTCTAACTATTTTGAATGCCTATTTTATTCACATGATTTCTAAAATAAATATACCTGCCATTTAATTTTTTTCCTGCATGGAAGTCATGCTATTCTTCGAAACAATTGTGTTGACTCTTTCTGAACCCTTTGGATTTCTGCTATAATTTTCTTTGAATACAGAACTGAACACAGTGTTCTGGACTTAATGCTCTTTCATACTGATCTCACATAATTTTTAGTAAGAAATTCCATTCTATTCCCTATGCATGCCCCAGCAAATGGAGAGCACTCTTTGACCATGGAGGAACATGCTGCTACAAGGATGTAGAACACATATGGGTACTTCAAATGAATCCTTCCAGTGTGCATATGTTACCAGGAAACTTAACACTCTTATGTGGTTGATTACTTACATCTTTCTCTAGGTTTGACAAAGAATATTTGCCATTTGCAAGTATCTCCACCTTACTGACTATTCACCTTTACCACATTGTAATCCACAATAATAGATCTTTCTAGGAGCTAGATGCTTGCTGCTACTAATATTTTTCTGTGTTGGAAATGGCAGACTTGATGCTAAATTACGTATTTATTTTTTCAGATGCTTAGCAAGCTTGTCTGCTTGTCATGGCATGATGTTCTCATTAATAGAGTACCTGATTGCCTACTCTCTTGTTTGGATCCTGTCAAGAATGCTTTGAAAATCCAGGTGAAAACAGGCAGACAATTTTCATCTGTCCCACATTTGCTGACACGCTCAAAGGGTGCTAATAGATTGAAGTGGTTTCGTGAATGCCCTTCCAGAGTCCCTGTTATATCTGCAACTTCCAGATATTTTGTCATTCCAGTCTTATTTTCATCACAGGTAGTGAACGCTCCCTGCTCTGCTTTACCAAACACCTGTTGCAAAGGGCTGCTGCAACATCTGCTGCCCCTCGATTCTCCTTAGGGCTGATATCAGCCAGGCTGCATACTTTTTGTAGCAACTTAGCAACTTCTTTCTTAAATTCATTCAGACCATCAGATGTACTGGGCAACTTTTGTCAAATTGCTTAACTATTCTGTCTTGCTGTTTCTCCTCCTTCCCCTTTGTATAATAAGGTAAAAGTAGTTATCTCCCTCACAGTGGGTTGGAGAAACTTACTTCATTCGTTTGTGTAAAGTCCTTTGAGCCTTTCAGAAGGAAGTTGCTACAAAAGTGCAAAGTACTATTATTCAAGGACTTAAACAGTATTCCTAAGTGTATGTATTTTTATATATTGGAAAATTTCAATCCACATTTAAAGTGTGAGTAAGTTCTATATGAAATGCATCTGTGATCAGCTCTGTTTCCAATGTTTGCAAATGGAAAGAATTGCCTCTGTTTGGATGGATCCTGCAGATTAATTGTTTTATCCTATCCTTTCCCTACAAACATCCCTACATATTAATAAGTAATAACAAAATCATGATCCCGGGCCAACTGCAACCCCTAGTTTCAATTTTTTTCATATAATCTCCCCCTATTTTTTTTTTAAAATTCCATTTTTAATGCTCTGCCTTACCTCTTTTTTTTGATGCTTGCTGAGTAGATTATGTGGTTTCCCCTCCAAATTTCCAATGAAGCTGAAACATGGATATTATTTTTGCCTTTGCTTATGCCTGCACTGTCACAGCAGCATCCATGACAATGTGTTCCAGCTCAGGGAACAGAGTTTACTCTGCCAATGTACACACACTGCTTCTTGAAAGTTACTCCAGACCTAACCAACATCCTTCATGCAGCACCTCCTCACATTTTTCTTCTGCTCCTAATGGCATGCTCCAATAATCTCTCCTTTGTATTTACACATTGCCAAACAGCTACCTTTTGACACCATGAGTAATTTCTGTTGTCATCTCTACTACTCTGATAATTGCTGTGACAATTTTTTCTGAGACCCCCTCTTGCTGTGTGGTAAAGACACTGATGACCATCAGGTCAGATCCCTGAAAACATACTGCTCATTAATCAGATGAATGGGCCTGTTGCCATTCTCTGAGTCTCAGACAGATGTCCAGTCAGGATGGATGATCTTTCATCCAGCTACACTCATCTCTGGGGCTTCTTTCAGAAGCCATTTCTCAGCTGATGGCTCTTAAAACTGGAAAATGACTGGTTTGTTTACCCTGAAGTCCATCCACTCTGTCTGGGCTATCCCCCAGTAACAATGATTAATTGCAATTATCGAATCGCATTGGTACTGCTTCATCACACAGCATCGCCCAAGACCAGCCTGGAGTTTGAGAGGTTTGTTCTACCCTCAGTGCTTAACTTGGCCATTGCTTCACAATAGCTCAGCACTTTCATCTTCCTCCAGTGCTCTGCAGCAACATCCTAGACCACATATTATTTCTTCTTGCTTCCCCTTGCTTGAGAGGGGAAGCTGCAGTTCCTACATCAGGGGTTTATTGACGTCCTCAGATGCTCTGGGTAGGCATGCTGGGGACAGAGCTGCAGGGAGACCCTCTGCTCCCAAGGTGCCTCTGCCACATGCTCTCCTGCTCACACCCAGCCAAGAGCCATGATCCTCAGGGACTGGGCAGCAATAGCTCAGTAGTTGCCTTTTATAGCTTTTTGTGGTAACTGAGTAAATGATAACATCATCCAAGCTTCTTGAAGAAACATTTTCTAATCCATTTATCCCTCTTGTAACTGGGAAAGATGGAAGCAGGAAAAGCCAGGTGTCTGTGACACCATGAGGCAGTTTGTGAACTGTATTTTGTCTGTTTACTTGAAAGCACAAAATTTGTCACTTGTGTGAGTAATTTACTGCTAATTATGAGCTTACAATCTGCAGATAGAAAAATCAGAGCCAATGCACATTTTTAGAGGAAAAGGAAAATTACTCCGAGTACTGTATAATTACACACTTAGCTGGGACTTGCTCCTGAGGCTTTCTAGAACATTGGTTTTCAACTTGAGCAAGTTTACATACAATTGCATTAGCATGTATGTGGGAAAGGAGGGTGGCATATGCCAGAGAGAGCAAAAACCCAGAGGACTTATGGCAGAAAAACCAGGAGGATAGAACTCAAGGTGGTAAACAGCTAAAATTTCCTTCTCAAAGCCCAGAAGACTGATAATTCTCGGCTGTGCATCACTGCTGTATGTCATTTGACCCATTCACCTTTTGCTATTCCAGCTATTCCTCGTGTACAGCTCTTCCCCCTCATCAGGCCTATGTTACAGCCTGATTCTTCCCATCCTAAGCTCACAAATGCACTCAGCTAAACTTGGCCCCATATGTGGTACCTAGCCCGTGAACAAAAACAATGGAAAAGAAAACCTCATTTTCATTTCTGACTTAATGCAGCATTGAACTGGGGTCACCAGAGCTGCCAGACCAGCAGGATAATCTCTTGCAACATACAACTACAGCCAGCAAATGGGTTTTGCTAATGCTGTACGCTAAACCTTCATTTTGTGTCTCCTTTGCAAGAAAGAGAAAATCTAAAATATTTCAGTGGATTAAGCCACACAGTTACTGAGTTAATAGTCTAAGGGCAAAGAAATGGGAGCTAGAGAGGTAAGAGATGTTGTCAGCTGAGATTTGAAGTGGGACAAAGAGTCAGTAAGGCAAGGAGCTACAGGAAGGAACATGTTAAATACTTAATAGAATTTGTGTAAGTGATTCTTTAATGATAAACTAGTGATAGGCAAAGCAGAGAAATTAGAGATGGAAAAGACTTATTAGGCCATCTATCCCATAAAGCAGTTCAGATAAAATAACAGTCTTTCCTGCTCACAGATACCCCCACTCTCATTCACTCTCACTCATTCTCTATTTTGCCTACATATATGAACACCCTAGATTTCACTTGCACTTCAAACCTACAGGAAATATTTTCAGAAGTATTTATTATTTATAGTTTTTCTTTAAATGAAGAGAATGTGGTGTAGAATTTATTAGCATCCTTGGAGACGGATGTTCTTTGCTGATTCCTACTAACAGAGCAGAAGCAAGATGTATTTGTGCTTCCTTTGCTGTCTGTCCCTTCTGCTGTGCAACAGCTTTTCCTGGATGTGGAGTGGAGACTGAACTGAGCAGGAGCCCTGAGGCTTCCTGTTGAGATCCCTAGCTTGGCAGGCATCTCAGTGCCAAACAGGGCCTCGGTTTTTGCTATGCAGACATTTATCTACCTGGAAATGGACAGGCAATCCAGACAAAAATCATTACACACAGACCTCTAAGAGCCATAAAATAATCAGGATTAAGGCTTCCTGCTGAATCAGTCACAGGGATGGTTTCTGGGCACCAGAGCTCTGTTGTTACACAGGATCAGCATCCCAAGGCCCATGTTGAGCTCTTGCCAGCAGCTCCGGCCACTCAGAGAAATCTGGTTAACTTTTGCAGTTGTTTTTATCCAGGAGCCTGTGGAAAGGGCTGTGCCAGTTCTCCTGGGCATCTTCAGTGAGCTGGACTGTGTTTGGGAGGCTCTGAATCTGTGGAGCAGAGCACATACGTTTGGGCACTTAGCAGAATCTACAGGGATAATTTGTTTTGCCCAAAACAATAACCAGCCTCTGGATAACACATCATCTCTCAGGTTTCACTGCAGAAATATGAATTACTTAAGCAGTTCTTCTCCTTCCTACTCATCAGAAGGGTGGTTTGGAACAATGCCAGCTCCACTGCAGACAAGCTAACACAATAAACTAATTTTTCATTAACAATGATCTGAAATTTTTAATGAATCTGCTTCATTCGTGTTTGTTCCTCCACTTTGCACCCATGCGGATGAGTGGGGTGAGCTGGCAGGTCTGCCTGGGGAAAAAGAAATTTTAAGCAACTATTGCAGAAGAATAAGGAGATGTTAAATTTAGATTCGTAGCAAAAAAGACTTGAGGAGCTAGTCCCAGATCAGAAACCCACTGGGAGATGACCTCCCCATCCAAATCTGTTTCATTTTGTGCAGTAACTCCTTTCAAGAAACTGGCCACTCAAGGAGAACCATGGACCAGATTTATTCCAGTAACTTTGAACTATGAGTGCATTTGTGAAAAGAACAATCTGCCCATTAATAGTTTGAAAGGACAAATTATTCAAGTGAATGATTGATTATGAATTACTCTCCCAGTCCTTCACATCTCCAAATGCAGTGTGAGTCCTTTCTAACCCAATCTCCTCATCAAATCTCCCCTTTAAAAAGCTGTTGTATTATTTTTCTACATTATTTATGTACTGAAATAAATGTGTTGGTTATGGTGTTGTCCTGTCTCCCTTCCCTTCTGCTGAAAATATTATTTAACTTAAAGATGACAGTTATATAATTTAATCCTTGCCTTTCATTATTAATGAATTTTAACATGAAATATGTAGGCATTTTCCCTATTCTGCCATATAGAACACTGGCCATAATTATGTCAGATGGAATTTTTTCCTCCTTTTTTGGAAGAAATATTTATTAGAAACTGTCCTCCATGGTGCTGACAGAGGAAGTTGAAATGGATGAGTAATTTCTGCCTCCTTATTTTTAGCCTTCCTGTTGGCCATTTTCAATAACAGACCTTTCTGGTGCCTTACAGCCTGTTGGCTTGAGTCCTTTCTGGGGTGATGGATCTCTGCCCCTGCAAGCAATTCTAATAAAATCAACAGACATAATAGTGAAGGTGAGTTTGGCTAGACTCTTTCCTGAGGTCTCTCATGAATTTTCTCACTTGAGACAAGGCTATAGTTCCTGTTTTACATGTCTGAAATGGAGTGAGGGGAAATAACATGCCCATTCACAACATGATTACTGCAAACAGCAGCCTAGAGTTTCTTGTGACCAGCCCCATCCTCTTTTTAGGAGTCTACCCTCCTTTTCACAGCAGCCAGCTCCCCCAGGACATGGAGCTGCCCCTACACCCCTGGTTCCTGTATGCTGTCACAGTCTTTCCTCCTGCTTTCTGGTATGATTATTCTCACTCCTGTTTGCACACACAGATGGAGCTCAATGGATCCCTAATAGCATCATTTACTTAATTAACATGCAATTAGCTTAATGAATATTTTAACCTCATTATGTAGTTACTCATCTTTATCTGTTGTGGGCAAGTCTAGTGCCCGGCTCTGGACTGTTATAAAGAAAAGGCAAATTAGTCCAGTTCTTCAATTATGTTCAAGAGGCCTCTGTGTACTGTTCTTCCTCCCTTTACATGTCACATCCATGATGGAAGGGCTGGTGTTTAAGGAAGCAGAACATGTCTTTTCCTTCATCTTCCCCTGTAAAACTAGAAATTTCCTTAGAGATGAGACATAAGCAGAGGGTGGTGACATTGAATTCTTGTGGGAGGCTAGGTGGTGTTTCTGCTGACTTGGTCAGGATGAAATCTCTACCTATGAGACAGGCTTTCCTGGCAGACACATCTCCCAGCTATGGGTCCTGTTTTCAGTTTGCTGTATGGTGTGGTGGTGTGGTGTACACTTCATGGTGGGACAAATGCCCTTCGCCCTCATGTTCTTCACACTCAAGATTTGTACCTCAGCAGAAGCATTATCTATGCCTTGCAGACATGGTATGGTCTGTCAAGCCACTGACCAATCAGTGTGTGGAAAATCATCCTGAGAAAAGTGTCTGAGGTTGGGAAAGAAACCACAGTCCTTTGGGCTCAGAGGAGGGAGGAGATGGACTCCTGCAGAAGTACTGTAGCAGGAATGAAACAAGGAAGGGTGTCTGCTTTCCCTCAAGTGATCTTGTGGCCACATTTCACCCTCTTTTTCTAGGCAGGTCTCTTAGCAAAGCTTGACAGGAGCCTGCCTTGATGTGAAGTTCCCATCTCTTCCTTCTCCAGACAATCAGTTTGTAAATGCAGCTAGGGGCTGAGGGAAACAATCATGGGTGGGGTAAGAAAGTTTACTTAAGTCAAGAGTGACCTCTGAGCTGATCGCAAAGCAATAAGAAAGACTTGCTCAGTTTTTTTAGATGGTCAGAGCTGCATCCTAACAGATCATGTCTTCACTCTCTAACTGGGACACAAATGTGATCAAAAATCTCCCTCCCATCATCCTCTGGGAAGAAAACAAAACATATCCGGGGTTGACTTGTTTCCTGCTGGTATCTTAGCAGCCCCCTCACTGACTCTTCCTTCTTGCTATGACCCGGGGAAGGCAGTCATACTTTCTACCCCATGGAGGAAAGCAGGCTGGGAAGTCATTTGGTCTCAATGGGAATACATACAGAAAGAAAGGAATGGACTTCAAAGATCTTAACAAAAAGAAAATATCTCTCATAAAATGCCATTGGAAAGTTAAGAAAGCAGTGAGCACTATTTCCTTCAGGCTATGCTTTTTGTTGTTTTGAGTCAGCAAGGTTAACCAGAGAAATAGAGCAGAAAGTTGAGATTATTTGGAATGGCTACAGTTGGGTTTTCAAAGCCTTATCACATACTTCAAAGGAAAAAACAAGCTCTATTTGCACAACGCATAGTCCTGCCTTCTTAACCCAAAACTAGCTGTGCAGAGAGGCAGAGAAGGGAAATGTTAAGGGGATGTTGGCAAAAGAACAAGCATAGAAAAAATGAGGGGTGTCTTAATGATAGAAAAGCTATCCCCCTCCTCCACAAAACCAAGGGTCCTATCCAGTAGGGCTGTCACATGTCCTTCTTGAGCCTGCATTTTTCTGACAGGGTCCACCTCCCTGCCAAGGCAGGCCCAGAGCTCTCAGTCAGCTATTTCCATCTCTGACTCGACATGTCATGTTCAAATTCTGTCAAGGTATCACCTAGCTCCTGTCCTCACAGAGGAGCAGCCATGTTCAATGAGGTAATGAGCTGAGAAGATTTGTGGGTGTGCATATTGCAGCAGGGTCAGCCCATGTAATCCATGTAAAGAGCACTAAGTCTGCATTATTTGTCTTAATCTGTCACTCTTACAGAAGCAGCTGTTACTGGGCCTGAATACTTTATCGACAGGACAAACACAGCTAGAACAGCCATCCATCCCAAAGTCAAGTGCGCAGACTCATATTGCTCAGTGCCGGGACTGATGAAACTGAAGAATCAGGTTAACATTCATTTGTCTTCATCCTTTGGCTTGACTGAAGCAGCCTTGTGTTGCAGAATTAGTTTAGTTCCCATTTCCTCCTGTAGCTACCATGAATAGTTCCCTGTTCTTCCCCAGGGAGGGCCCTGTGTCCTCATTCAAGATGACAGAAAAGTATCTTTCCAGAGACAGAGGAGATAACTGATAAGATCCATATTTTGCAGAACTTGAAGACCATGATCTCAGGTTGTCCTTGATTTCTACAAGGGGCTTCCCAAAAGGTTCCTGCTAATGTGGTATATCTGAGACAAATTCTCAACCAGGGTAAGCTGAACTGTCAAGTCACTGACACCAGTGCACTTGAGGCACTTTAGTTCCAGGCATATTTTTTTGCTTTGCAACACAGGGCAAGACACCCTACTATGGTCAGGAAAAGGAATAGGCATGTTGTTGCTGCTGGAGACAAGGCTGTATCCAGCTGGCAATATTTGTGCATGTGCCAGAGAGAGCAAATGCCTCCACTCCTCAAGGTCAAGAGGGTAGAGGCTTTCATTTTGGGTGTAAAGATCCCATCATGTAAACTTTTTCATGATCCTTGGGTGTGACTTCAGAGCCATTTATGTGCTGGAACCCTTTGTATGTGTAGCACAAACGTGAATCTGACCCAACAGACTAGCTGTTCCTTTTTAGATGATTTTTGGTTGCCTTTGTAGAAAGTTCACAAGGATTCCACATTCAAAGCCCTGCTCTACATCAGCTGGCTGGCTCAGAAGAGGCCGAGGGCTGGCACCCTCACTGCTAGCCCTGGTTGGGGGATAACAGCAAATCCCTGTGTGAGAAACTGCTCTTCTCCTACTCCCTTGATAGAGAGATGATGAGATGACTTTATTCACCAGGGCTGTCAATCCAACACCTTTCAGCAGCAGGAATTCTGTTTAGAATAAAACAATAGACCCAAAGTTGATAATCAGATGCAAATTATGTACCAGTATGCAGAAGACAAAGATAAGATTTGCATAAAATGTTTGTATGACAGCAGCTAAGTATCGCTAATTTTTTCCCAGAAGGTATTGAAGCACAGAAAGCAATCATTTCTTAGCCAGCTCATCTACCCTCCTCTACCACAGCTCTTAGCCTGCAGTCCTGTATTTGAGGGCAGACCAGTTCACCAGAGAGGTGCCCCTTCCCCTCCCATGTGCTGGAGGGAGCAGTCTGCTGAGGGAGGCTCAGGTCAGACTTGGTGGCTGTCAAAGATGGCACTGTTGGTTTCCTTCCTCAGGAATCTCTTTTACAGGAGGGGAAGCCATTAGCTAAGAAGGTGAAATGAATTTGCCACTGCTCTTCTGTAGAGTTTGTTCAACAACTGCTCTCTGTGGAGCTTAAAATAGTCTTTTGAGGATAGGAAACGTCTCACCAGGTTCAATCCAACAGCTAAGTAGTCTGTAAAAAAAAAAAGCAATCCAGGGTGCCAGTGCTGGCACAGTTTCTCTTTTGTGAGCAGGGAAGAGTTTCTTGTATGGTGGGGTGCACTGAATATGTGCTTTGGCCAATTTCCAGCTCAAAACACAGTCCTTCTACTTCCACCATCTTGTCACAGCTTGGGCCAGTGTTGGTCAGGAGCTGGGATGTCTCCCAGACCCAATGGGGGCTATTCACCACTGCTAATGGGTAACCCATATGTTTAAGTGTGTTAGCCAAATCCTGATGCTTTGCAATGTGGGTGCTGCACATCCTTTGCTTTGCAGGTGGAGACTGCAGGTCTTCCTAAGGAGCACAAGGAAGGTGGCTTCAATGTTAGTTGTCATCAATTGCTGCTTCTCTGCATCTTGGTGTTAGCTCAGGATTTTTGGTCCACCACTCAGAGGATGCCAACAGCACACCCTTGCTTGAAGACTGTAAGGATCCCTCCTGCTTGGTGTCGTCCAGCCTCACTATGCTCATCAGGGCTGGCCACATTTCGGACACTGGGAAAGGCAGAGTGCAAGGGGAAGGGTGCTCTTAGATGTAGGGGCTGCACAATTCATTTCAAACCCTGAAGCAGTGTCACACAAGTGAAAGAGAAAAACTGGGGTTCTTCAGAGACTCCTGTACACACACACACATACATACACACACACACACATCTGATTCATCTCTGACTGCCCAGGGGCCCTTCTGTCAGATGGAAAAGAGCTGAGCTGTGGCAGTCGCAGCAGCGGCTGCAGCAGCAGCAGTGCCCTGTTCTCGTAATTCACTGCCATCTGCTTCCCCCAGTCAGAATCTATAGCTACTTTCCCCCCACCAGACGGTTAAAAACATGCCCGGATTTTTGTCTTCCATGCAGTATTTTATTTATGGTAGTCCTGGACCAAGCTGGACCAGCTTTCTTAGAGAAGGCTAGATACTGGGAATTCAGGATTTCCCCTTCACCAGTGGGTGATTGTCTCTGTGTCTTGGGGGATTAGAATTCTGCACTTTGAGTAACTCTTGGCAAGCATAAAGTAACAAAAATACACCTGATGTGAAATCAGGCCTAAGAAAACTTATCCTTTCCTTCCTTGGCTTCATAATTGTGCCTGTTTTATTTGCATTGCTAGTTACTTTATTTAAGACATACAGGGATTGTGGCCTTTTTTATTGCAAAGCACTGGATAAAGTGTTTTAAAAGAGGTAAGTACAGTGTATGCCTGAGATGGACAGAGGAACAAAGATTAACTTCTGTTGTTGCGTGCCCAAGACCTCAAATCTTCCATTAACTGATACTGTCTTCCAACAACTCCACTGACATGTTTTTCTATTTTTTCTGTCATACAAAATATTTTTAGATTGGTATTAATCTCTCTGTGCTTATGTGTGTGGATGCATATGTATGTGCATATTATTACCCTTGGTATTAAATATTGCCAAATGTACCTGCTCAATTTGCTTCATAAAAAGCAGGAAGTACCGAACATCAGTGAGCTCTGTGCTGAACCCAGGACAGGCTGTGTGCCAAGGAGGGATGAGGAATCCCAGCTACGAGGAATAACATGCATTCATGTTATTGCTTTTAAAATGTAAGAATGAGGTTACAGTCTGTTTCTCTTTTAAAGGCCCATTTCAGTTCCCTTATGATTTTTTCTTGTGAAATGTGTTTGGCTTGAAAAAGCCCAGGCTGGCTCTGAAAGCAAGAGAGAATATTTGTGCAACATCGGAAGGAGAGCTTATCAAATAATATTGGAGCAGTAGTTTATTAAAGATTTAACCCCTTTGACATTTTCATTTTTGTTTACTGTTTGTTCACATCCTGCTAGCTCAAGGATATACTGTTTATTGTCCTTGAGATTTTCTGTATCATTAATTCTGGCTGGAGGCTCCAGCAACAGCTGCATTTGAAAAAAACAGATTATAATTGAGAGCAATTATTAATGATTTTGTTGATGTCCTCTTACTTTCTTACCGATTTCACCAGAAATTTCACTAGAAATCATCAGCTTGATAGTATTCCCATGGAGCTCAAAAGGGAAAGGGGACACATGTGAATGACATGATCCCCTAAACTTTAGCTGTGTGTGCTGAGTGTATGGAAGTTCTCTCCTCCTTGGGGTGTGTCACCCACCCTTGTTCCCAACACTCCTCTCTCCATCCTGGTATAGTGAGATTGCATCATATGTACTTGATAAACTTTATAGGGCAGAAGAATTTGTTTTACACAAGATAGCCCAATTATCTGCATCCTTTCATTGAAGTGGGAGGCTCTATTTGCAGCTATAAGATAATGATTCCAGGTTCAGCTTTGCAGATGTGAATTTCTCTTCCTTACTACAGACAGGGCTGTTTTCAAGCATGGGCAAAGCTGTTGGCTGTCAAAGGTGGGAGCCTGCCAGGGGCAACCAGCAGTCTGGCTTGCCTGGGCTGGGAGAGGTGGGGATGGCTGTAGCTGCAGCAGGCGTGAGCCAACTGTCCAGCCTTTCCCCCCGAAGCTGTGTAGTATCAAAGGGATAGAAAAGGAGAAACGCCCACAGAGGGACCCACTCTGCTGCTGCCACCCAGTTGAATTTTGCCTGCACAAGGGTGAAGTGAAACTCCTTGGGCTGCAAAATTAAATTTTACCTACCCTGCTGATAAGCCTTGAGCCAACTCTGATTATACAGGTATATTCACGTTCTTTTATTTTGACTACAAAGAGAGGCTTATTGAAAGGTTGATCTTAATCCCTGTGTTAAGGGGGGGAAAAAAAGAAAAAGGAAAGACAACAAAATTCCTCTTGCTTCAAGATTTTATATTTGTCTTACTGACAGTACAATATTTTCTGAAAGTGTTACTTGAGAAGGAATATTTTTAATGTAAAATCATTTATGGTACCTCCATTGCAATATGTTTGCCACTTTTTGTGTGAGCCTCTATGAGTCCAACATAAACACATTATCCTGCAAAATCTTAAATAAAGGTAGGCTAGACACTGCTTCCACAAGAGGCAATTTGCTAAATCAGGGATGATAAATGTAGAACTGCGATTTGAAAATGAAATGTGATTCTCCGCCAAGACAAACAAGGAGAAAAAAGTGCTCATATGAGAAATTGTTATTGGTAATTCTTTGATCAGCCAACGCTCATTTTCCAGAGAGAAAGCCATCTATTGGTTCCTGTAAAATATTCTTTCTCAGGCATCTTCTGTCAACGTGTCTGCTGTTTTCAGGGGCTCAGAGGTACATGGGGAATAAAGAAGAGTATTTAGCATGAGACACCTCACACAGGATGTTTGGAGCAGGGCTGAGCTCATACCCTGTCAGCTGTGGTGACCAAATTTCATGTTATCCCCAAGACAAAATGTGTCCAGGGCAGATGGACTGAATCATCAGGCATGAGGAGGCACATTTCACCTTATTTCTCCCTCTCTCCTCCTTCATATGGGCCCTTCATATTCCACCCCACTGACTCCCTTGCAAGGGCAGGACTCTAAGGGAATTTTGTCAGGTTATGAAAAGAGTGAGTGGGTGCCAAAACGTGGGATGGAGAAAAATAAGGGCCGGCTGGGCAGCAAGAAGGGGCAGAGCTGCCAGGTCTTGGGGACCCTGCCCAGCCTCCTCCTCCAAGCCTCCCTTCATCCTACCCATGGCCCAGGACCACATTTCAGCCCAAACAGGGGCCACCAGTCCCTGCCCCAGCAAGCAGTTCCTTCTTACCTTCTGGCTTTCCCCAAGTTTCAGTTGTCTACTTGCTCCACCATCTTTCCAGCAGTCCTTGCTTCTCTTTTTCTGCTTCAAGATGTCACAGTGTCCCTCTTATATCCCTTCCTCAGGACATTTCCCACCCCTTCCTTTTCCTGTCCACCCCATTAATTCCAGAGTCAGTTCTGCCCTGACTCCCCATCAGCTTCTCCCTTTCATCTGGATCTTCCTGGTTCCCACAGTCCCTCCTGAAGCTGGGTGGAGAGGTGGCACCCATCTCCCTCATTCTTGATGCCAAAGATCAGGAAAAAACAGAGTGGGAAAATCAGAGACATCTATTTTTTAGTGCCAGCATCACATGCCATGAAACCTTCTAGCAAGTCACATATTGTGGTTTACCTGGAAATCTGAGGGCTGCTGAAGAGCTGTAAATCCGATCCCAAATGTGTATTGTTCCTTCAGAATACTGGTTTGTGCATCCTGATGGAATATGGCACTGGTCTATGTGAAATACAAATGAATGGTTTGTTATCAGCTTCTCAGAAATCAGTACTGGAGGTTGTTCCACACAATGTGCTTTGATTAGAACAGGAGATCAGACCAGCAGTATTTCCTTTTGTCTCTGTAATCTGTGAATGATTTGATCAATCTAAAAATCATGCTATTTTCCGCTAATTTTACTGAGTGACGTAGATAATAGGCAAGTCTGTTGCTGCTGCCCAAAACCTCCTTCGGATTTTCCTGGGGAAGTTTGGATGCAGGGGTTGGTTTAGCAAGAAGAAGTGCCTTGTGCCTCACCCTTGATCAGAGGGCAGCCACTTGGGGAGCTGCTTGGAGAAAATTCCTTGGAAACCCAGAAGGTGAGTGTGCAGTGCTTAAAACATGAAGTGACATGCGTGAAAATACCACAGCCCCTCGTGAGCCCTTAGAGGGAGGTTGCAACAGAGGGGATTAAGTTTTTAAGCTTTAAAAAAGTGCCATCTATTATACCATAGGTAAGGCAAGCCCTATCTTGACTCCAGTGGCCCTGTATTTGGCTTTACCTCAGGCTGACACTCTGTTATAGTCCTCCCCATCTGTGAAGTACTGAGCAATGGTGTATGGTAGAGCTGGTTGCTCCCAATATTTTCATGTCTCAGTGAAAGGTTACCGGCAGGACATGTGCCCAGCACAACACCCTAGAAGTAGCAACAGCCACAGCCATCAAAGTCCCTGGCTTTAGTATTAGGCCAGCATGATTGGGTTTTTTCTCTTTCTTCTGAGGACTAGATGTAACTGAGAAATCAATCAAACTTCAACCTCTATCAGCCTATGAAGGGTGGAGGAGGTAGAGGTTCCCAGCAGGTTGTATGATCTGTTGTTTCTTCTCTGGTCTGAAAGACAGGGAGAGGAGAGATGTCTGCTAACTTTCTTGGCATAATAAGCTAGCCAGCTAATAAGGAAATAATTATACATTGGAATAGACAGTACAATGGCAATGCTGTCTGTCTGCAGGATGCTTAGAAATGAGGCAAGGAAGTACTCTGCTCCAGCTGTGCTCATGTCTCTGCCTTTCTGTCTGAGTTTGGGTGAGTCACACCTTGACTCTGTGTTTCAGCCCCCTCCTCACACAAGGGAGTGCTCCTTTATCTTCACTTTTGATCAGGGATGCAAATCATGACAGAGACAGCTATGCCAGCAAAACACCTCAGTGTGAGTGTGGATTCATCTGTTACTTTGGTTGGGAGCAGTGGAGAGATGTGTGATCCTGTCAAGAACAGCTCTGCTGGTAAACTACCTCTCCACCAGCACTGCTTCAATGCTGCACAGCACCTGCACACCTGTATTGTGTCCACAGGTAGCACCAGCCCCAGCTTTCCTAGAATGATTAGAGCAGCTCCAATGAAAAATATGTTGGTAAATGTGGTTGATGTTTCTATAATTTCCTCCCAATGGGGTTTCTCTGATAGTTTCTTGCATGTAGCATCTAGTGTTACTTAGTTTTACAGTAATGGCTCTTCTAACTCTGAGTTGCTGTACAATTGTGTTATAAATAGTCATGCTAAGCTGAAACAGAGTCTTTCACCATGGATCAAGTTACAGAGGAAAAACAAGGATGCTGCTGTGTCTTAAGGATTTGAGAATATTTAAGCATAAAAGAAACATGGAATTGTGTTTCGGACTTGCTCCAAATGTAAAGAGGGAACACCAGTCCCTGGGGTACGTGTATGTGTGTGTGATTGTCTTCTGGTTTAAAACATCCTTTCAGCAGGCACAGTTTCCAACATTTTCTCTTCTTTGCACATTTCTCTTGCAGCTTCTAGAAATGTGCAATGAATTTTCCAAGACATTTTGACTTGAAAAAGGCAGTTTGTTAAAAACAGTGGACAGTGCAGTGTATCAGTGGACAAAAGGGAAAAGGATTTGTCTCTCTCTGTATGTGTGTGTGTGTCTGTGTGTCTGTGTACATACAGGTTCATATAAAGATAAACATCACTAGATTCTTGAGTCAAAGACTACAGCAGTGGCAAACAACACCTGAAAATGAAGAGGCAATAGGAGCTAATAAGGGTAGCTCATAGACTATATATAGTATCCAACAAGGAAACTACTTTTGCCCAAGCTTTATTCTCAAACTTACTTAGGGGAGCTGAGCCTTGTGGGCTACTTTTCCACCCTGGGCTAGATTTGGGTCATGAGAAGACAGCGGCTTCTGGATTAAGTCAAAGGGGCCAACTACCCTTGACTTTCTTTGTGTTCAGTGTTTCTCAAGACACTTGGACTTCAGGTATCCAAGTTTCCTCGAAGTCATACAGGATCAAAACACTGAGATGAAACAGTGTATATACAAGTCGTATCTGCAGAAACTGTTGAGGAATGTAAATGAGGGCTGGGAGACCCAGACTTCTTGCAGATGAGCTCAGAGCATCCTCCCTCATGGGGATAGGATTTGCAGCACTCTATCCCTCCAGACTTTGTCAGCTTAGAGACCCAAAGCAGCTAAGTTCAGTTGCACTGAGATGTGCAACACCCAGTAAGGTAGCTCCTTGCATTCTCTCTTTAAGCCTGGAAACCCTCCAACGTATTCACCTGCCACCCTGAGCTATAGGTAGGAGCAGAGAAAGGTGTGTCAGTGAAACAGGCCATGAAAGTTATTTTGACTTAAAACATGAGCATCCATATTCATTTTTGACTACCTTTGGAGGAAATAAGTTCCCTGGGGACACCATATTTCCAACAGGAGCTTTGACCTCAGGATTTCCAACCCTCAGGTCAAAGCTGTGCTTATTTATAATCCTCCTGGAAGGAGTCTGGCCAAAGGGAAGATGGGTCAGGCTGGAAAAGTGGATTTGTGGTAGCAAAGGGAAAGAGCAATCAGGTGGAATGCTGCCAAAAAAAAGAGAGCAGAAGGAAGCCTCCCCCAGAACTGGGCTGACTCAGTTATCTCCAGTCAAAACAGCCGGCAATGCCCAGGTGAGCTGGGGACTGCATGCCCATTCTCCTATGTGGAACAAAGCCCATTCCAGTAAAGGTCTGACTGCCCAAGCTGTTTGGATGGTGGCAGTGCTCACAGGTGCCTGACAGGTACAGATTTAAAATGTTTTTCATTGTCATATTACAGTGAGAGGCTGGTGGAGAGCTGCACCACTGATGAGCACTGTATGGTTCCTGAGGAAGCAGGCATTGTATTGGATATTCTTTTCTCCTCCTTCAGGTGTTGAATTGGATGTTCTTCTCTGCACCCTGCCCATTACACTGTTAAATCTTTCTGTGATTGGCTCTCCCAGCTCTTATGTTCTGGGACTGGTAGTGAGAGAAGATGCTGGCAGAAAAAAAATTTTCTCTGCACCTTCCTTTTTATATCCAAAACACAAATGCTCAACCTCCCGAAGTGAGGATGGCTCTGTCTAGGGACAAAAAGGGACTAAGGAACTTCTTTTGTGTTATCTGAAGTCATTGTATTGCTAACAGATCAGCTTCCCAAAACTGAGTGTGGCCACTGGACAACTGAAGTGAGGAGGGATGAGCTGGGGTGTTTTCTCATCACTGAGAGGGCTCAAGGCATGTGAACCCACAGCCTTATCTGAGTGGTCCCACAAAAGTGGCTCTGCAGGATGGCTTCCTCCTCATGTCAGGAAGACATAATGTGCTGTCTATGGCCAAAGGCTGTCTTCACCAAGGTCTAAATAGGAAGATCCCATCTGACAGTTGTATGAACCAATCAGTCATCCCCATGCCGTGAGCTGTGTTTAAAACCTCTTATGGGAAATTCAAGTAGCACAGTCTTGTTCACACACAACTCTATGGCTGAAGGCATCTGCTTCAGGAGTAGCTCCTTTACCCTGCTCTGCACCACCACCTGCACCACAAGGCAGAGATCATAAATTTCAGATCACCTGCCTGGCACTAGCAATATCTGCACTTGATGCACCCTTTGCTGGTGGTGGCAGAGGGCATGAACAGGGGAGAATCATGCCCAAACCATTTGTACCTGCTCTCTGTGAAAAAGTATCCCTCTCCAGGGCAGTCTGGGAGATGTGTGGCAGGAAGGGTGGCTGAGACAATGAAAGGAAGTGGAAGAAAGGGAGAACAAGTTCCTTTGACCAGCATCAGCTTGACATTTTTTCAACTCACTTTTTACACATGAAAGGGAGGGTGGGAAAGAAGAAGAAAGTAGGAATGTAGAAGGAGAAGTAGGCAGAGAAGAAAAAAGATCAAAGAAAAGGTGAAACAGGAAAAAGATGCTCTCAGTGATGCTGAGACCCTTGTCTGCACCCCTATACCAGCCCAAATCTGTCCTAAAGCACAAAGCAAAAAAGAAAAGCCCAGCAGGATCTCTGGCAAACTAAATATATAGGCTAAAAAGCACAGAGATTGGTAGAAAATGTTGAGTTAAAAGCCCGTGGGTTTAGAGCAAAAGTGAGGAAAAGGCCGGGGGAGGGCATGGGGTGAGTGCTAGAGCTAAGGAAGGAAGAGTGGCCACACATTGAGATTAGAGGGGTAAGGGGTTGCAAAGGCTTTCAAATAAGCCATAACCAGGAAACATAGGTTTGCCCAAGTACAGTTGGGTAAAGGCAGGACACAGGGATAGCAAAATCCAGTACAATAGCAACCAGCTGTCAGAAATCCCAGCATGGCCCTGTGACTAGCTGCATCTGGGAAGCGCAGGGAAGGAAGGGTGGTAAAGCTCAGGCAGACCATGGGTGAAGAACAGAAATGGACTCCCTCTTCATCACTCCACTGAGTACCAAACACTATCTGTGATGAGAGCTAACCAAAAAGCAGAGAACACATGAAATATTGTAAAATGCATCTGGGAAGAAAGCAAGGATAGGTGTATTCCCTGGAGTGGAGATGAGGAGAACTGAAGACAGCAAAGCATAACCCATGGGATTTATAACCCTATCTTGGCATGCTTCATATGGGAAGGAGGAGATACACAGGAGGACCTAGAAGAGCAGTAGTACCAGCCTGGTGTTTTGAATGGTGGGAAGCACTGCTCTAAGCAATTTTTTTCCCACAAAGAGATTCTGATCCTAGCACTCCAGAATGGCAAACTAGGGGGTTTTAATAGATTTTTTCACAGTTTTCTTATCAAGGCAAATTAAACAGAAAGAGAACAGACAGCTGACAGTTTAACTGCATCCTGTCATTGTAGCTCATCCATGCTTTCCCATCTTCCAGCAGTTTGTGCATTGCAGAGTACCTGGTGCTGTTGCCTCTAGTTTGTTTGTAGCAGTTCAATGGGCCCCCCGTTCCTCACATACCCTGGGTTTCCCTTGCCTTTCCCAGTCTCTCCTCTTTTGCTCTCTTGCTGCCCATCTCACTGCCTTGGGTCGGACACTTGCCCCTGTACCATGTTGTTGCAAAACCTGCCCCAGCTCAGCCCTGTTCAGCAGCATTGCAGGAGCAACCCTGTATGCTCAGCTCCTTAATGCAAATCAATGATGGAGTCATTCTTAGATGTAATGCTAAGAAAATGAACAGGAAAGAGGTGATAGAAATGTCAGACCATAAGCTCAAGAGATCACAGGGGCCCAGAGATAGTTGCATCATCCCAGAAATGAAATTAATGACAGACTGCACCAGATCATAGCACAAAAACATTGACACAGAAATATTATTGTTGCAACTGGACCTTGGCCTCACATGGTTCTTCAATCGCCTCTTGTCTGGTGTCATTGTGCTATATATGATTTGCTCTCTTTGAACACCACATCTATGCCAGAGACTGTCTACCTCTTAACATAGCTGTGAAATGTAGGTGATGTAGTACATATAAATATTTCACAGACAGGCTTCATTTGACAAGTGGGGTCTTGAGAAGTGAACAGACACACTGACTCCCAGATGGAAAGATGGGACAAACACATCCTGCAAAAACAGTCTGAGGGGAGGAAATGCATCCCTCATCTTTGCTTTTTGACAAGTAGAATCACTACAGGGTATGGTTTCCCTATGTCAATTAGCTTGCTTAGCAAGTGTGCATAGGAGTGCTGCCTTGCTGTCACCCATTGAAACCTCCATAGTTATGAATGCTCTGATTTATTAGGCCTCAAGCAATAATTATTAATTACCTTATTTAGCAAATGCAGTTATGTACTTGGGGTTTGGCAGTATATTTTTTCACTCAGAATATACTTTCACAGTTTACTTTGAAATTCATCTTTCATAAGCATTTGTGCCAGTGAAACACGAGCATGTGCATTGAATGCTAAGACAAAAAAGGGGGGGTGAAGCACACGGGGTTTTGTTTCAGGTTTGGTTTGGGTTTTTTTGACTCAATACCCAGACTTGTAACTCCTACTCATTCAAACACTGAGGCACTATTCCATAATTTAATGAGAAACCCTGAAAAAAAAAAAGAAATAGAAAAGCTACTAAATGCCACATAAATATCTGTATTTTAAAAAAGACTCCTGTTTCCATGTTGGGGTTTTTTGTTGTTTGGTTTTTGGTTTTGTTGGGGGTTTTTTTAATCAACATGAAGTTTCCTGGATCTGCAAACATTTCTATAACTCATTTTCCTTGTGTTGCTTTCAGTCCGCTTCATGGAGATGTGGACAATTTTACTTTGTTTCAGCAGCAGCAGCTCCTGCTTCTCCCCATGCCCTGGCAAAGGGGTTGCTCCACCCATCCTCCTGCTGCTGGCTGCCTCCTTCTACCCATGCACCCTTTATTAATGTTGCCACCACTCACCATGGGAAGGATTAAATCCTTCTCACATAAGGGTTTATTGTATTAAAGAATAAGCTTGATCACATCAGGTGCTTTCACAAGTGCCCCACTCCATGCCATTAGCTATGGAAAAGGCATCTCAGAGTGTGAAGCCCACAGTTTCTTGGCAAATGTTCCTTCAGCCTGCTTATAGAAAAAAGGTACAAAGGGGAAAAAACCCCAAACAACCACAAAACCAAACAAGGCAGTTTTATACTGGCGGTATCTTGACAAGTGATAGAATAGAGTCCAGTGGGAAATCGCCTGCCATGCCTCCTCCATGCAGGGATGCTGGGCGCTGGGGTGAAGCTGCCCTGTCCACATCGCCGCTCTCCTCTTGGTGCACGCTATTGCTTTTCTTTCCCGCTGAGCACCACTTACAATAGTAATAACTACTTACTAATTAGGGGTTATGTCTATTAATTGCTTGTTTGTTAGAGCATGACTGAGCAGTCAGCCGCTCTCCGGGCCATCTCTTGATTTACTTTTTTTTGTAATTTATTAGATATTTATCCAGGGAGTGACTTTTTCACACAGTGACTCAGTGCCCGCCGGAATGCGTCTTTCCACCCCCTTTCCCTCCGGGTCCCGCAACCCTCGTCAGCTGCCGCGGTGAGCGGGCATAGATGTAGAGCCGCGAGGCAGGGCCGGGAGCACCCGGGGGCAGCGCGCCAAGCCCACGCGTGGCCGAGGCGGGAGAGCGCACAGGGACCATTCCCAGGGAAGAGCTGGAGACGACCCACTGTCGCTAAGGGACACCCGCATGAGCCCGTCCCCGGGAGCCTCGGCGGGCCCAGTGCAGTGCAAGTGACGAGCGGGAGCCCGGCTCCCAGGAGCAGTACGCGCCGCTAAGAGGGGTTTCCACGGCGCTGGCTCCTCTTTACGGTCTGGGCTCATTGCTACGGCCCCGGGCCAGGCACGGGTAGGCTCGCCGGCTCGGGGGCGAGCAGGTCTAGGCTCCCCAGAAGCAGCGTTTTATCCCTCTCGCAAAGCAGACGGCGATAGGGATGGCAAAGCGAAGCCTCCCAGTGCCGGTAATGACGCTCGGGGCTCGCGCAGCATCCTCATCCTCTTCCTCCTCCCGGCCTCTCGCCCCGAGCCCTGCGCGGCGGCGGGAGGGGGACGCCATGCCCACCTCTCCCGTTCCGGGTTTCACGTACGAGCATCACCACGGCCTGAGGCCGGCAGTCCGGCGGGTACCGTGGACCCCGCAGCAGCGCACCAGGCTGGGGGCCCGCAAAGCACCCCCGCCCCGCCGCTCCCTAGCAGCATGCAGCAGGCAGCCCCGCCAGCCTGCAACCTACCTGGGGGCCCCAAAAAAACTTTGCTGGCATTAGCCAGCGCCAGCACAGGACATACCCCAGCAACCTGCTTTGGCCCCCATCCCTTCGCATGTCAGGACCTAGCTGGGAGAAGCTGAGCTTGCCGCGAGTGTCCTAAGGACAGGGGTACCACAGGCTGGCAGCCGACCTCTCTCTCGAAGCAAGTCCCTTTTTCTCCCCAGCCCTGCCCTGTTCTCTACAATTGGGCTGGGGCGAGGCGTGGGGACGCCCGCAGAATTGGGCAGGAGGCTGGGCTCTCCCCAGCACAGCCGCTTTTATTGGCTGCCTTTTTTTTTCTTTCTTTTTTTTTTTTTAATACCGAAGGGGAATGGAATGGTGAGGAGGGGAGGGGGAAAACCTGGAAAGCCAACAGAGAAGAAAATAAGGCGCGGCTGGCAGAGCCGGGAGGCAGGGAAGGAGGGGTCAGGGGACCTCGAGTCACTCTGTCCGGCGGGCGCGGAAAACCCCGGACGCCCCGTCGGGGATCGCTGGAGCGGAGCTCGCCGGGGCCAGCTGGGGAGCGGTGACGCTCCTAGCAACTTTGCAGGAGATTTTCGCGTTTCAGGAAAAAGCGGTGGGGCAGGGACCTGTCAAGCGATTTCCAATTGGCGTCTGGTAGGAGCAGCCCAACTTTGTCTAGCTTCGTGTCCTTCCTCGTCGGCTCCCTTCCCTGTTAGTTCCCACTAGGAGCTCCGGTAGTCGTCGAGGGAGACAGACACGGGCCTCTCTACAACCGCAAATCCTCTGCGAGGCGGGTGGAACAGGAAAACACGGAGGCAAAGCATCTACCGGAGACCAGCACGCAATATCAGGGAAAGTTTTGAAGGGAGAAGGACCTGGAAGGCTGGGGAGGAGGCGAGGAAAGCCGGGCTGAGCTGCAGGCGGAGCGAGGGTGCATGGTCTGTCTGCTCCTCGTTTTCGTCTCTCTTCAGGCTGGCTGGGGCGATGCAGTGCAGGTGGGGGAGCTCTTGGGAGCCGCTTTAAAAAAAAAAATCTTTCCTGGATTTGATTAATTACAACAATCCCCTCCCCAGAAGATCTGAAAAAGAGGAATCACCTATCCCTCCCTCTGCCTTTCAGCAGCTGGCTCCTAACACCACCCTCGCTTCCCCCCTTTTTCTCCACCTCCTTCTCCTTCTCCCCGTCCGCTTCTGGGGCTGCAGCCAGAGCCTCGTCAGGGAGGGAGGGCGAGGACTCACTGAAGTTGGCCCCAGTTGGCAGCACTTCGGGTGGCACGAGACTTGGGGTGACTCTCGGCAGCTCCTGCTGAACAAAGGAGCCCCTTTTCCCGTAGGGGCCAGGGGATAGCGTCGGCTGGCCCGGCGCCGGCTCAGTGCCCCCGGGCTAGCCTTTTCCTGTACCCCGAGTGCGGGCGCGGCTGCCTGTTCGCCTGGAGATCCTCGAGCAACCTGGCGAGGGGAAGCGGGCAGAGCCGCTCCGCGTTCCTATCCTGCCTGCCTCCTTCCCTCGCTCTCTCCCTCCTTTTCTTCCTTTCTTTCTTTTCTGTTTTTCTGGTTTGGGTTGTTTTGGGGGTTTTTTAAGTTTAAATTTTACCCCTAGGCGGCCCCGGCTGGGGGGCGGGAGGGGAGTCCCTTCCTCCGCCCGAGGGACTCCGGTGCCCGGCGCGGAGCGGAGCGCATGGGGCGGTGTTTCGAGCGGCTCTCGGCTGCTCCTTGCTCCCCCGCCGGATGCTGCCTGAACTGTTTTGGCTGTTTTTCT
This sequence comes from Sakesphorus luctuosus, assembly GCA_013396695.1. Classification (NCBI taxonomy): domain Eukaryota; kingdom Metazoa; phylum Chordata; class Aves; order Passeriformes; family Thamnophilidae; genus Sakesphorus; species Sakesphorus luctuosus. The sequence goes on along the minus strand of VWZD01004312.1, from coordinate 1,326,488 downwards.
TCGCCGGCGATGAAGGCTCTGCCTTGAAGATGGACATGATCTGTTTTTTATTCCTGTCTCTGATGCCGATGTACAGCAGGGGACAAGGGGTGTACGGTAAGGAACGTTGGCGTGGTCGCTGTTTGAAGAGGAGGGCGGTGGGGATGGGGGGCGAGGGTGCAGACGGCAGCTGTGGAATCAAAGTTAAAAAGCACCTGCAGGAGAAAGTAAATGATGCCAGGGAAGCTCGTCGTACCCTGAGAGGAGAGGCTGATGCAGCAATAGGGCTTCCAGCGTCTGTAACTACTTCGTAATTCCACGCCGTAACCTCTGGCCGCCTCCCATGTACGAGTCCGCCGACATGGCACGCAGGGACCGCCGGCGAGGCAGCTGCCGGGGGAGCGACCCGGGCCCTGGCCTTGCCTCCCCTCTCCCTACTCGTTTAGGGACGCCACGCTGATGTCGGTGGGGGCGGCTCCGGGAGCACCTCCGAGTTGCATTTTCTTTGGGGCAAGGAGAGGATGGAGGATCCTCTCCCCGCGCTGCACTTGGGGCTGTGCTTCCTTGCAGGACCATCGGCACGGGGAGCAGAGGGAAGGGCAGCTGGCGCTTCCCGCGCCGGGGTGCCGGGGGTCTCCTTCCCTCGCTGCCGCCGACTGGCCGCTCCCCGCCGCCGGCCCGGGGGGCGGCTCGGCGAGGCCGGCTCACCTCCCTGTCCCGGCTCCCCCTCACTCCCCGTGGTGAGACCTGCCGGACGCCCCGGGAGGGGCGAGGCAGGTTTCGCACCCAGTGGAACTTTGCTGCTGATTTTGTTCTTAAGGTGATAGAGGTGGGTGGGTGGTGATCTTTGGCAGAGCTGATGTCGAGAGGTTGATTTTTTTCCTCTTTTACTATTATTATTATTACTGTGTTTACGGAGCTTACTTCCGCTCCTTGTTTGCAGTCAGGGTGGCAGATGGCAAGCTCGGGTGGTCTCCTCATGAGAGGTCTGGCTCCCGCAGCCCCTCAGTGGGAGGGCAGAGGCAGGTGATGGCAACCCGTGCCACTGCCGAGCACAAGCTCGGGCTGAGAGAACACCCGGGATTTACATTAGCCAGCCGTGCAGCTCTCCTTTCCCTCTCCCAGCCCTCTCTGAATTCTTGCTTTACAAGATCTGCATTTCCAATACACTGGGAAAAAATAAATAAAAGCAACCCACAAGTCTTGTCTCTCATAACAAGCCGGCTTTATCTTGGCTTACAACTCAGTTGTGCGTTGCTGTAAAGTCCTCCTGGAAGGCATGCCTCTGTCTCTAACAAGCCAGGCTCTCTGAGCTCTGAAGAGAGACCCCAGTGAGAGAATCCAGCCCCCCCGCTCCCTCTTTTTTAACAGCACGCAGCCAGTCTCTTGTGTAAGCTCTGGCAAAGATCAGTTCAGTCTCACTGACTGTGGGTAAGTCTTTGTAGGTCACTTTTTAATGATGTATTTCTTTAAAGGAAACAATTCCTCTTTTTTCCTTGAGGGCTGGGGTGTTCATTTGAGTGTGGGTCTGTTTTGTAAAATAACGGTTTTAAAAAGAGGGTGTTTAGCTTCCTTTATTTTTCTCTTTCTTCCTCTCAAGTATATGTGTTTTCTCCTAGTCTGCATGTCCAGACAAAAATTTTCATGACCCTCAGAAGGTTGGAAAGATGAGGAGTTGAATGAGTTTGTGGTACAGAAACCTGGTCAGGGCGTGTTATTTAATCCTTTAAAACAGGTAATCTGCTTCTAGCTGAACTTTTATTATTTCACTTTAGTATGCTTGCTGCTGAATGGCTGTCAGTTGCTTTAGAATGGCCTCTCAACTCAGGATTGTAGCAAGAGGGACAGAGCATAAGACCAGGTTTGCTTAAATGTGCTTTAAAAGGTTGCCTGTTGTATTTTCTCATCCACTTCAGTGAACTTGCATTTGACACAGTTGCTGCTAAATGAGATCTTCAGAAGAACTTACTGATGTTTTTGTCTTTTTCTCTCAGAGAGAGATTGGAGAAACTGTATACAAAAGAAAGCACAGATAGAGACATATACTAGGATGCAGCTATCCTTTTGATCCCAAATGGTACACTACTTATATCTATTCTCTTACTTAACCACATAAAGGGGAAACCCAGTCTCTTCCTTCCTCTCCCCATCCCCACCTCTTTAAACTGTCTAATGTCAGGAGCCTTAATACACAGATGTCACTGAGAGCAGCCCAAAGCTGTTTTGTAGAATCAGCACACTGGACGGTAGCTAATAGTTTTCATATTGTCTTTCCCAATCCTGTCTTCAGTCTGCTACCTTTTGCTGTTTTTATGCCTTGTGCAGCCAGCACTGTTTCTTTGGATGCAAGATTGTTGTTACTGATGGGTCAAGCAGAGCTGGATTGATATTGTTATTTTTGCAAGGATAAATTAAGCAGGATTAGAAATTAGTCCTACTACCCCTCCTCCACTTGGGTTTTTCCTAAATATTAGTCTCTCACCATAGCTTTAAACTGTACTTGAGTGTTCTTGTGCTGTGAATGTTGATCTCACGTGGCACCTAATGTAGAAATTATGGGAACTTAAGTGTCATAGTTCAGAGCTATGGTTTTGCTTTTGAATATTTATGTATTTATGGCAATGGAGATTGGGGGAGGCATCTATATTGGTCTATAAATATATTGTACTTTAGCAAATCTCCTGAGATTAAGTCAGATTAAACAAGATAAAGTATCCATGTGATGTACCCTTTAAATAATACACCCACATGGATGTGCACAAAAGACCTCTGTCTAGGAGAACAGAGTTGTTGGAGAGGTTTATTGAGATGAATGGTATAAATAAAATGTGTATAAGGGCGTTTCTGGGAAAGGAGCATTTGCAATCGAGGTGCAATTTAATTAGGAGTCAAGGTGCTTTTTGCCTGCTACCTGAAGAGCCTTGTTATATAAATTGCCATTAGTTGTAATGACTGAAGTGTGTCAGAAACCTTTTTCTCATTAGCTGATCCCATTCTTTCAGCCTTGTTTGTTGCAGTGAGACAAGGCTGGACTGATTGGGAAGGCAATTCAGCAGACTGCCAATAGGCAACTTTTATTAGCCTTTTGTAGTAGCCCATTTCCCAGACTGCATGTGCCTTTCAATCCTGGTGTGTTAATGCTGCGGTCAAGATGAGGAGCAAGCTGTAACAGATCTCTAGAAAATGTCAGAATTGGGGAGGAGGAAGGAAGAGGTAAGAAGACAGGGGACTTGCCCTTCCAGGCTTTGAGTTAACAAGACTTAAAGACTATAAATGAGACTGAAAGGGGAGGACTGGTGGAATGGAGGGTTGATATTCAAAGGGAAGAGAGTGCCTCTTGCTTCCTACCCAGCCTTGTAGATTTCAGGACTTGAGTAACTCTGTTTCAGAGTGTGCACAGTGCTGCTGCTGTCCTTGCTCCATGTGCAGGTTATAATTAACACTTCTGGGCTGTCTTGCAATTAGTACAGTCCAGCTGATCAGCAGCAGCCTTTCAGGGGGAATAAGAGAGTGCGATATTTTGGCCCCTGCCTCTTATAATTCACCTGCAGAAGAGTCATTTCAGGAACGGGCATCACAGTGTGTGATGAGAGGCTACATACAGCAAGGTAATGGAAAGGGAATAAAAGGAAGATTTAGGCTGGGCAGCAGGGAAAGCTGCCCAGCACCATGATCAGTGGGGCTGGATGGGCTACACTTGAAACTGGCAGAGGTGAAGCACTTCCAGTGCAGAGGAGTCCTGTCCTGGCCTCAGAAGTGAGGAATAAATGACCTGTTAAGACTCTTTCTTTAAAGAGACACCATCACACTGAATCACCTCTGAGATGCTACTAGAGACAGCAAAAAAAAAACTACCGGAAGAATGTTTTCTTGCATCTGTGATGGAAGAGTGTCATTGTAAAACATATCCTGGGTTTAGGCCATAAACATCTGCACTTTTTCATTTCATGTACACATGACATTATTTGTTTCCTGCTCCTTTTACCTGCAAAGTAAAAACTCTTTTCCTAAAGTTTTCAATGCATATGCCTCACACCATCTTGCAACCTGTGTGCGTGCACGCCTTTTGCTGATAGTTTCTGGAGCACAGACACTCTAACGTCACCTGGAGCCTGGTGACCTGGATCCATTCTTCTCACCTGCCTCTGCCTAGAGCTTTTGGAGAGCAGGAATGGGGGTCCAAAACATGGATCTCTTTGGGTACCTTGCTGTCACCTCAGTGTACCCTGTGCCCTAAGAAATAGCTGAGCAGATCACTGGCTAAAGGAGCGGTGGAGCTGGTTCCTGTGAGGTACTTCTTGGCTGATTCTGTTTGGAAAATGTGATGTATAAGCATGGTCATCCTCCAAACTATATGTGTGTGTGTGTGTGTGTGTATATAAAAATATGCATGTGTGTGCACAAATCCTTTGTGCTCAACCATGTATCTTTGTTGTACAATCCTTAAATCTGTGGTGGCTCAGGCTTTTGAGGAATGGCACACAGCCCTTTGAGGAATGAGTTTTCTAACTAGAGTGCCATAGAAATAGTCTCACCAAAGCACTGGGTTGGTCCAAGATTTGCATAGTTCTTTAGCAGCTCTTTATAAGGTCAAGGCATTAAATCTGTCCAGCCCAGTGCTTCAGAATGCCTTGCTGTTCTCTAGCTGTAATGTATCAGATTGACTGTCCTGTGACACTATAGCCTCTAGTTTTAGGTCAGATCAGTAGCTTCATAGACCAGATAAGCCCTCAATTGACTTCAATACGCAGAACCAGAAAACTGACATTATCCTTTTGACAGGTTGTTTGCAACTTGCTGGATGAAGTCAAAATATTTCACTATAGGTGTCATCAGAAACCACCATCCTATGCTAATTTTTGTGGGAACATGAAGACAGATGTTGAATAATTTGACATGAGCAGCATAGCTTTTAAAATTATCACCATGTCAAGTTTGCACTGGAGTTTTTGAAATATATATATATATATATTTCAGATGAGTTTGAGAGGGAGGGAGGGAGGGAGGGAGGTGTAGTAAGTGACTCCCAGTAAGTGGTAGATGCAGCAAAAGATGGCCCTGGAGGTTCAGTAGTCAGACAGCAATTCAGCTGTGGCACTAAGGGGTGCTGTGCTGCTGGGGCTGCTGTTCTTATTTTTAAGGAACAAGACAAAGTGACTTCCATGCCAGTAGCTCAGGAATCTTGTGACATTTCTCATCAACCAGAGCCCTACTGTTTTGCCTGTGTTTTGACGGGTTACAGCTATTCTGCTTGCTTGAATAGTGCAGTTTCAGGCTTCCAGTCCCTCCCTCCACACATACTGTGCTCTCTTGGTTCATTAAGCATAGTCTATGGCTAAGAACCATGTCTGTGTGGCTACGATTTGTTATGAGGAGGGCAGAGTTGGGGAGTAGGAAATTGCCTTTTGCCCAATGCCAATGTGATGGCAAAAGCAATAGAGATGCATTTCAACTAGTCAAAGACTGCTTGGGTTGGAAGGTGTTTCTTTGTTTGTGGAAATATCCTGAACCCTACTTGCAAAATGCTTCTGTAGTCAGCATAAGGTAAATCCACAGTCAGCCAGTTGGCCTGTGTAGCACTGGAGAGAGAGTTCACTGGTGCAGTTCTCATCAGGGGAGTTGAGATGTTGGCATTTTTTGTGCAGAGTGATTGCTGTGCTCTGTCATTAGAAGGGGCTGTGGGGAAGATGAGCCTTCTAGACAACAGGCAGTGGATAATGTTGGTTTCACCTCGGAGATGCTGTACGTAATACAATGTGTGATTCTTTAGGCTATATGTGGTAGACTGGACCTTAAGTATACTGAAACTATTAAGAAAACTTTGAGACCATTTCAGGTCTCAAGCAGTCAAGGTGAACACATCAAGTGTCTGTGTCACAGACACCTTTTGCTGATCATCATCTGCTGGTGTGGCACAGGTTTAAATTCAGAGTGGAAAAATGTGCCAGTGTCTCCTGAACTTAGGGAGGAAGGGAGGGATATGGCACTGACACCACACAGCAGAATGCTGATCTGGCAGGGCCTTCAGGATTCACCAGAGAGTGATGTGTTGTGAAGAAGTGGGAAAGGAGAGTTGGTGTGTTTCATGTCTCTGTGCCCATGTTTAACTGGTGAGATCTCTGGACTGGTAGGATCCAAAGTACTCGGCTTTAAAAAGAAAAAAGCTTTCATCTGCTGCCCCTCATTTGTGGGAAGTGGTTGGAGAAACAATACAAGTTTATTACAGCGAAGAACTTTCTTGCTGTTTAGATGAATCAATTAAATGTGTGATAACCCATAACTGTGGAGCTCACAGTCAAAAGCGCTGCTTTAAAGAGCTAAAAAGAGTTTGAAAAGTGGAGCCAAGAAAAGGAGATCTGGGCATCAGATGATTTTGGCTCAACAAAATCCATGTAGAAGAAGGGCAGTTACCAGCAGGTTAGCTGGGACAGGACTTGCTGAGAGACAGAGAGCCTTTGTTCCCAGTGTCAGGTGTTGCATGGAACGAAGGCTGAGACGCCTCTTTCTTTTCTTGACTTCTCCCCAGGCACAGCGCGGTGCTGCAGGCGGCTCTGGCTTTCCCTCCTGCCCAAGGGAAAGGCGCAGGAAGCTCGTCCTTCCCCGTCGGGCCGGCGGGCTCCGCTCCAGCTGTGCCTGCGGAGCACATCTGGGCGGCGGGGCCGCGCCACACCGCCGCTGCCCGGCAGAGGGAGGCGTTGTACCGACCCGGCGGCTGGGGATGCCGGGGTGCTCCCCTTCCCTTCCCTGGGGAGAGAGAGCGGGATGGGCCGGGATTCCTCGAGACACGCTCCCTCTGTGGGACCGCCCGCGTCCTGGCCGGGCACGCGTGGGGCGGGTTGGCGGCGCGGCCGCAGGTACCGGGCTGGCCGAGCTCGGCTCTGCAGAGGAACGCCCGGAGGCGGATCCTTCTCTCCATGGCCAACTTGGCGGACTTTGGGCGAACCCCGCTGCCCATCTTCTCGGCATGTTCCGGGACGGAGTGTGGGAGCGAGGCCGAAGTTCGCGGGAGTTAGAGCCCGGGATGGAGGTGCCGCGTCCAGGTTTTGGCGTGGCTTCCTGCGTGCTGCTTTGCATCTATCCCGTGTTTCTCTTTGGGTCTGAAGCGCTNACTCTTCTGGTGAAAGTGTTATTCTTCCATTCCTTCTTGTTTGTTTCCAGACATCATACAATTGAGTGCAGGCCTCTCAAATCCTTCATTAGTGACTTTTTCCCTATGTTTTTGCTGGTTTAGGGTTTTGTTCGTTTGATTCTCGGGAAGAAAAGGTAGGATTAAAGGCATCTGAACAGATAGGAGGGAAGAGGAATCCTCACGCATGGCCTTGCTCTGGGAGAGGGAGAAAAGACAGCCAGGTGAGATCTGGCTATCAGGGCTTTAAAATGATCAGGTGAGGGCACTAGGGCTGTGAGATGTATATTGCCTTGGTCGTCTGAGACAACAGAGCTGAGGGGGCCATAGCAGAGGTATTTGATTGATGCTGGTGCTTTGGCTCTTGGAAAACATGGCTTAGGGGCCCTAGCTTAGAGCAACATTGTCTTCTGAGCATTGTGGCTGCCTACAGGGAGTTCTTTGCACCAGTGTATTTCTTGCTCTGTATCCAAGATCAGCTTCTTGCTACTAAAGCTCTAGTTTTAATGCTCAAATACTCCGAGTCCATGGCTGGAGAAGGGAGATGCCTAAAGGCAACCAGAGAAGTAAAGAGACTGCTGAATATAGATTACTACTTCTTTGAATTTTCTACTTGTTCTTCTAAACTAGGCAATGCAGTTACTCCAGTGTGCACTTGTGACTGTATTCCCAAATTTACAGAGCACTTTATGGTTCTAGTAATGTTTGAACTCTGCTGAGAGGGATGCTCCCTCTGTACGCTTCTGTAAAACACTTTGTGTCCTCAGCATTGTGCTAGTAACGAGCAGGAGTGTAGACACAGTTATAAATTTCAGTGGTTGCAAATAAGGTGGGACAGCCTACTGGGGACAGCCGTGGTGCTGGGGTGGCCTGGTGATTTGAAGTCACCAGCACTGCTCTGAGAGCAGGTCACAGCTCTGTGCTGGGCTGCAGATCCCCAAGGAGAATGGTACATCAAGGTGGAGAGCAAGGACCTCAAGCAGCTTTTATTGATTTTGCCAGCCTCTTGCTTTCTTATGGCTCTTTCCCCTCATGCTGCCAATCACTCGTGGCTGTGGTGTTAGCTGTTATGCCTTTACTTTAGCTGGCATAGGAAAGATCTCATGGATGTAACTAAAAATCCATCTGACTGTAATGTGCTGGCTTGTGGTTTCTCTCCACTGTGAGTGTAGTGTAGGACAAATGGCACATAGCTACTTTAGTGGGTTCATGTAAATGGAAATGATGGCTGGGTGAGGACAGCAATTGACAAAGGTGCAGTAAGAACAGCAGTTTCTGAAGACAAATTAGCAAACGTTGTCTAAAGAGGAACTAACATAACACTGAAAGCTGAAGTCATGCTGTGAGAAAGGCTTTAGGATGTCTGCAGGTGGACATTTAATACAAGAATAACTGCTTGCTGTTGCTGCTCCTGTTTCAGAAGGAAATGGTCCTTCACTAATTAGCGTAAATTGTTTTAAAATAAATGTGGTTGGGAATCTTGTGCATCTCTTGTGTGCCTTTGTGATGAAATAAAAAGAAAAAACAAAGATATAATTCAGACAGGTGTTTGAGAAATGTGTCAAAATGGCTTTTGCTTACAAATATTGTTTCACCTTCTGGTGCTTCCTGCATGCCTTTCACAGTGGAAAAAGGCATTTCTAGGTTTAGAGTAAAAGAATTACTGTCCTTTGCTAAGTTTAATAAATGGATTAGTGTGACGGAGCATTCCTTAGAAGAGCAGAAATGTGAGAAATTGAGGCTTGTAAAAGTAACCTGAGCAGCAAGAGCCACCTGGGGATGGGAGAGTGAACTCCCCTGCTAGTCAAGTGAGTCCAGCTGGGCTGTTAACAAAATTTAACTGGTAGCGGCATTTCTACTGCAGTTGTTAGACCCTGAAAATCCCTTGGAGTGCACATCTAGGATTTGTGGGTTTATGTGTTTCCCATCTCTGTAATGTCTATGAACTTACACCTTTACAATGCCTCTGTTGCCTACAGTTATTCCATTCTGCATGTGAGGAAATGAGGTGGAGATTAAGTGGTTTGCCTGTGGCAGAATGGAGAATCGAACATCAGCTAAGTTTTAACCATCTTTTTCTCTCTGGTAAAGAGCAACTGGCATTAAATGCAATCCCTGTGGCTGATAGATCCAAGGTAAATACATTCTCAATAAGAAGGCATAAGCCATTGAAAACAGGCTATGATCCAGTTATCTCAGAATCAAGCTTTTTTAATATGAAAACAAAACTGTGTTTTGTCTTCCACTACTAATTTAGCTCATCTTTGTACACAGGTTAGGATTTATTTTGAGACACCTTTTGGAGGTCTTCTAGAAGTTGACCCTTGCTGTACAGCACTGGGAGAGAAAGAAATCTTTCAATTCTGGGTGTGTACATGGCTTTGCAATGCAGATCTGCAGAAGAATCAGTTTTGGAATCTGTTGACTCATTCTGCAACAATATAAATTATTTTGCACTTGATCAAAGAAACAGTATTTCTTGCTGTGAAAAACTTCTTCACGCATGAAGGAGATTAAATGACTCTTGCTAGTACCTGGGGGAAGGACAAAAAGTCTGTATTTGTCAGAAAGGAGCAAAGATTTGGGATGGGAAGAAAAGCAGGGAACCTTATAAAAAGTACGCGTTGAGGGACAGTGTTTGGGACAAAGGAGAGAAGTTGTGATAACAAGGGTGGAGCTATGACTCCAAAATAAGGCTGGATGCAGGAGGAGAGCACAGGTTTTGAAGAAGCAAAAGGGAAATCTGAATATTCCAACACATTTTGTCATTTTAAGTATGTGCTAAGCCACATTCTTATTTTTCTTACAAGTATGAAGGCAGTGAGAAATTTCTGGTGTTCGTTTCCCAAATGCTAATGAAGACCAAAAGAATTTAATGTTGATGGGTTTTGTTTGACAATTCAACTTACAGTGCATAGACAGTATGCCCACACAGAAGTAAGACTGTGACTTCTGGGTGCACTCTTGAGCTCCCTTTAAACTAACAGTTTTAGCTACTGATTGCAGTACAGCCGTAACAGCTCAGCCTGGCCTGTGCTCCAGCCACTTGTGCAACATCTTCAGTGGGCTTTGCAGTGTGTGCTGAGCCTCCTGTGCCTGGGATCACCTGGCAGCAATGTTCCGCGCTTGACTGCTCCATAAGTAAGTTGTGGGGCACCTACATCAGGTTCATACTTGCATTTCGATAGCAGCGCGAACAAATGGACTCAATTCCTGGCTGTGCCACTGGGGGTAAATCCAACTAGCTGGCTTATTGGGTGCAGTTTGAAGCTCGAGGGCTGCAGCAGCTTAGCTACTGCAATCCCGTAGCTGCGAACTCCAGCAAAACAAATGCCAGGGTTGTTCTTGCTCAATGGTGTTTTCTGAACAAGCATAAATGTAGGAGTGCATACTGGGTTAATGCAGTTTGCTGGGGCGAAAAAGAAGCTGTGAACAACAGGTTTAGAATTAATCTCTAATCTTGAAAAGCTACTCCTGAATAAGTCCTTGTGTGGACCAGCCCTGCATTTAGCTGTGATTAAGTTTCTAAATTGTTGTTCAAAATGGAATAGTCAAGCTCCTGAACCATGTAGCTGCATCTGAAGATGTTACCCGTAGAAACTAAGCTCCAGCTTTGGTTAAAATAGCACAATAATAGTTTGGTTTTTGGCTGGTCAAATGATAAGCAGCTTAGGACTTTCATCCTTATTTCAGCAGAGAAATGCAATCGACAGTACAGAATGACTGTTTACTATGATGTGCATGATTAATACCATAAATCTTTCATGTTGGGATGTTGGGTGAGAGGCATGGATATCACTGCAACAAATTGAAAGGAGCAGTTTGTTATATATTTCTGGTTGGTAATCATGCTTGAAACTCCATGTAGAAGGAGAAATTAGCCAAAGTGAATGGTAGTTACTGAAACTAGAAACCACTCTAGCATTTGCTAAGGTTTGGCAAAGATGCCATGCTGATTTTTGCAGATCACAATGAACATATGTACCTACTTGTGGCTGATGGTTATTCCAAGTGGCCAGCAGTAGAGTGTGTGCTATTTGACAAACAGTTCTGCTTCCCAGATTATTATGGAGACATTTCAAAGAATGTTTGCAGCATATGGCTTGCTTAAGGAGATGGTTTGAGATAAGAGACATTCGGTAAAACACAGTAGATCAGCTGCTTATCACTCAGCATCAGATGGGTCAGCAGGGCATTTTGTACAGACACTTAAAAGAGCAGCAAAGGAAAATGAGGAACAAGCCCTGCATCACAGCATCACAAACTTCCTTTCCTTGCATAGAGCAGTGTGCAGGAAAGCTGCAGCAGAACTAATACTTAATAGACAGATATTAATTTTAAGAATTGCATTTGATTGTCTCAAAGCAAGTCTAGTGAAAGTAGTAAGTGAGGATGTTGGCAGAAGGAAACCACACTTCTAAGCTTTTTTCTTGTTAGCCCTAAATAAAAGCTTCGCAGAAGGAGAAAGCAGGGGAAGGTGCTAAAAAGTACTAGGATCTGTGATATGCTTGGTGAGGTAGACAGGGAAATGAGAAGGAAATGTGTCTAGCTATTAAAAAAAAAAAAAAGAAAGAAATGGATGCTGTTGATAGTGTGTAAATTCAAGGAGTGAGAATATTTCTCCCTTTCATTGGCCTCATGATAATACATGTGACATTGTTGCTGTTCAAAATGAAAGATTGGAAGAGCAAGTGAGAACCTCCATCCCCGTCAGGCAGAAAGAAGCCTTCCCTGAACAGGATTGCACATCTGCCAGAAAGCTATAGCTGTAAGTCCAGGGTCATGTAAAAGAAGTCTAGTCTTAATGTCTTCATTGCAAGAAACAGGAAGATTTAATGTAAAATTTGCATACATAGTCCTGTACACTCCTTTTTTTTTTTTT
>VWZD01004312.1:1292961-1314485 GCA_013396695.1 Sakesphorus luctuosus | reverse complement strand
TTTTTTTTTTTTTTTTTTTACGATCCCATATACTCTGGGAGTATTGCTGTCATCTGTAGATGACACTGAGCCCAAATCCCAGGGTGGTGTAAAATGGGTGATAGTTTGTAATTAAGGGGTTCATTTGCTGAACTATCTCTTCTGATTTTTCCTATATTGTATTTCTCCCTTTTTATCGGATGCAGTGAGTCATTGTAATTAGTTTTTGAGACATCTGTGGCTGATTGGATTTTATTGATATAAGATCTTATCTCTTGAATGTTTTTTGTCACACCTGCTCACCTTGCTGACATGGATGGTTTTTTTATTCATTAGCCCAGAAGAAGTGCTGCTGTTATGGGGCTGTGAGGAGGCAGCCCTTGTGCCCATGATCTGCCAGCAAAAGTTGCTGGCCAAACTCTGACTCAAGCCTTTGCTACTGCCTGACTGGGAGAAATCCTTGTATTTCTTTAGGTCCTCTGGGAAAAAAGAAGTTAGAAGAAGGGTGGGGGAAGTCTTAGAGAATTCACTTTCCTGGATACAATTTTTGGCTCTGCTATGCTACTCCTGTAGATAGCATTTTAATTTTAAAGCAAGGGAGTTAAATACAGCTGAGCTGTGCTCTTCTAAAAATGCTGGCCTGAAATGATGCACATAATGGCTTGGATCCTGTTGCTGTCAGTCTTTCTTTATGACTTTTTTGTTTTAAAGACTTCAGTGTAAACCAAGTATGTAAAAAAACCCAAACAAACAAACAAACCAAACAAAACCAGCATCAACAAATAAACTTCCCTTAAATTGCAAAAAAAGGTTGGACCTCTTTGTTTCTTCTGCCCTTCTACTAGTGTGAATGGAAGGTGGTGCCATTTGTCTGTCTCGGATGGAGGTTTTGAAGATGAAGCTGGTGATTTCAGTGTGGTGTTTTCATCTAGATATGAAAGGATAGGGCATACACAGGCAACCTCAGTTTTTTGTGTGGTATCCTGTCTTAGTAGTTTACAGGTTTTTCAGGAACATCTGATTTTTTAATTTTTTTTCATCACCACTGAATTTTCACTCAAGACATTTTTAGTTTTGTGGCAGTTTCTACTTCACTGCATTGATGAGCATCTTTTCATCGATGGCTGGTTGCTGTGGTCACTGCGCTGCTGCCACTGTCTCAGGCAGTCCCCAAACTGCCTTTGGTGAGCTGCTGCTGGAGAACCCACAGCAGATCTGTCATCAGAGCACAGAAAATCCTTAAGTGTGAACCCTATTTATAAAGTGCATTGGTTTTGTCTGACCACAGTACTGTGCCTTGAGACTTAGCCAGCCGAGTAACATGCCACCAGAAAAATCAGCCTCTGTAGTCACTGTTCTTTGGATCTGCTTTCCAAAGTGGTTGTTTCTATAGGGGGTTTTCATGTTTCTCCAGGCTTGAAAAGTGTCTGGGCACTTTGATTTCAAACCCCACTACTCTGAAGGACTTGGATTATGTTTGTGATTATTATAGAATGGGATAATTCTTATTATACTTGAACTGCAGCTTAACTGTCAGCAAGTCATGCCTCCACTTCTGTTGGTCAATCCAGAATAGTGGGAACACCAGTCTTTCCTACCCCAAAAGTTTTTGGCTGTTTTATCTGATATGTGATACCACTTGAGTATCCTTTCCTAGTGACTGCAGGCCTACCTCTCTTGCAGCTTGCTGTCTTGAAGTGAATTGTAGGTAGCTGACAAGACTTATTTGTATTTCCATTTTATTTTCCCCATTCTTTACTTTTCTGCAAGATTGTTATGCTGGAATAAGAGAAATTTTTCCTTTCTGTCATTTAATTGCATTACAATGGTTGAATTTTTATTTTTTCCTTACTTTGTTGTATATGTTTGCTTCCTAACTTTCCTAAGTGTCCTCAAAAAGTGCAGCTAGAAGGAAGGGACATAAATAGAGCTAGTGTTCAGGATCTCACTTGGCTTTGGAGATAAGGGCCTGCTGAAGGGGAGTCTTTGTCCCATTGTCACCACCATCTTCCCATCTGCCTTCTCTCTTTCCTCAGTTCCTGTTGTTTTCACCTTTGGAATTCTTCCTGAATTCACTGTGCTTAAAATAATACTTCTTTGAACAATAAAAGGTGTTATCACTTAGTTTAAATACACATATTGGCTCTATAAGAGAGGGCTTTGCAAAGAAAGTCTGACTATATGCTTTTGCACATAAAATGAGTATGTCAACAAAATCCTGTAAGAGGTCTGCAACTGAAGAAAGCCCTTTTCCCCTGCTTCCCCACATGCAAAAGTAGAAATACAATGGAAATTCCTACTGTGGAAGCAGCAGCAAAGAAAAACCAAGTGGCATTGAAATGCTGCCAGTGATACCTTTATACTATTAGAACACTGAAGGCAAACAGCAGCTGGAATCTTGGTTTGATCTTTCTGTATGAATAAGATTAAGTTGCAGGCACAGTGCTGGTGAGGAGTATTTTCCTGACCCTCTTCCACAAACCTTTTGAACACTTACGGAGTGTGGGGTGATGGCCTCTGATAAGCCCTGATGGGTTGAGGGAGACGCCTCAGCCCCCTGGAGGGATGCTCCAAGCAGAGGACAAAGGCTTTCAAACTGATAAGATTAACATAGGGTGGAGTGTTGTTTAAGGAATGACATGGCCTCCCTTTGCAATATCTTCTATAACCACTCTAGGAGCCACCTCGCCTCAGGCATCTGCATCACCCCCCAGTAGATAGACTATTAGTCACAAAACCACATGAAAGAAAAAGAAAGGTATAAAAAGTGTGGAGTTTAAACTCCAGCAGAGAGAGGGGAAAATGCCATGACTCTGTGAGGGTAACTGATGCAGCTTGTCCTGTCTCCTCCTCCTCCTGGAACAATGTAGGGGTGAGAAGACCATGTGCTTTCTATTTTTCTGTACTTTACTTTCTTAACTTGACTTTCTACAAAGCTTATTCCTTTATACATTCTATCTTACATCTTATGCTAACAGTTACTTTGATTCTTGCTTTATTAGCATTTCCTTTACCAAATGTGTTTTGCTACCTTAATACTAATAACAGTAACTTGCTTCACACTTTGCTACTTTATATTGGTTATTGCTTTTTGCTGTTCTTACTTCATAAGACCAGCTCTGTTTTTCAACTACAGTAATTGCCTTTACTTTCAATGTGCAGTTTCTTTTACAACATGTGTGTTGATAAGAAGCAGTTCTGTTCTTTCTCTTTGTTTTGTGTTACAGACAGAGTGGTGTGCAAGATATTTTATTGTCCTATGTTATTGAGAGAGTGTCTAGATAAGTGTTTTAGGTGGCTGTGTTTTTAGTTAGTAGTTCTTTGTTGCTAGTTTCTGTCTGTTGTAAAAATGGGATACATTGCTGTATTGTAACTTGTGTTTAGTGTGTTTGTCTCTGTAGAATGTGTTTTGTGCTGGTTTTCTTTTGGGGTCTTTTATTATCAATTAAGTACAATCTTGCAGCTAAATATTATCACCGACAAAGTGGAACCCACAATAACTGTCACATATTTGTATTAATAAATATTATTTTGGGAGCTGTTGTGGGGAAAGTTCTTTTCTGGCTTGTGTGGCTTCATATTAGAGGTCAGAAACCCTTCCAACCTGTGTGCTGTCCAGCAGTTCGACAGACAGTGTTTGAGACATAAGGCTCTGATTGTCTAGAAGCGCTTATTGCTAATAATTTCTCCCTGGCTTAAGTGTGGTCCTCATAGGGGAGTCACAAATCTTTCCAGCCTGTGTTCTGTCCAGAGCCCAGCAGGCAGAGCTGGGTTCGTAAACCTTTGATTACTCTGAGGATGCTTATATCTAACAACTTTTATTAATACAGTTAAGACTAGAAATCTTTGCATTTCTGTCTCCCTTCTCCCTTTCACGTGACACGGAGAAATGCAGAGTATCTTCAGCACCTGCTGAAGGAGTGGTGACTGGAGAGCTTGGCATGGCAGAGTGCTCTGCCTGTTGCTGTTGGAGAAACAGCTGAGAAGGTCTTTGGCCTCATGTGTTTAGATTGTCCTGGTGACCCGAGCAGATGGGCTTTTGTGCTGTGTCTGTGTCTCTACTTTCCTCCCTGTTAATATTTTTGTAATTCTTTGTACATCTTTGACATTAAATATATCATCTCCTGCAGTGAGAACCTTGTCTGATGTTCAGCAAGGAGCTGGGGGTTTGGGTTCAAGGGCCAGCTTCTGGGTCTCTTGGGGACTGTGTGCAAGATCAGATGTGCACTGAGGCAGGGCTGAACTCTTCCCAGGCTGCTTCTGTAGCCACAGCAGCAATCTCTGTTGTTGTATTTACTCTGCTACTGTGAGGTGTCATCACTGCTCCCATTTTTGAGCAGGAGTGAGAAAGCAAACTTACTGTCAACTGTTTTGTTGGTTTTTTCTGTTAAATACCTTTTCAGACTCCGAATGCTCCCTCGTCATGCCTTGCTTCCTAGAGACATCTTGCCAGTTTCACCCTCTTCTTTGTCCAAGTGTGTAGATTTACACACATGAATTCAGTTCATGGTATCCTAATAAAGGTATTATCGCTGTCTTTGCCTTTATTTTATCAGTTTACATTTATTGATTGCCTCTTTCTAGGGCAGATACATCCCCGGATCACTTGTCCATCATCTCCTCACCCTCCAAGAAGCATGGGCTCTAGTTCTATGAGTGCTTCTGGAGTTGGTGTGTCTCCCAGAGTACCGCCTTTCCTGGTGAGGGGTCTGCTGGGCCAGAGTATCTCTCAACACAGTGGTGATGCTGAAATGAACCCAAAACTCAACTTCTGCATGTTCTGAGACAGTATAACCTCAAGGCTGTAACTTGCCAGGGTGGAGAAAGATGCTGTCTCCTCATGTTACTTTTGCACTTGTAATGCTCATTGCAGCTGGATCAGTGTATTGTTGTTTCTTGGGTAACCAATGAGTAATGCATCTAAATCTGCAGTTCTTCAGCGTCTGGGGATGGTTGAGTTGAATAGAGATCAGTGCAATACTTTTTGCTGAAGAAAAGAATGGCATGAAGCTCTCATCTACTGAAAGTGTAGAGTGACCTTTCTCTTTTGTTTACAGTGTCTCAGGAGTGTGACTCTTCCCCTTTCATAGCTGGTCTATTCATCCTCTCCAGTATTTGGTGGCTCTCCCCTAGAAGCATGCATGCCCACAGATGGCAGGAGCCAGGTGCCTTAGGTGAGCAGTATGGTTGCAGGCACTACAGCAAAGACAGAAGTCATCCACATGGTGAAAACTGCTTTTGTCTCTGATAATCTTCTAGATTTCCCAAGAATCTCTGCCTGGGGAGAGCTGTGACATTTTGCATTGCTTTGGGAGCTCTGTGGCCACCTTCCCAGAAGCTCTTTCTGGGTTTTATGGCCCTCAAGGAGGGAAGCAATACAGTAACACTCATAATGGTGAAAATCAACACTATATCCGGAGGGGAAAGGGAAATATGTTTGTTTTTAAAGGGAAAAAAGAAACCTTAAAGTTAGGTGTCCTTGGGACTGAGCTTGTATCTAAACTTTCCATTCCTCTTACCTTTTTCTGGGAGACAGCAAGGTCCAGAGACTTAAACCTGCACCAAAGTAATTGTAGTTGAGGACTCTGAAAGGACTGACAAAAATTCCTACTGTGTGGACTGTATCCTGGTTTAGAGTCTCTAAGCCATAAAAAACCTTGTTCGTCTCTGATGACATATGCAATAATTGAACAAATATAAAAAAAAAATTAATTCAGAAGAAAAATACGTGTTAATAAGTGTGATGTCCATGAAAGTCCTCCTTTATGATTTTGGTATTTCACCTTGTTTCGACATCTCCAAGTTGAAATCTGTTTTGTGTGTGTGGTTACTTCATGGAATGATTGGATTGGAGGGGACCTCTCTAAGTCACCTGGTCCAGCCCTTTGCTCAAAGCTGGGCTACTTCAGTGTTAGAGCCAACTTTGAAGTTACATCAGGATGTTAAGCACTTCATCCAGTTGCATTTTGAGCTTCTCCAAATAAGGAAGATCCATAGGTTCTCTGGGACTATTGGTGTTTGACCAACTTCATGGTGAAATAGTTTCTGTATTTAGAAAAGGGAACTTCCTGTGTTTTATCTGGTGTTTTTTTCCCTTCTTTTCACCAAGCACCTCTGAGGAAAGTCTTACTCTGTGTCCATCTTCCCCATCCCAATTAAGCAATAACAGTAAAGTCTCCCTTGTCATTTTTTAGGCATAGAATAAAAAGACCAAACCAACCCAAATTTTCTCAGCTTTTCTTCATACACCATATGCTCCACCTGCCTGACCATTTTGGTGGTCCCTTGCTGGACTTGGTCCAGTATTGTATACTCTAAGTACTGCTTTCTGGAAAAATGTTATTTCTAGTTTCTTCCAGTGAGATGGTCCTTGTTACATGGTGTTCATGGGAAAGGTTGCTTTGTGGCCTATCCTCCTCTTTAAAGTTCTTTGATTAACATGCTGTAATTAGCACACTCCTGGCATGGTCTGACACAGGGAAACTGAAGATGTTCTGGTAGACATTTGTACATTTTCCATTATGTGCAGTTATATATATATATATGACAGTTATACTTAGTAGTCTTCTGTGAGTGTAACATAAAAATTAAACAAACATGGGCTTAAAGGTGGTGGAAAAGGATATTAAACCGATTCACCACTTATCACAGGGAGTAAAATAGCTGTGTGTGTATGTATGTATTTACTCACATGTGTATGTATATGTATATGTAATGTATATATTTATTAGACACAGAAGTGATTTTGCAGAGTCATCCTTGGGATACCGAGTCAGTTCCTTTCAACAGCAGGTGCCCTGTGCTGGGCACCAAGTCAAGAGAAGAGAGTCCTGTCCCTGGTGCATAGCAGTCAGTGATTGGGTAGGAAGAAAGATGTGCGGTTTCTGAGGAAAGCTTTGTAAAGAGGATGGTGTGAGGTTTCTCTCAGACTGTTTAGTCCAAAGCCACTTGTGGTGTGCTAATGTAACAGGGAGACCTTGTATCACGTTGAGTGCTCCAGGGTTTCTTTACACTTCGAGTTCTCCATAGGTGCCCAGTTGGTGGCCCTGCTTCACAGCGTGACATGCTGGAGCAGGAAGCTAAAGATTGAGTCGTGCTTTCTCTCTTTATTTGACACAATTGTAGGTGGCATAGAGAGTGGGATGCTGGGTTAGGAAGTAGAAGGAATTATTTTACTCCCACTGAATTTTATCTGGGCAACGTGCCCTATCTGAACAGTTGGTTTGACAGCTTTTTTTTTTTTAATGTGCTTAGTATACATGTTCTATTTCTCTGTCTCTTGTAGGGCCATTTCCAGATTAAAATGAAATAGGCTCTAAACTAGCAGAAAAGCTTGGGAAGGTTCATGTGTTCAGCTGTTAGAAACACAGAACTGAATCTCTGTGAAAGGCATCCCTTTGCTGTTGCCTTGCTGATGAAGTCTTTCAGAGAACAGGATGACTTCTAGTGTTTGTCTAGCCCTCTCTGCTTCTGAAATCTAGCCCAGGTGTAGTTACACATCTCCATTGCTACCAACATCAAAGGAAAGGACTAAGCTGATTATTATTACTACTACTATTACTATTATTATTTTAAATTCCCAATGTTGAAACTTTGCTATTGACCTCTTGGGTTTTCTGAGAGGGAGTATGCAGCCAAGTCTCAGTTCTACTTTGCAGGGTTTTGGTTTTTTTTTTTGTTTTCATATGGCTTTTTTGAGGAGAGTGTATGAAAATCTTGCCATTGCTCCTGAACTGTCTTCTCTGAAGGAGTGGTAACACTGCAGTTTGCCTAGGAAACATTAATGCATGTAAACATTTTTCAAAAGGCATTACATCTTCGTGCACATACTTTATTATATTCCCACGAATCTGACTAGATTTGATAGATAGGTAACCAGGGAGCGAGAACAGGGGAAGCGTGCTAGAGAGAGAAGGAGAGAAAAGGGAGCAAAATAAACACAAATCTGCTGTAATTCAAAACAAGGCAAAATCAGATTGTGTGCTTTGGCTAATTTTCTTATTCAGGTATTGATCCAGTGGCTGCTCCAGAGTCTATTAGCAGTCAGCCAGTGAAAATATTTCCCATCGGGGGCTCTGACCTGAGACGGGGGTGAATCTATAGCAATTTGTTCAAACAGAGGAAAGCTTTTTCCTCTGATTTGTATTCCAATTTGCACAGCCTACAGAGGGGGGGCCCCATTGTGGGGGTTTGCGGGGTGGTGCTTTTCAAGTAGAAATCAAGCTTGAGCCAGGTAACTGGCTGAAAAAAAATGCCTGATTAAACTCTGAGCTGGGCAACCTCCCTCTGCCTCTCTGGGCCTTCTGGGCACTGCAGCAGGCTCACCTGCCAAGGGGAGTGGGACAGCTTGCTGCTTGCCCTCATCAGGAAGGACACACAGACCTGATGTGTAAAAGCTGCCCCAGGGAGAAGAAAGCTGCCCTTGCTGCAGCCTTTTAAAGAGAAAGGGATAGAAGACAAAAGTGGTTTCTGCCTCATGCATACCCCTTCTATCCATGTGCTGGCAGCACTGGCTGAGGAACAGGTTTTCTGTGAGGGTGGCTCTCTTCATGGGTGGGTTTCAGCCTGATCCAGCTAGGCTCAAGACTGGTTTGACCGCAATTTGCTCCTGCTGGAGAGGGCCAGCATGGATGCTGCTTCTCAAGTTAAGAGCCTGCTACAGGAATTGCTGGATTCTGATGCTTTCTTGAAGTCTGACAGAAGATGCGTGATAACAACCTTCACGTCCCAGTTTCCACCCAAAGCTGTGCTGAACATGCCACAGGGACATGGAGCTCCCTTTCTCACTCCTTCCTGTTGGCTGCCTGTTACATGGTTGCTTCAGAAGTAATCCAGACAAGGAAACACCATGTCAGCATCCCTTAAATCCAGATTCTGCAGTTATCAAGAGCCATGAGACATCTCAACGGTGAAAAACATGACAAGGTTAACAAGGTTTATGACTTCCAGTGCCTGTTGAGTCTCCAGCAGGTTTGATGCCTGGTCTGCTTCCCAGTCCCCATGTCAGCCTCAAAACCTCTAGGTTTGGTGTGTAGTTTGTCTGTCATGGCAATGAGGCAGTTGTAAATTCATGGCTGGAGAGGTGAGAAGATGTTTTGGAAAACCCTTGTTTATGCATAGAAGCATCCACTCTGCCTCTGAGAGGGCCAGAAGTATCAGGGCTGTGTCTTGAAATACATCATGTGGAAATATGTAAGAAGTGGAGAAGACCTCTAAAATTAGCTGACTAAGCTCCTGATACTTATGTATATATTGGATTTCCACATTAATGAGTGACATCGTGCTGCTTCTTTTCCGCTAACTGCCTGAATATGGGAGTCTAGGATTGGAAAATCTGTTTAGTAAAGGCAGGGAGAGAGGGAAGTCTTCCTTTGTATAAAATACAAGGGTAAGAGTAGGAGGGAGTAACAGGATTGGGAAGATGCTGCTTTTAGCTTTTAAAATTGGCTGGAATTCTCCTCAGCATTGTTTATCCTTGCTTTAATTTACTGATGGTCACAGAAACACTTAGAGGGAGGAAGGAGGTAGGAAGGCAGAAATAAATAATCACTTTGAGTCTTAAATCTGTGCAATTTTTAAACCACTAGTTTATTTTTGACTTGGCCATAACTTTAAGGGAACCAGCCTGAATGCCAGGGAGAGCAGTAACTCCAAGCTTTGAGAAAGAGTGGGGAAGTTTATGGGATTTTAAAGGAGTCAGGCAGAGGTCCCTGCAGTTGATGGCACGAGGGGAATGTGCATGGGGACAAGAACAGCAGCATTTTGTAATATTTAGGAGGGTATTTACCAGCATTGGGACTGTGGAGTGAGCTGATGCTGCAAGCTGCTGCTGCTTTTATAGTCAGCAGAAGGCTTGTTATGGTTCTGGAGGGGAGGGTTAGCACAGGGCAGGAGACCCTTCTGCCCAGCTGGAAGGGTGCTGGCTACTGCAAGAGGGCTGCTGGCCACACTTCCAAGGGAAGGAGAGATGCATTCCTCCAGCCTGTAGCATGGCCTTCTGGACAACAGGCAGTGCAAGTGCTGTGCCAGGCTTTCTGAGCAATGTAGGCTAGAGGGAGACAATAAAAATCCAAGGTACCACTTGCTTAACATGCACCAGTGATTGGCTCCCATTAGGTGCAGGATTTTAAGCCTTTCATACCAGATAATTGGTCCAGTCTCTGCCCTGAGCGTGACCAGTGTCCAGGGCTTTTGCAGAAAAAGGAATGACTCATGAAACAGAGCTGTCAAACTGCAGGTCCTTGGCATTGCTTTGAATGTGTTGCTCTTTCATTCCACTGTCTCCCTCCTCCTGGGCTGTGGCACAGGCTGTAGGAGAGAACTAACTGAACTGTCTCTGTTGTCTTTAACATTTTGCCTGTCCTCTGCAGTGTTGGTTCCTGTAGCAAAGTAAGCAAGCTGTGCTTTGCTAGTGTGCTGAGAAGATGGAGCTCAGTTGCTATAGGGTTGTGTGCTTGCGCACATGGGGCATGTGGTGGATAGAACCAAGCATCATCCTGGTAGAAGTAGACTGCTGGTATAGGACTAGGCAGGAAGGTGCTGAGGGCTGCCTTGCTTTGGATGTAGGGAGTCAATCCTGGGAGTGACCCCTGCTGAGAGAAGGGGTCATAGGGAGGGACAGTGCTTACAAGTTATCAAAAGGACTTAGACAAACTGTTTCCTTCAGTAAATGTTTAAAGTTTTGTAGCTTATATTGTGGAGTGTGGCTTGGAAATGACTACTGGGAAAGTAATACGAGGTGTATATAGAAACCTAGTGTGTCCCTAGGATGCACAGCAGAGTCTGTGACAGGTCCCCAGAATAACAGTGTCTTGGTGTCCCTGCTCTTGTGCAAGACGGATTCATCATGTTTCTCCTAGAAAGCATATTAGGCTCTGGTTCAGGACTACAGAAAACAGCACCTACTTACCTCCACCATCCCTGTAGATGAGTATTTATGTGTTCTGATTTAATGTCTTGTACAGTATATTTCTTTTTTATGAGGTGAGACCACTGGCAGGGTTTGTTCCTGAGGAATACTAGTGGAAGTCTTCCTTGCAGGCTCTATTCACATCTGCCAATTTATGTACTTGCCTGCCCACATTGCTGGGGGCTTTGTGTGACTCAGGGGGAGAGCACTGCTTGGCTCAAAGTCTCTTCTGAATCTGAATCTTATGTGTGGATTCCAGAGGCTGCATCGCTTCCTCTCGTGGGTCTAATGCCATGGCACCAGAGGGGTGAGCTCCCTCCAAAGGCTCTTGCAGCTGACCCTGTGCCACGGTTTAACCCCAACCAGCAAGCAAGCAGCATGCAGCCGCTTGCTCACTCCTCCCATATAGGGAAGTGGAGAGAACTTGAAGAATAAAAGTGAGAAAACTTGTGGATTGAGTTAAAGACAGTTTAATAGATAAAGCAAAAGCCACACACACAATCAAAGCAAAACAAGAAATTCATTCACTGCTTTCCATGGGCAGGCAGGTGTTCAGCCATCTGCAGGAAAGCAGGGCTCCATCAGGTGACTTGGGAGGATAAAACACAGTAAGTCCAAATGTCCTCCCTTCCTCCTTCTTTTTCCCCCAGCTTTATATGCTGAGCATGACACTGTAGGGTATGAAATGTCCCTTTGGTCAGTTGGGATCAGCTGTCCCAGCTGTGTCCCCTTGAGCTTCTTGTGCTTCTCTGGCTCCCTTGCTGGTGGAATGGGGTGTGTGAGGAGCAGAAAAGACATTGATGCTGTACAAGCCCTGCTCAACAATAAAGAAAACACCCCTGTGTGACCAACAGTGTTTCCATCACAAAACCAAAACATAGCCCCATACTAGCTACTACGAAGATAATTAACTCCATCCCAGGCAAAACATGATTCACCCTTATTCCATGCTGTTTATGTCATGCTCAGATCCCACACTATCCAATGCATCCTCATCACCCACCACTCCCATTCCCATCCTTTGATATAATTCACAGGTATAATTCCCATGGTCAGTGGACCACCTTGTGAAAAGACTGTAAAATGTCCATCAATGCCCACAAAATGTCCATTGAATTCATTTAGTTCATGACTTTTGGATCCATCTGTTATGGTGGTCACTAGAGGCAGGAGAGGTGCTGTGTTCTGTTAAGTTTCTAGGCATCAAAGCTAGGTCAGGTCATAGCACTGCTGCATTTGCACTGCTTCTTGGAAGGCTTGTCCTACATTGATTCAGGTGGTTCCTGCCACAGTAATTCCGATAGCATGGAACTAGAATCACAGGTTTCAAAAATTTATAGCTATTTCCATTAGAGCTTTTGGATGCCAGCTTGGATGCTTTCTGCTTCTTTGCTAGCCTTGTAACTTCATAAGAAGCATGACTTAGTTATGGAGGGGATTGTGGGCATGAAGGGAAGAAAATGTTTGAGGAATACAATCCAAGGAAATTCAAGACATGCTACCGGATGAAACTTGCTCTTTATACCACATCCATTCCTGTCTTAGATATAGAGCAGAGAAGTGAGCTTTAACTCTTCTTCAGTTTCTGAACATAGTATCATTCCGCCATTATGCAGATACTTGCTTTTCCTGCTGTAGGGCTGATGCTATTCCCTGATGTTTTCTCTCTGAGAGGAACCTTAATTCTCTCCAAACAATTGAAGCATACTATTCCTTCTTTTTTTTTTTCCTACTCTGTGAAAATATACCCACTCATTTTCCTGCTTCATTTGGTCTTGGCAGCCAGCAGTATTAGCAGGAAGGTATTGGAAGGAAAGCAGCATATATGTCTTCAGGCAGGTGAACCTGGAGTTTCTTCTTGTCACAGTGCTCTGAGAAATCTGTTTACAGATCTGACTGGTCCCAGTGGCGTCCTGTGGCAAGTGTCCTTCCCAGGGCACTCACACACCCCAGGAGAACAAACAGCTTGGAATGGGGCTGCATTTGGGCTAGAAGTCCCCACTGCTTCCCACCTTCCTCAACCCCTGACACACCAGCTGTCCCTTAAAGCTACTGAAGAGCTACCTTCCCTGGGTCTCTAACTCATGCCTTTTGTGTGAAAACTGATGCAATGGTATCTACCCAGCAGCGCTACGACCACTGGTGCACAGCTGAGGGCACTCTGAGCCCTTTGCCATTAGCTGCCATGTTGGAGCTTTCTTTTCACCCTTTTTTTCTTCAGCTGTATGAATTAGAGCTGTGAGCATCCTATGCACTGCTGTGGTGCAAGAGCATGGAATACAGCAAGAAACTCCTGGTTTGGGAGCAGATGGAAGCATCTCCCAGTTCTTTGATAACATCAATGGGCAGTGAATGGTGAAATACTGCCTTGCTTACTGCGTTGTTGTGTCTGTACAGCATTGCACTAGTCTTTTGGCTTGCTTGGTTACCTAGAGGTTAAAACAATACAAAACCACCATGGGTTTATGTTCTCTTCTGGCATTTATTTTTTATAACTGCAGAAGGGTTTTCAGGTGTGGTGTGAGATCATGTTTAATGTTCCTCCTTCTCCTGCCCTGTTCAAGTTGTGTTTGGTACTGCAACATCATTAAATTGCTGCTGGGCTCTCCCCCTACATGGATGTGTTTTTGGGGCAAGGGCTTATTTGGGTGAGACAGATCATGAAACATCCTACAAGTGCTCAGTTGTTCAAGAAAGAAGGGAGAGTGTAAAGGGAGAAGTGATAAAGGCAAACATGCAAAGATCAGCCTCCATGCTGAAGAATCTGGCTGCCATGGTTTAGGAATGGTACTCTGAACTTTAGTGCTCCCACTGAGACTCAAAACCACACACGGCTTGCTTGCTCCCTCAGTTTCCTCTCCCCCTCCTCTTGTGGTAAAGCTAAAAGGTAAAGATCCCAGGTTGAGATAAGAACTATGTGTTGGAAACAGCAATGAGATAAGAAAAGGAACAGTAACAGCAACAATACTAATGACAGAGGGTACAAGAAAGGAACAATTCACATGGAAACCCTGTGGCAATAGACAATGCCTGACGGCTTCTTCAGCCACACTTACTCAACTGGAAGGAACCCCTTGTCCTTGGAAGTGAGTGGCTTCCCTTCTCTGAAGGCAATGACATGAGATGGTACAGAATAACCTCAGAGTCATAGGTGTGCTGCCTCCTGGCTACTGCAAAAATTAACCCTGTCCCAGCTGGAACCAGGTCACTGGCTCAAGTGATGAGTAGGAATCTGTTGCAGGTTGCATGTTCCGTAGCCTGAAACCTGTTGTTGAAGAAGTTGTGTGGGAGACCTTGTGCCTTCCCCGTTGTAGGGTCCAGCCTACTATAATGTGTGTTAATGGGTTAATGGGAGGGCAGTATTGATATTTGTTGTGAGGCATGACAATCCCAGCTAGTTCTTATGGCTGGGCTGGCCACATGTCTGGCTGAGGTAGTTTGCTCTGCTGCTGCAGCGGTAGTGTCCTGCATCTCCAGCTGCCCATTCCCCTTGTTTCCTTCATCCTTGCACCTGGGTGTTTCAGACAGCACAAAGCTGCAGCCCTTCCTGGCAGGCAGTGTGGTCCGCAAAGCTGTGGGTATGTGAGACAAGGCTCTAGGAGGATGAGGGACTCCATATGTTGGGGCAGTTTAAAAGTGAAAGACCTGCAGCTGAGTAGGCCCCTGGCAAGGCTGTGCAAAAAGCCTCCTATGGGAATCAGGCATTTGCACCAGGAGTGCTGGCTTCTGCCTCAAGGCAGCTTAAATGCCACCACAGCCAAGGAGGTGACTAGCAGATGCTATTTTAATAAACACCAAGAAGGCTTTCTATCTCAGTCTCCTATTGCCTGCTCATCACTTCTCTCCTTTGTGTCACTCCTCATGGGCTGAATCTCTCCAGCAGCAAATCAGTTGCTCATGAATGGAGTAAACCCCCCCATCTCATAGCACCTCTTTTTCTAGGCTCTTAGAGTGTTGTGTGGCATGAGATGTTGCAGTGAGCGTTACCATAGGGATGCATCAGGCAGCATATGCTAACCTGTGTTGGGTGTCTTACAGAAAACAGGCCCTGAGGGCCGTGTTGTTTTCTATACTGTGATTCCCTTTGTGGGAGGCTGGTAAACATGTGACTGGGCTGTTGGGCTGGAAATTGACAGGAGGAGCACCAAAGAGGCTGTTCCTCACCGTATGTTGCTGAAGACTGCTATAGCTATAGGAGCAAATGAATACAGTGAGCTCCTGGATTGAACTGCTGACTCCCTGAGTATCCTGGTCAAAATCCTTAATCTCTCTGTGCCTAGTTCCCTGACTTGTGCAGCTGCTGTCCAGTCTGCCAGAACCCCATGAGCATTGGAGCCTTGGCAAACGAGAGGCCTGTGTAAGGCTGCAAGCAAGGGCAGTGGTAAAAATCCCTACAGTCCAACACACCCCTTCACAGAGGAGATGTGATGTGTCTGTTTCTCTTTTCTCCCACCTCCCCTTCTCCAGGTGTGATGCGGGCTGCGAAGACATGCCATGGTACCTCTTTCAGCCTTTGGAGATGAGCAGTGGGCCATCAGCAGTGCTCGCTCCCTGGAAGCTGCATCCACTTTTGTTATTAGTGGGCCACCATCACTGTGCCAAGAGCCAAAAAAATGATGCAGTTTGTGACCAGGGTGCTGCTAAACAATGTAATTTCTGTGGAAGAGGAACATTGTGTCACCCAGGTCCGCATGGTATTGTGTTTCTGTGAATGGAGCTGGGATGGCGAATTGAATGCAGTAACACTCACTGAGCGCTCCCAAGGGTGGAGGAGAGCAGAGGTTGTGTCCTGCAAAGAAACAGGGATTGCAAGCGAAAGTCTTCCTTGAGCACTCTTAATTCATCTTTAGCACTCTCAGCCAGCCTTTAGGTCTGGAACAGGCATTGGGAGGTGAGCCCTGCTGAGTTTCCAGCCTGTTGCTCAATGTGGCTACAGTTTCTCCTCCTCACTGCTGCTGGTATCAGGGTGGTGCCTCATGCTCTTCCGGTGTGGTGCAGAAAAGAAAAAATGTTTTGGGAGAAAACATGTAGATGCTTGACCTCATGCCTGAGGGTTTTGTTCTGCTCTCTCCATGAAACTTTTCCAGCTGCCAGGCACCCACTGCTTCCAGCAGCAGCTTCTTGCCCTTGACTCGTGCTCAGAAGCTCAGCAAGGGGAGCACAAGGAGAACAAATCTGAGGAATCTTCCTATTTCCCAAGAGAGCTTTGATCAAGGTGCCAAGATTCACTAGTGATGTATGTATCTATGACCTTTTGTTGCTCCTGTCAGGCACTTCACAGTCCTCAGAGTGAGACTGACTAAGTTGCAAAGCCACATCTCAGCAGGTGACAGCTGCTCTTGCTGCCTTTCTCACTCTTTCTGTCTGGTAAGGGGATCTTCTTAAACACATCACTGTATTTGCACTGTGGCAAGCAAAGCTTGCAGAGTAAAGTCAAATAGCTTGATGTGAGGCTTAAGCTCCACTCTTAGACGGGAATTGTAGCTCTGTGTACACATAATTCCCTTTGCATTTTGCCCAGGAGCAATGGAGTAGCAATGAAAACATCCTTAGGTAGCAATTCTCATGACATTAGTCCCCAGCCTGCTTGGAAATGTCCTGATCTGCAATGCTTTTGGCCCAAGGTGATTTAGCAGAAGCTTGTGACTGCATTGAGCTTCAACCACCTCCAAGCTTTGCTCAGTGAAGCAGTGTTTGTGGAATCTCAAAGACTTCATTATCCTGGGGTTTGCTGGATTTTTATTTAAAGTTACGTGGGCTGAAAATCTTGCAGGCCCAGGCACCTGAGACCACAAAATCAGTTCTGCTGTCTATTAAGTGAATGTAATTCCCATTGACTGCAGTGAAAGTTGCCATTTTGCAGCAGAAGGTGGAATTGGATCCATGCATATTAGAAACAGAAACCCCATCATTGGCTTCCTCTGGACCTTTTTCCAAGGTCAGTGCAAGACCCTTTACAAGTGTCTGTTACCAGTGCTTCACTCAGTCTACAGTAGACTGGAGATACCAGTGTCTCCTACCAACCTGCTTTATCTTTAAGAACTGAAGTGTGACAGGGGGTGGAGAGCAAAGCCTGCTGCCAATGGTTTCCTTTATTTCTGCATGGTTCTTAAGGATTTTAGTTTATTACATCTTCCATTCTGTGAAGGCTTGGATTTTTTTTTCTGTTGGATTATTTAAGACCTAAGCATTAAAAATTTTGAAATTAATTCCTCCTGGTAGACCTCCCTATCCCCCCAAGCTACCTTCAATCCCACCTCCTCCATCTTCTACTTCAGAAGCGAACAGCAACATTACCAAAGCTGTGTGATTGGTACTTGTTCTGGTTTAAAGGTAAACTGGCAGGAGAAATGAACACAACATGAAAGAGATTATAAGTCAGAGTTACAATTTAATAAAAATATTACAATAAGTGCAATGACACAAAGAGAAATTGGTTTTAACCCACAAAACCCAGAAGTATAACCCAGCACCCTGGGGCACAAACACAATAGGGTTTGTTAGCCCCTGTGCTGAGACCCGTGTGGTTCCTCTGAGTCAAAAGTAAAAGGAAGGGAAAAAACGTGTTGGTGCAGATGATGGTCGCAGTCTGAGAGTGGTGGTCTCCTCCCGTCAAAGTTCTGGTCCTCCTCTGGATCCAATGAGTGGTACCAGAGGTCTCCAACCACCAAGATTATATATGCTCTGGTTCAGGTGGGAGTGCCCAGTACCTCCTCCAGGGCAGGGAGTTCCACAATGGGTGATCTAACTGTGAGTCATGGAGTATTTTTGGAACTGTTGATGGCCTATTAGCAGACACGCCCCCTCAGGCTGGGTGTGAAGGTGCTAACGACTCCCCAGGGGGAGTTATCACAGCTCTTATTTCACAGGCTTCTTTAACACCCAGCTTACATCCTGAGGGGTAAGGTCACCTGCTGCAAATGCTCCATTAGACAGCTTGTTCCTGCCATGTCTACCACAGGAATAGCTAAGATTTATACCTTGCCAGAGCTGACTTTTCCCTCTGAGTAGCCTAAACCAGAAAGGTACCGGCTTTGTCTTTACTTGTTTACAGATGCCGGTGAGATTGGTTGTGGAAAAGCACCAATCTGGCATTGCTGGCAGCTTTTCACAAGTGCTGTTTTAGCCATGACCTGTCCCAAAGATGGACTTCCTGTGTGCTGCAGGCAGCTGTGCGGTGTTTCAAGCCTATGTGGGAGCCTGGCTGTTCTTTAAAACAGACCAGTTTTGGTTTGGCTGCTTCTCACGGTTTGTAAAATACCAGAGAAGCTTCAAAATAGCCATGTGCCAGACATAATGAGGGTAAAGGCTTTCCTGTCTTGACAGTACATGGTTTCCTGGTCTTATCTCACTGTGATTCCAGGTCTGCTAAGAGCTGTTCCAACATGGGATTTGGGGTATGACCAAATTCAAGGATTGAAAAACTGCATATTCCCAAAGCTGAGATCACCTGAGCAATGTGAGACATTATGATCTCTCTAGCACAATATTACAGTGTGATCAACTTTACCTCAAAGCTGCTTCTTAAAGAGCAGTGTTAGTATGAACAAGATCAAGTGCATGCCTGTAGCCCTCTGGAAAGGAATGGAACACCAAATTGCTATTTGTTTGTGGTCATGAAAGACCAGAATCACTTTTTTTTTCCCCCCCGTGAGTTGTGGCCAAATTCCAGCTTAAGTAATTATATTCTGTTCCCTAATTCCCTCTGAAGCTTCAAATCAGTTTAGATTGCTTTTGCCTTTCTAGCCTGAGCAATTAAATAATGCTCCTGAGTCCTGTTAAGCTACTATATTACACCATAGAGGAAGCTGCATTCTGTTCCTTATGGAAGCAGCCCCTCCTCTCCCACCTGTGTACTTGTGAAGTCTTTTTGATAAGAAAAATAATAGCAAAATGGGAGGTAAAGTGACTATTTCTCACAGCTGGGATGTCTGGCATCTCCAGTCTGCTAAGGCCAAGCTGCAGAAGGTGTTGCTCCTGGTTCTCTCCTGGTTCTGTGGTGTGCACCAGCTGCCCAGATTGATTTTGGTGAGTAACATGCTCCACAGCAGTGTGGATAGGAAAAGGCTTCTGCCTGTGTTTCAGCTGTGGAAATGGCACTTGAAGTAACAGGCTACAGAGGAGACAAGAGATAGAGGCTATGTTGAAGGGGAGTGAACTGGGCATGGCATGGGGAATTATGAGCTGAAATATGGTGAGGGGGAGGTGCTTGAGTCAGTTCTTCCTAATGGCTCCACACTGCATATGTGCACCCAGTTTTCCATATTGCACTTTCCAGCAGAGCAGCTGGTGATGCTAATCCTTTGCCCTTATCGGTCACGTATAGCAAGGATTAGCAGGGCATCCTCCAATAAGGTACACCCTCTCCAACTTCTCTCCTGAGGAAAGTCAGGGGGCATTTGGCTTGATCCTTTTGCACAAGGCAGAGGGAGAAGGGATGTTGCACTGCTCTGTAGTGCCACGCATGTTTTGTATTCCTTTTGAGTCAAGGTAGAGGGTAAGTGGCTTCTCAGGATTTAAAAGTGAGTATTGGGTGAAGTCTCATAGATGAAGAAAGATGTTTGTTTAGTTCATCACACTCCCACCCCATCCCACGGACAACTTGAGTGGTTTTTGTCTTTGTTGTGGTCAGTTTGTTTCCTATCATCACTTGAAACCCTCTGAAGAGAAAGGATGTGTGTTTTCCTTACTGGCACAACCAAGATTGTTGATAACCACACCTATTACTGTAATACCTGTTGTGAGCTCAGATTCCCTTGCTGTGTGCCTTCAAGTGATAAAGAAAAAGATTACATGCCTTCTAGAAGACAGGTGCTTTGGGTGCTGTTTTTCCAGCCTGTCTTAAACCTTTGTCTGTGGGGACAACTTGGGCTGAATGCCAGAAAAAGTTCTTGATGCAAACATCAAAGCAGCTGTGAAGATGCTTCTCTGGGAACCTTTTAAAGCTTGATTAGGCTCATCACTGTGGAGCAGCCTGTAGGGGAGGTTTGTAGATGACCTGGCAAGTAGTGTGGAACTCTTCTGTCTGAAATATATGTAGTTCCTTGAGCTCTTTCTATAGTTTATCAGAGTTTTGCTTTTGGTCCATTTGCTTATGGAAGGTGTTGGCATATTGGTACACACACATATTAAGGGGACAACCAGTATTGCTTTTATGACTTTGGCATTAACCAAAGAGAATTGGCACCAGAAGAAACCGTGTGAGGGAATGCAGTAAATAGGAGTGAAGCTTGATGAGCAGTTAGTTGCACAAAAAATCTGCCAGGCTCAGACATCCTGTCGATTTTGGAGTCTGCTCAGGAGCTACTGTTGCAACCTGCGTGTGTAAAGGAAGGATCACCCATACCACTATATATATGTAGTATTTATATATATATTACCTATACTGTCTCTAATGCAAGGGCATGTGTGGTATGAACTCAGTCATGTGAAGTATGTGGAGGGCTGTTTGCATATATGAAGACATTGGGAGGGCAGTGCTCTGCCTGCATCTGCTGTGCTGGGGGAAAAGCTGGTACTCAGGCAGTTAAAACAATTTCCAGAAATTTTCCTTCTCTAGTGGTAATTGTGCTCTGAGAGACTTTCCAAAGGCTTCTCTCTCTTGATGCACTTGGAAGTAGCTGTACTGCAAAACACTTCAGCAACTGCAGTTCTCATATGGGAGAAGTTTAAAGCTGTCAATATGTATTTTTGGAGCCACTGAGCTAGTGGCCCTCAATGCATAGGACTGGTAGCTGCTTGTGCTCCAGGGCGCTTGAATCCTGTAAAGCCTAAGGAGTGAAATTTCTTCACCCCTCCAGCCTAGTGATTGGAGGTCAGGACTTGGGGTATATGGGAGTGGGGCCCATGGCTCTCCAGCTTTTTTTGAGCTCTTTTCTAGGTGTTTGTGGAGTCTCTGAGCATACTTGCATCTGTTTGCTCTTTGCCCCAGGCAGCAGTAGCTGTATAAAGGTTGTGGGGTCAGAGCTGTGCTGCTTTAGCTGTGTTTGGTATTCCTCACTGCATTGCAAGTTCTTCTGGAGTGCTTGAGGGTTCTTGTTACCCAAAATCAGCATTAAGTTTAATGCATGATTATCACTAGGAGCAAGAAAATACTTGGCAATGTCTTGGAGACTAATGGTATTGGACTTAATTAAGAGAGAGCAGTCTGTCCTCACATACATCTGTCTCTGATTTCTCATCCTTCCTATCAGTATCAGCTTAGGTTTGTTTTTAATTATTTTTATTAAGTGTTGCACAGAACAGTAAAACCCACATCAGATTAGTGAGGATATTAATCCTTCGCACTTCTCTAGCACATCACATTTCATCCAATGACAGGGGTTTGCTTTACAAACATTAATTACAAAACTTCATAACCCCCCTGTGAGGAAGTTAATAACCACAATAATGCTTAGAATTTATATGATTTTTGCGTCTTCAAAAAGTTGTATAAACACTAAGCTTTAAAGTATCCTGCATGACACTATAGTGCAATTATTCAAATGATACATGGAGAGAAAAAGATGAACCAAGGGGAGAACCTGCTTGCCCAAGGTCAGACATCAAGAAAATTACTGAATAGTGCTCCTTATAGACTATTCTTGGTTTCTGGCTTTCTTTCCCACTCTCTGTCTTCCTTGGTGTCATAGCTGAG
>VWZD01004312.1:1247671-1292911 GCA_013396695.1 Sakesphorus luctuosus | reverse complement strand
TTTTTTTTTCCCTCTCCCTCTTCTTTCTCCCTTTGGCTGGTTGGGGGGAGGAGGACTCTTTTTCGCTGTTCTTGGGCAGTTGGCGTTTTGCCTGCTCAACCCAAGACACTGAGCAGGGATGTATAAGAGTGGTAGAGGATGAAGGCCCTAATCTGAAGACCACTAGGTCCACACAAGTAAGCAAATGCACAGGATGCCATGTCTCCTGAATGAAGCTGAGGTAGTTTTGGGTTAACGGAATTCTGAAGAGCTATTTGCTGTCAGTGCTTGATGGTGCCTGGTGGTTTGGAATATGGCTGCTGCTTCAAGTTAAATCCTTTGATGAGTATTGAGCATCTCCCCAGCTACCTCAGATGGCTCTCTGCCCCCTCTGTGGGAGGCATCCCCACATGTTTTAGTATATGATCAAACAGGTAGTTTGAAAGCATGGTGAGTGTAATATGTGACAGAGTGGCTCATTTTTGCATGTTCAGCCATATACATGGTTGTTGCCCTGTGGAAGGAGGAGCAGTCCTGGTTGTACCCATTGCAGGAGCAAGGCATGACTCAGTTTCTTTTTTTTTCCCCCAGCCAGTTTCCTGAGTTTGTCCAGGACAACTTGTGCCCCCCAGGTGAGGATTAGCAAAACTGATTTGCAAGACTCAAATGGTTCTTGATCGTTTCTCCAATGTAATTAACAACAAGCAAACTTTTATCACATTGAGCTTTGAAATGCCCCAAAACAGGTGTGCTGCCCATCTCAGTGAAACAAACTGGTGGTACCCCAATAATTGGTGACATCTCTTGTGGGACAAACACTGTGAAATAGTTCCATAGTGCCTATCAGTTATCCATCTGGTGGACTACTGGAGACTTACACTCTTCTGGGGCGTAACCAGATCCAGAGTCTTTCTTCTTACTGCAAAATTGGAGTAGACTGAAACAGGGGGCAAAACTAGATTTTAGAAGGTAAACCTATTCCTTGTCTGATAGGAAGCACAAGGGCTTTGATCATTTAGGGAATGGCAGTTCAAGTAAGTGCATATTTTCAGAAGCTGTGCCTCTTTCGCTCTTCATATACTTTCTCTTTTAAATGCTAAGCCCACTGTCTACTTTTGTGTTAATTCATCCCAGGGTTTTCTGCAGCAGACTAGGTTGGTTGAGATCTTTTAAGAAAGTAGACTGGTTTGAGACTTTGCTGTCTGAGTTTGCTTTCTTCCTGTCCCCTTCAGAGACTAAGGGACAGTTTTGTTCTCCATAGGATGGGCTGCTCTGTGTCATTCAGCATGCAGCCGAAGGCCCAAGAGTGTTTTAAATAAAATGAAAATTCTTACTACTATCAAGGAAACATCAAATGAAGCTGAGGATAAGTGATTTCAAACTATGCTGAGGTCTTAGCCTGCCCTTGGCCTCGCCTAAGTAGGCCAAAACCTTTTTTCTTGCAGAAGAGTTTGAGAACACAAGTCTTTAAAGAGCTTTCCACTTCAGAGATACTTTGGCTTTGAGGCTGGTGCCTGTCAGCATTTCAGTCTCTCAGAGCTTTATTTCCTTGGTGTCAAAGATCATCTTACTTCCTTTGCAAGGCTGTCAGCCAGACCCTGGCTGCTTTGATACGGCTGCGTTAGTCCCTGAATCCCCTGTTGAACAAGCTGCTCAACAATGTTTGCACAAATGCATTATCTGGAGTAGAGAATTAATCCCTGTTCCTACACCCTGTGCAGTCAGCCAGCTGAGAAATTATTTTAAACACCATCCCGTGTGGATCAGTGCTTCCCAAATTTTGTCTGCAAGACTCAGGTGTTTCAGATGATCTTTTGACTCCACAGAGATGGAAAGTAATAAAATCACAACCTTACCTTGTGGAACTTTTGCTCCTGAGTTCATTGCTGTCCGTCTGTCACCAGGGGAATGGCCAGACCAACATCAGCCTGCTTCACTTATCCTTGCCTGTGTTTCAGTTGTAATCAGATAGGTTTTTTTCCAAACTCTTTACTAATCCATTTTCATTCTCCCCTCTTCCTTCCCCCTCCTCTCCTCCCCTCCCCCCCCTCCACTTCTTCTCCCAGTTTAGTTGTTTGAGCTGCAGCTTTTTGTCAGAAGGAATTCCATCAACAGAGCCAGGATGTGACAGTGCCAGAGCTACTCTTATTTGGCAGGGCTCACGGAATGCTCCTGAGGCCAATACTTGGCACTTGTGGTTGAGGAGAGCTCTGTGTAGTAGTGATCCAAAGCCCAACCCGTTTGCAGGAATAGCCTTCCAGCAGTGTGTTAGTTAATCACATGTGCATCCAGAGAGCAGCCCCCATCTTACTGGGAATACCTGCAGCTGGAGGGGAGACTACAGAAGGCCAAAAGTGCTAACTTGTAACTGAAGAGCCTGGAAGGAGATTTGTCTTTTATTGCCTCTGAAAACAGCTGGAGATGCAACTTGTTCAATGAGCATTTACTTCCCCATCACCTCCTAAGTTTCCTGAGCAACAGTAACAGAATATTGGGCTGATGCGTGCCTGCCCAGGAGAGGCAGTGTGGCCAGATGTGCTGCACAGCTGGAGAGGAGTAGATGGATAATCTATTAAAGGGAAACAATGCAAACTGTTTGTTATGGTGTCAAGAATGTTTCACTTCATGAGCTGCACGT
This sequence comes from Sakesphorus luctuosus, assembly GCA_013396695.1. Lineage (NCBI taxonomy): Eukaryota > Metazoa > Chordata > Aves > Passeriformes > Thamnophilidae > Sakesphorus > Sakesphorus luctuosus. The sequence continues at coordinate 1,290,294 of VWZD01004312.1, read as the reverse complement.
GGAAGATGTGTAGTGACAGAAGATGCTCCCTGCATGCGGAGCCTTACAGGGGCAAGGAGGGCTTCCCCATGTTCTGCCAAAGTAACAGGCAGGGGTTAACCCAAATCTAGGAGAGTTGTAAAAGACCTTCCTCTAGATTTTGTGTGCAAGGGAAGATAAAGTAGCAGTTCCCCAATTTCCCCACTGTCATAGCAGTCATAAAAGTGTAATGTACTGACTCTGGGATGTGCACCACTGCCCTTTCCGGTGTGCATGTGAGGTTGCTGGTTGTGAAAAAGGCTGTGTGTGTTGCACACCCTGCTACTTCAGGACAGGAGGATCAGAGCTCTGCCCACTCCCATCATCCTGAAGTACTTGGGTGCCATTGTGTATGAGGACACCTTTTGGCATGGTGTCCTGCCTGGCAGCTTCAGAGCAGTGACTCCAGTGTTTTCTGGAAATGCCACTAGCAAATCTGCTGTTAAGGATGAACTCAACTTTGCACATAAATGTGTAATTTGATATTTTTCTTATGTGTGAAAAATGCAGCTTACACTCTACAGATTTACAATGCATAGTCCTCACTGGAAGAATGAATTTGCACAGAATTTGCTAGTCAACATATTAATTGACTTGAATTAAGATTGGGGGTTTTGAAGTATCTTCAGTAAAGAATTTAGTGTTTGGCAGTCTCTTTCTTTTTCTGGAATTAATAATGTAATAATGCAGGCTCTTCAAATGTGGCATGTAATTAGAATTCATTGAAATCTTATGTCTAGGCTAAATTTGAAGAAAATAAGTTGTAATTAAACTAAGTTATTAACAGTTACTATATGTAATTATTGTGACTATGTGGTTCTGCTCTGGGTTAGGTGCGAAATCATTATTCCAAACTCAGACCAGATGAGGACTTAAAATGAGCACTAATTCAGAGGGGAGGTATGCAGAGTTAAAACACCCCAAATAATGCCAAGTGTTTGCACTTATGATGATATACACCAGCAACATTATGACTAAGATGTATTGCTGCCATCAGCTCCAGCTGAGATGGAACAGAGGTTTAAAGATATTGCATGTTTTCCCTCTCATTCTCAACCCTTGGCATAATGAGCAGAAGAGAAATAAATGAGTGCTCCCTTAGCCTCCTGTATATGGATTTATCTTTCATTTTCAATGTAATCTTAAATTAATTTCCTGGATAAGTTATTCTTGCCCCAGGGAATAATTGCAAGATTTCTGTGCTGTTTGTATCTCTTTGATTAGCTGTGTGTACTTCTTTTTAACTCTTGTTTTCACCTGGTTGCAGGTCTTGCAATGATGTATCAAAAGGCTCCTGTATCCACAACTGCACCATGTTACGTAGGTGCTGGCACTTCCTATGGGGCAGGATTTTAATTCTACCCTCTTGCCATTTCTTCCCCTCCTCTCTCTCTCTATTAGGAGAAGAGCAGAAGGGAGAGAAAACAAAGAGTTGACAGAGATGAATATGCCCTATGAATCAAAGTGTCTGGAAATGCTTCTGTGGGTTAGTTACCTTCTTAGCGAGAGTAGGGGACTTGTACAAAATTTGCCTTGAACTGTTGTTTCAGATTCCTAGAAAAATCCCAAGGAACTTGGACAAGAGCATTTTAAATGGCATCTATCTAGCACTCCTTTGTTGCCTATTTTGCTACAGCTAATTAAAAGAGAAAAGCCTTTTAATATTTAAGCACCATTAACTCAGCTGAATTATTAAATGTCAATTTGCATTATGTGCATAAAAGGATCAATAAACAAAGAGAATAATACCATGGAGATGGCTGGGCTTAGAGAGATGTCAGCTCCTCTTACCGGAACCAGAGGGAATTGCTCGCTTGTCTGCCAGTTTGTGGTTGTTAATTGTTGGTACTGGGCAGGGAAAGAACTGGGGAGTTTCTAGGACTCTGAACACCAAAGGCGCTGCAGGGATGTAAATGATACTGTCAAGATAAAATATTACTTGGCTTGATTTCCAGGGGTGTCATTCAGCCCCTGTTGCCTCAGTTTTGCTGACAATTTGCTGGCATTTGCTTTCAGTGCTTTCTCCCTTTCTTTGGGGTGGAGTTTGGTTTTTACATTGTATGGCACTAGACTGGAATGAGGTATGGATTGATCCTTGGCTGTGCTTCAGGCTTCCTGTCCAACGATGGCAGAGCACAATAGCAGCATTTTCCCACCTAATAGCAGAGCTTGGGGGATAGAAGGTCCAGTGTATTGTGAGCGCCTGCAGTAGAACCGATTTGAACACAGAAGCTTCTTTTCAGTGAGGGGCTGTATCACCAGCAGCCTCCCTGTGTCACCAGCAGCACCTCTGCCTCTAATCCTTGATCTTGCTGGGAGCAGATAGGTACCCGGCAGAGGGTGCCTGCGTCCTTGGCATCTCTGCCAGGTTTGCCAGTGAGTGGTTGTGATGGGGTTTGCACCATGGTTGCCTGTCCCCCCATCAAGTAGCTTGGAGCTGAAAGCACATCTCGTGCAGCCACAGTGCTTTGATCCCCTGGGAGGTGAATTTGCTGCAGGGGTCTCGGGGTGCATGTGGAATGGGCACTGCTGTTCAGAGAGCTTCAGACAGAGACAAGTCCGTGCTGCCCACTACTTTTCAGTAGCCAAATTGGATTTTAGATAGTTGAATTAAGGGTAACATTTGTGCTTCCAGCTCTTTCTAACTATGGTGAGAACAAAACACATTTTAAATGAAATTTTATTTCAGTCTTTTTCTTGTGTCTCTTACCACCCTCTCCTGCTCTCAATCCCCCCTTCCTGCCTCTGCCCAGCCTCTGATTCACTGTTGAAATAGCCTTTTGCTTTCTGTGGAAGATGGGTATAGCAGTAGGTAAACATGGTCATTTGTTGAATCTTTCCTCTCCTGCAGAGTGAATGTTTGCACTGCCATCATGGCATGATTGCCCTCACATCCCCAGCTTACTCTGAGCCTGCTGGATGGGGCCCTGGCAGCAGCAAAGCTGTGACAGGTGAGGATTTAGCATTGATTCAGTGTCTGAGTGTTTACTCAGCTTTGCAGACAGTCTTTGTGGTCTACACAGAGCTCTGTGTGTCTGCAGAAACTGTCTTGACAGTGGTGGAACTTCTTTGTTTATGTACACAGGAGAGCTGGGGCACCAGCTAGTCAATGCCTGGCTTTGCTAGCCCCATGTCTGTGCACCCACTCTCTGGGGTTAGCAGCTTTGAGCATACTACATCCCCCTTAGCTCTCCATGTAGAGAGAAAGTCCTCTCTGCCAATCCTTGTCCTGCCCACCAGCCTTCACTTTCCACCTCTGCATTGAAGAATTTGGGCCTTAGTGTTTAGCATTTTGAACAGCATCAGCTGGAGTTTTATGGAAATGCTCCTATTCTTACGCAGTTTCTGTTAGTGTGCTCTGGTTGCATACTGGTTTCATAGAATCCTAGAATTGATTGGGTTGGAAAAGACCTCCGAGATCATCAAGTCCAACCCTTGGTCCAACTCCAGTCCATTTACTAGATCATGGCACTCAGTGCCACGTTTGGGGTTTGTTCTGTTTATTCTCTATTGGTTTTAGTACACCTGGAGCTTGAATTTGTTTTTCTTCCTGTGTTTCCAAGGTGGGTTTTAGCATGTGTATATAACTTTAGTGATTTCTTCACCAGCAAAGTCTGGAGCATTCACCATGTGTCCAACCAGCTGGGGAATTCAGTTTGAAACCACTGGCTCTTCTTTTCTTTATGTTTCATGATTCAGGAGTTACAGCTGTCATCAGATTTTTTTCTGTTTTGATATGAAAAGTAGCTGGTAGTTATTAATTGCTTGGAGTTTATGCACGTTTGCTGCTAATCTAGTTGACAGATGATTAGCAAATTGATTTTTTTCATGCTTTTGAAGGAATGAAGTGTCTGTGTTGTGCTCTCCTTTTATCTCCTGTGTAAGATGGTCCAGCCATGAATCAACAGCTGAGTTTCAAAGTATGCTGGTTTAAAGGACTGTGCACATGGACCTCTTTGCTGAAGAATCACTGGTGTATCAAAGGGTGTCAAACTATAAAAAGGGGGGGAAAAAGCAGAAGAAGAAGCAGTGCCATTGGTGGCTTTGGGAATGAGTTGATCTTGAATTCAGGGGAAAGAGGTAAAACCCTTGGGACCACTCAAGGAAAGCCCATTTAGCTGCAAAAGTTATTAGCAGCAGATCCTGGGGCATTGCCTGCTGGACTTTGCTGCCTGTGCTGGCAAGCTGCAGCATGGCTGTGAGAGGCAGTTTTCCTGGCTGACTGGGGATGTGCAGCTTCAGTGCGTCTTGCATGCTGTGATGTAGGGAGAGCAGAAGTGTGAGATGCAGGAAGAGCAGCTGACTTGGATCTCCATCTGAGCCAGCCTTTGATCTCTGGAGAACTGACAACTCAGAGGCTCCTGGTGATGGGTGCAATGAAAACTGAGAGCATAGGGCTAACAAAGGCCAGAGTGCAAGCTTTCTGGATGCCTGTAGCTGCTCATTTGCCTTCAGAGGGTGATGGATGCATGCAGCAGCTGGAGATTGGCTCAGGGGACTGGAGATATGGTGGGAGTTTACATAGGAAGGCAAACCTGCCAAGGGAGTCTAATGCTTGCTTGTCCTACAGGGGCTGTTCATGCAGCACGTGGGTGGGATATACAAATGTCTGTGCTGCCCATGTCCAGTTGAATTCCTCTCTTTGTAGCCCTTTTTTCTCCAACTGGACTGTTTCATTTTTGGATGTTTTACCAGCTGACAAACAAGTTGGTCTGCCAGTGATCTCAGAACAGAGGATGATTTCTCCCCCAAGCTGCTTGCCTCATTTGTGTTTCCCCTTAAAATGCTCAGGAACTTAAGTAGCAACCAGACAAGAAATGTGTTTTTCAGTGCAGTGCTTTGGCCACTCAGCTTGGCAGGATCACCTTGCTCAAGTGCAGCTCTGTGGCTCATTGGGTTTTGCAGCAAGATTTAGCGATACAGCTCAGGCTCTGGAGCTTGCACAGTGGGAAGTGGATTGGAAAAGATGATAAAGTCTCTTTTATGGCCACTACAAGACAGGCATGCTTTTTTTATTTCCCAGCCAAAGCTGGAATCTTCCAGAACAGTATCACTGAGGTGCAGGCTCTGACTGCCACAGTATCTGGAGCCCCTGGAAATTTGAAGACAAACTTCATATTGCTGACATTGAGTCATAAATAGAAATTCCACTCAGTCGTAAGAGTTAGGCAATAATGCAGAGTTTATGCCACCATAATGTTGTGTGTGTGTAATATCTGTCACTTGATTCTTAGCAAACAAAGTTGCTGATGGATTTTGCTCTGCTGCTTGACACTGCAGTTAGGTGGACCTATGTAAGAATATTTTGGGAAAAATATAGGAAAGAGTGAGGCACTGCAGGCAGTGGAGTTGGGGATTGCTGGTGATCAGTGATTATCTAGTGACTGATACTTTAGTAAAGCACATAATGTTGCTTTAGTTATAAATTGAGTGATGGTCTTGGGAGCAGGTGTTGTGAGTCACTGTGGGGTGTACCTGCTGTTCATGACATCTCACATGATTTTGTTGCTGACATTTTTCTAAAAGAAACAAAATTATAGAGGTACTTCAAGGAAGTGACATTGATTAAGCAAAAAGTTATTTTAAGACTGTGGAAATCATCTGGGTGAGTTTTGCAAAGGAGTCTCTGTTTCTGAAGATATAATCAGCCAGAGGTATAAAGACAAAGTCTTGGTCTCTTCCAAGTAAAAAACAATCCTATTCTATTTTAAGTAGCCAAGTTTCATTATCCGTGATTACTTTCTGCAGCTTTGTCATTTCTCTGTGCACTTCCCTTTGAAAAAATTATTTTTTTTCTTCTTGCTCAAGAGTGCTATGAAGTGTTGTGTGGAGTTAGACATGGTTGCTTTGGATATCTTGGGAGTAGCTGTGTTTCTTTTATGAGTGGATTGATCTTTGTGTTTTAATCATGATCAGTGTACAAATACCAGAGTAGTCAGAGACATTTTGCTACTGAAATATAATGTATTCCCTGATACAAATTTAGGCGAGGAGTACAGTAAGAATTTTTTTTTTTTGAGCATATGTGGTTTGAGCTGCAGTGAGAACATTGTTGCATGGAAGCCAAAGAGCCTTCCTGCAGATCTGTCTTGTTTGGGATTGTAACCCATAGTGTCAGTGTATAGAGAGAGCTTCCTGATGACTGCACAGAGCTGCCCAGGCAGCACACCATGTTGGAAGAGTCAACAGGAGGATCTTGGGCAAGACTGTCCAAGGAGTGGGAGGAGACCCAGGACCATGGATGTGTTTTGATCCTCACCTATCCCTGGGGATTCCAAATTGCCTCCCTCTCTGCTAGGAGACTAGTCTGGTCTTCTGTTAAAAGTTAGAACTTAATCAGGCTGAACTGTACAGAGCACCTTCTGTGGGGGAAGTTCCCTGCAGGGACTGTGCTCCCTTTGCCCTTGCACTGGGCAAGGAGACTGTGAGGGGCTGAGGTGAGGAGGAAGAGGCCCCTGAGCAAGCACCCAGGGAATATGTTCTGAATAGCAGAGGCGGCAGGAGTTCCTGGGCAGGCATTACAAAGACATCCAATGTCTGAGCTCAGTTGCACCCACCCACTGCATCTTCTCTCCCTCTGCTATTGTGCTGGTCTTAACTGCTGACTGATGAGTATGGACAGTCTTTCTTCAGCCATTAATACAATATTGATCCACAGCCCTGCTCACAGTGTTAATGGACACTGATTGTGTACTATTATTTCCATAATTGTCCTCAAGCTGGAGTGAATTCTCCTTTTCAAATGGTGCATCGATATCATGTCCTGCATTGTGGGCTGGATCTGGCCTGGTTAATTTGTTTTGTGTAAAGTTTCACTAAAGCCTGTGGTCTTCATCTACAGTGAAGCAATCAGTGAGACCAGCTGAACAGCAATGGAGCACACATCAAGGCAGCTGCCATCCTCTCCCAGAGCTGAGTGTTTTGTTTGATGGTCAGGATGCTGCCCCTGCAGACCTTTCCCATCCTACTTGACCTTCATCGCTCCTGCTGAGTGTTGCTGGCATGTCTCTTCCCTTTATGTGTGTGCTGGCTTCTCTTTGTGCTCTGCTAAGGGGACATGACCCCTTCCTCAAAGGTCTGCATGTTTGTATGCCCCTGCTGCTCAGGCAGATCTGTGCATTGCATGAACAGATGGGATAAAACACCAACTAAAGCAGTGACTTTGAGGCCTGAGATGCCCCCCGGGTGTTTTGCTGTGCATGGTCTGTCACTAATAGTGCTGCAGGGCAGTTCCACCCATGGACAGGCAGTTACTGAGAGTGGCTGTTCAGCAAGGAATGCCACATGTGGACTTCCATAATGAAATGCTTATTCAACCCCACTGTGGTTCATAAATACCCTTTGTGTTTTCCCATTTTCTGGGGACTCCCTTCAAGATGCATCCTTGACATACCACTTGCTCAGGATGAGAAGAGTGAGGGAAGGAGACAGGCAGGTTCTTGAGGGATTTAAGCATCAGATTAGCAGCTGATGCCCTGCTCCTTCTTGCTCCAGTGTAACTAAGAGTCCAAGGAGCCTGTGACAGAAATGGGGAAGGACTTTGGCTTCTTTGCCTAGGATATGTGCAGAAAAGACTGAATTATAACTACACTAGATGCATGGAAGATTGCTGCTTGCCTAGCAAAGCAGGGTGGTAGATTAAGTCTGAGGACGTGGGAAAGCTCCAGGTGCAACTTCCCTCTCCCTACCCTGCATGATGGTGATAGTGGAGGTGGGTGTATTCAGTGCCTCTGTGTGTAGCTGCAAGTACTAGACCAGCAGCCTTGGAGATGAGTGTTCTTCGTCCCTGAGGCTGTCAGCAGGACATGTGCAGGTGGCAAGGGTAGTGGTGGGACAGTCAAACAGTGATGGCTCATGTTAGCTAGCTGAGAAGGCAGCAGTGAAGTGTGGTTGATGCTGTGCTACAGGTGGGGGCAGTGGCTGCCCTTGTGGATGCTGACAGTGACCAAGGCAGTGTCAGTGCAGTATCTGTCACTTATCACCCTCTCTGGGAAGGAGATCTCATCATTGCCATTATAGTGATAGGATCTTGGGCTCAAGAAGATGAATGGCTAGACATGTGAACCAAATACAGATAACTCAGTCCTCTCCAAAACACCATTTTTCTCTCCTTTTCTGCATTTTCATATTAGCAACCTCTAACCACCAAGCGTCTCATAAACTTTCCAGATTATGGTAATAATAACATTGTACAGTACACTGCACTGGGAATAAAGTTATTTTATCCGCTTCAATTTCCTTTAGTTTTAATGTGTAAATATATCAAGCAAAACCATTGTAGGAAATTTCAGTGCAGAGGCCAAATGCATTGCAAGCTAGCCATTTTCTGAGGATGGACCGAATGCTGCCTGCTCAGAGTCTGAATTTTTTCCTTTCTAAAGCATCTGACACTCAATATTTGGCTGGCCTGGTTTCTGTGGAGGACTTTGTATCTAGGATACTTCCCTAAGTTGATCTCTCACCTGGAAGTAGAATCTGTTCCTCAAAATTTTGTGAAAAATACAGTGTGGAACTACCTGTTCCCTCTTCCGCCACAGAGACCATCAGAGGTCTTTCTTAGACCTCTGCTTTGGGGTTTGGTGGTCTGAGGAGAGAGATTCTGCCCCAGCAGAACTTAGCAGAGGAGATTGTCTCTGTGCAAGAGTTGTTCTTCACGGAGCACTGCTGAGAATGGATGAGATTATTGCTTCAACTTCAGCATCTGGCCTCATGCTCCAGCCTTTCTTTTCCTTCCTAAGGGCTTTGTGTGAAACTGTTACTCTGACAGGCATAGTCCTGCCATCCTGTTGTGCTGGCAAAGTGCAAACTGTCTGGATGCTGAAATCCTCCAGGAAACTTGGGATGATGTCAAATAGTAATGTATTCTTTCTGTTCAAGCACATTAAAAGTGCAATTAATCCTCACAGTCTCTCTGCCCATCTGTAACATGGCGTGAGGTGACTTTCCCAGCCTTTGTATGCTGTGGCAGGCTGAGCTTGGAACAGAGGCTTTCCTGAGTCTCATCCTGTGATTTAATGCAGGCCCCAAAGAACTAGGTTGTTTCACTGATCAGCCCCCACCACTTCACTAATGTCAAGTTGTAACTAAACCAAAGGCAGAGTGTCTCAGGCTTCTATGCCATCTACCTAAGTGGTTTTCTTTCCAAGATAACCCCAGGCTTTCTGAGTTCCCTTTTGAGCAATCTGGGTTTGTGGGGGGTTTAAGAAATTGAAAAATTGTGGATGTTCTGCTGAGGACCTGGTGCTGTGATTGCAAGAGAGATGTTAAAGCTTAAGCAGTGGGGATTCACTTAAAGGGATGTCCGTTTCCAATTAATTTTTCTGAAAGGTATTACTGTTGATCACACAAGCAAGTTCAGACATTTATGAACAAAGTTGGATGTTCACACCCTTGCTTGTAAGCTCAGTGTATCCAGGGAGAGTCTGGGAGAAGAGGACAAAATTATGACCCAGGTCTTATTCCCAGGGTTGTTGTTTTCCTGTAGACTAGTGCCATATAATGCTTTGTAGTGCCAAAAAAAGATATACTGTAAATAATGTTTCTCTCAAACTCAGAGAGACACCAGCAAATTACCACAAGGTATTTTGGCACCAGAATAATTGCACAAAAGCCCTCTAATTCTCTACCGGAGTACCTAATGATTTTACTGTGGAAATTTTCCATGTGGAAATGCCTTTGGAGAAGTGGTAGAAAAGGGTTACACATGCATGACAGGTGAAATAATGGAAGTCAGATAGACAAAAGGAAAAGAGTAGAAGTTGAAGGACTTATCTTGTATACCATATGGGGTACAGCAGAGCAACTTAAGAGCAACATTTAACTGGGAGCTAGAGCTGCAGATAAATATTCTGATTCTCCATGGAGTATCTGGAAATTAGTTTTTGCAGCAAGGTCAGGTTTGCAAAGGGAGAATAGAGCCACCAGCTGGCAAATGCAGCCCAGAGACTGTAAAGAGAGGTTGTGAGAGCTTTTCTGCTGCAGGGTGCCAGGACCTTGCTGAAATGCAGGCAGCGCAGTTTGGGGGTGGAGGGGAATGAGGAATAGGATGGGAAGGGACACAGCTTTTCTTTCAATCATAGAGCAGGGATTCTTCAGCATCCCAGCCTGGGTCTCAGCCCTTTACGTGGTCCTCTGCAGTTTATGTGGGGTTAAAGGTGTGATGGCAGATCTGCAGAAGAGTGATGTGAGGGCTGTAACAACACAAGATACTGTCATTTGGATTAAGATATATTAGCAAAGGTTATAAATGCTTCTGAATTCCTCCTCTGTAACTGTTGGCTTGACAAGCATTTGTGATGTCTTTTCCTGATAATTCACTAATTTACTTAGTGTGTTTACATATCTGTATGTATATTCATACATGTATGGGTATAAAAACACACAGATGTGTGTAACCACTTATATAGGTTTCTGCTTTCTCCTGGGTTCAGTGAGACTCTTCTGCCACCCAGGTATGGAAAGATCACTCACTCATCTGCTCAGCTGTGTTAAGGAAGCCTTGACAGTTGGTTTCAGCATTCTGTGGTGCTCGAGCAATGGCAGGCATCTTGGGAGGCCTGCACATGGGGAAGACAGGAGACCCTGAGGGATTTGTACATTTTTTGCCATCATATTATTCAAATACACATTTTGCTTCTGTTAATCAACAGTTTGTGCCGTAACAGTGATTTTAATAAAGTGCCACCATGCTGGAAAGACAGAGGAGATGCAAAAAGATAGAAGCTTGATGTATGTGCAGTGCTGCTGCCTGGATGTTGAGTGACTGTGACAGGCTGTGAAGCCCCATCAGCAAGAGCAGCTTTTTGTCCACTAGCCCTATGTCCACTCTCTTGTCACTGCTGCTTGCTTAGTGCATTGTGGTGACACCAGTTTATAAAGGCTGGCCTCAAAGGCACATTTTCTCCACTGCCCAAGCCCAGCCTGCCCTAGGTATGTACTGATGGTGAATTAAACCAGCAAAAATCTGAGGACTTCCCTTGACCAGGTGATTTGTTTTCAAGAATTTTGGTCATGCCAAAAGAATTATTTTTTTTTTTTAAAAAGTAGTCTTTGAAGATCAACTAGCCTTGAGGGAAAAGTGGGTGCTTGGTTCAGCTTTAAGAGATTGTGCAAAATTTGATCATATTTAGGAAGTCTCACTAAGGCTTACTGCTTTGAAAACTGATCATTTCCACAGTGATTTGTTTATTTGTATTACATTTCACTGATGGGAGCTAGAGTTGTGACTCCAGAGACTCCTGAAAGCATTCTAGCAAGTCAGGGAAGTGTGCTGAGGAACTGTCCCGGAGATACCAACTCAGACATGTTTGTGGGTTTCCTTCTCTGTTCCTTGAAGTGTGACTGGAGATTTTCCCTCAAAAAAGTGCAGGTGTCCTGTTGGGCTGTACAATCACTTTCAATACACCTCAGCTGCTTCTGTGATCACAAAAACACTTTGGAGTAGGGAGCCGAAGGCTGTTTGCACAGGACTTCAGAACTGAGTCTTTTTTTCTTTGTAAAATTCTGTTCTAGAGTTTGTCTCTCCCTGCTACTCATCAGGGCTGCGGTGGGACATAAGTGCTGTTTGGGGTCGTGGTGTTTTTCAACTTTGTTTTGGGAACTTTTTTCTGTGTATTTTTCTACTGCACTGATCTTCACTCTTTTTCCTGGAAGTAACTGATCCCTGTTTGGAGCCCTAGGTGGAAAGGTCCCTAGAGATTATGTGTCCCTTAATTTTGCAGATGGTGCTTGCTCTGGTTCAGGACTGAGACAAGCTACTACTTAATATGGGAAAGACTTATTTTTTATTGTAGTATGTGCTGTCCCTGTTCTTGGAATGTGTGCTAATAGCTGTACAGATCTTCAAGGCCCTTTCTGACTCTGCTCAGTAGTTATGCCAGCCCCCTGCAAAGTAAATCATAGTAATCATGCTTATTTTTGACAGGCGTAGAGCAGCTGTGATTTGACCAGGTCCCTGCAATAGCTGCGTGCACAGACTCCTCTCTGGGAGAGATGACAGTAGGATATTCTTAGTACTCCGCCCATGCAGAAGGGTCCCCCAAAAAAGCTCCATATTCTGCTTTTCAGTGTCTAAAGCTGCTCATCCCAACAGGAGCAAATGTTTTAAAATAACAATTGATATCAGTTGCCCAGGAAATGGGGAAAATTGCTCAATTTTGTATCTCCTAAGACCTTTGTGTCTTATTCTGAGCACTGTCCGGCTCTTCCCCTCTGTTGCTTAAGAGCTGGCTCTTCCACCCTGCTGTGGGAGCAGCCACCCCAGGCAGTGGGCATAAGGAGATGCCTCTTTACCTCTTCTTTCTTCTCTGCAGCTCCTGCTCAGGCCCAGATCATCCATGCTGGACAAGCATGTGTGGTGAAGGAAGACAACATCAGTGAACGTGTTTACACAATTCGGGAGGGGGACACACTGGTCCTGCAATGTCTGGTCACAGGACACCCCCGGCCACAGGTAAACATACAGTCTTGCCTGTCACCCATGCTCCCCATGGTGCATGTTTGTAGTCTCCACATAGAGTAAAATTGTGGGCAGCAAGGTGCCCAGCTTTCTCCTACGTGTTGGAGTCAGATAGGGATGCCCCATCATGCAAGCAGTTGTTTGTTAAGCTGTGAAGCATTTAAGGGTTGCTTTTGTGGAAAACAGTCCACAAAGCTTTGCAGGAGACTACAAAGACCTAGTGGTTTTCAGTATGTGAAGTCTCCCCTGAAACTGAAAGCCCAAACTGAATCCATTATACAATCCACTCCCAAATCTTTAACTCTTACTACAAAAGAGGAACAGCCTAGAGAAGGTTGGCCATAGGAGTTGGTCCTTCATGGTCCATAAGTCTGTAAGCTTCTCTGAATGTAGAGCCTAGGACACCCTGCTTGGGAGAGTTTGGGAAGTTGTTTGTAGTGTACTTCACTGAGCACTGCACAGAGCCCACTGTTCATTGCTTTATGGCCACCAAACAGAGTCACATTCAGACTTGCAGCGCTGGACATATTCATGCTGTCACCAAAGACACAGTTCAGTGGAGAGGTATGGAGCTGAGCTTGGCTAACTTGCAGTCCTCCCTTGGAGTGCCTAGAGGCTTTTATAGCCTCAAGCCCCATGCAGCCACTTCCCCACCCTTCAGATAACTCTAGCGGAGTGGTTCAGTGTTAATGTGGTTATGTCCATAGGGTATTGGGCCAGAGCATGGGTCTGCAAGCTCCAGGACAGAGTGTGGTAGGAGTGGCATCTGGTACATATTGTGGCGCTGGGTGTGCCTAAGGGAGCCACATATGATATGCCTGTCTTCTTGGTCCCCTTCCTCAATACTGCCAAAAATATTTGTAGTGAGAAGCCATATGTCTGCATATATCAGTCAGTGCCTCTGTGGACTTGCTTGCGAGGAGCCACATGGCAAAGAGGTGATGACAAAGACAAGGGATTCAGTGGGATTTGAAATGGTTTATCCATCAAAAGCATATTCTGGAAAAAAATAAAAAGAAAATAATCTGAGCCAAGACAGCAAAACCAACCAGCCTAGGCTTGTGACTGTGATAGGCAAATGATACTTGTGTACATCATAAGTGAGGAAGATGGTAGGGTTGGCCCTACCTAAGGTTGTTGTATGTGTGCGAAGGTCCTGTCACGTTGTAGGGATTTGAGCCTGAGTAGCCAGAGAGATTTCTGGAGCAGAGCCTGTTGCAGACAGCATGCTAGTGGGCAACACTGTGACTTGTAATTTCCTGGACATGCATACAGTACATGAAAAGGTAGGATCAGGTGTGACTGGGGAAACTGGAACATCTGCATATAAAACTCAGCAGGCATCCTACCTCTGCCCTTCCCTTCTCAGGGATTGATTTCTTCCCTAGCTAAGCTCTTATCCTAACCTTTGTTTAATCTTTTCTTTTTCCTTCTATCAGCTAGTCATTAAAGCATGAAAATGTGGCCAAAATACTTAAATGAGATTGCAATTGAAAAGATTAAAGAGCTGGCTGAATTGTCCTTGCAAACAGGGCCCTCAGACAATTTTGTAAGCCTACAAAGGCTGAATAAATCCATGATCATTAGCTCAGCCTGGTGCTCTGGGAGTGATATGTACACACCCCAGTTCTTTCTAGAGCATCAGCATCAATCTGGTGATGGCAGTGAACTTCAGGCAAAGTCTAGCAGAGTGGTGAAGGTATTTGGTCCATTTTATCGATAGCCAACATTGAATGAAAGTCTGCCTTCTTTCTGCTGGCTGATCTTTCTGGATCTCAGTCCCAGGTTCTAAATGGGTACCAGTGCAGGAGACCAGCAGTCACCAGCCTTTAGAAGGGAGGCTGCAAATACAGGAAACCAATGGGCTGGGAAAAGCTATCTCTTTTATTGTCAGTACTGCACAAAACAAGAGGGAAGCTTGTACTGCCACTGTAAGGGTTGTACCTCATTCCAGACATAAGAATCACCATTCAGTCTTTAGGATTGCTGTCCTCTTGCCACCATTCACCATGAAATATCATGCAGCTCCCTTGTCCCTGGAAGCCAGGATCTTAAGATATGTAACATATGGCCCCCAAAAAAGTGAAGATAACTTGAAATCTGAAGGGATTTCTTCCCTTTCCCTTTCCCTTTCCCTTTCCCTTTATCCTTAAAATCAGAGGAAAACCTTGTATGCTGCACAGGGGTTCCCTGTGGGAAAGGGGCAAGAGCCAGATAGCAACTGCATTTTCTCACTCTTGGAAAAGCAAAAAGCAGAAATAGCCTTGCTGTTCAGAAAAGGATGAGCGTGGATTGCAGTGAAAGCACTGTAGTTGTGAGCTGATGTCTGCTGTAGCGTCATGGCCTACCAGCCACATTGGGTCCCAAGGCTGAATGCTAAAAGCCCTGCGCACAATAAAACTGAGCAAGCTGCTGTGTTTATGGGACTGGAGCAGGAGTGGTAAATATCCAGTGTGTGTCTGGGTGAACTGAGAGGTTATACTGGACTCTTGGATGTGGGAGTTAGTGATGGGTGAGAATCAGCCTACTAAGACATACTGAGATCAGTAGTTGAGCTTTGGTTAGTATGGTGGTGCTGTAGGAACCATTTGTTAGAGGGCTAGGGAGGAGAGGGAAGAGCAGCAAAGGAAGCTCTGCTGTCCCTTAGGATCTCTGTTTTGTGTCACTAATTTAATTTGCCTTGTTTTTCTCATGCAGGTGAGATGGACCAAAACTGCTGGCAGCGCGTCGGACAAATTCCAAGAGACGTCAGTGCTTAACGAGACCCTTCGGATTGAGAAGATCCAAAGGCTGCAGGGGGGCCGCTATTACTGTAAAGCAGAAAATGGGGTTGGGGTCCCTGCCATCAAGTCCATTCGAGTAGATGTGCAGTGTAAGTCGTTTAGTGGCAACCCAGAGCTTCCACAGTTCTACTGCATGTCTGCCTTGCTGCAGGACCAGCAGGGAGCTGCACTGCCCTAGGACCACGTGCACCTGATTCAGGAGCAAAGGGATTGATGTGGTGTCCCTAGGGTCCATTTTCCCTGAGAGTTTAGATCCATCCACGAAGAATACAGCTCTGCCTGTCCTTGTGAGTCACTCTTATCTAGGTGCCATGATGTCTGTCCCTGACAGGATTCCGTAGCACTTGTCTGGGACTCAGCATTGGAGGTGGCTTCTGCTTCTTTTTCTTCATTTTGAAGCTGGCAGTCTTGAAGCAAACCAATGCTTCTTGAAGTTGGTAGTGCCCCTGATTCTGGGGTTGTCCCTGAAATCAGTGGCCTGTTCCCAGCATTCCTAACTCTGTAGCATGGTAGAAACAGTAAGACTTCAATGCAGCTGAGGAGGCTGAGCTGTGAAGGGATAAATGCAAAGCTGACTGAGCATTTCTCTAGCTGGTCACAGTGCCCATCCTTCTTGTGTCCTAGAGATACTGTTAGTGGTTTTCCACCTTGGACTCAAAGTTTTGAAGGTTTCTCTTCTATTAATGTTTATTCTTGGGCTGCTGTGGCCAAAAGTGAGGGAAATTAAATTTATTTAATAACAACCATATGGAAGGAATCCAAGATTTAAGGTTTAGGCAACTTTTGAAGAGATTTGCTCCCTTGGAAAAGATTACTGTTCTGCTCATTATCCTTGGCTATCAACTATTTAAATTTTCTCCAGCCCAACACCAAATACCTCTCCTCACTCCTATCTTCTTAGAAGGCCTAGCCAGCAAGAGGTTGATCATAGAAAGTTGTGAAGTATGATAAAGCAGCTGAAACTGTCCCAGAACTTGCCATGACCTGTTCTCACATTCCTTCTAGCAAGACCGTCTTCTGTGCTGATGTGCGCTGTGGTTATGTGTCAGTGGAGCAACCTCCAGGCTTCAAAACCACAGTATATGCCTCGAGTATGGGCAAATATTTTTGCTGACAGCACCTGATGTCTGACTGCTTCCTCTTAGTTCTGCTGTTCAGCCCTACTGTGATGTGACTCTCACAAATTGTTCCACAGACTTGAGCATCCTTAGCTTTCGGCAGGCTTGTGATACACAGTCATATATGGTTGGGAGAAATTCCCATTGCTGTTCCTTCCTTGCTCTACCCTTTATTGCAGTAGTGGGTGCCATCCTACCTAGGCTGGGGAAATAGACTGCTTCAGCAGCAGCCACTGTGGGTGGGATGGGTATTTTTTCATTGGCATTGCATCTCTCTGTTTAGGGGAGTTGTGATGCCCACCCTAGATCTCCTTGGCTTCTCTGCCTGTTTCTTTTACATGGGTGGAGGTACATGATAACTCTCCATTGCAAAGGGGACTTACTTTTCTCAAGCCTCAGTGTGGCACTTTGTAAGGGCTTTTGTCTCTAGAATAGGACTATACCATGATTCTCTCCATGCTCTGAGGCACTCCTGCAGTGCAGGCTGGAGCTAGAGTGATGTAGTGTCCCATGGTCCCTCATGCAGCTCTGACCTGTAGAACTATGGGGCTAATGGGGTGGCCAAGGGCTTTCTCATACTAACATCTACTCTGCAGATGGACTTGGTACTGCACCTCTGTTCTGCTCACTTGGTTTTTGGGGAGGAGAGAGTGTTTTCTGCTAGTATTTGCAGTGGGTAAAGGGAACACATTGGAAAAGTCACATTTTTTGTTGAACACTCACCCAGGCAACCTTCAGCTGAATGAACAAGAATTTGAAAGCAAACCCCTTCTTTCCCTGCATCCCATTTTTTAGTTAGAGGTAAGTAATCACCTTCATGTGTACCTTGGTGTCCTTGACAGCTACTGCTAGTCCTCAGTCACACTTTTAGTATTAGACAGCAAGGTTGTACATTGTTGGTGCCAAGAGGATATTAAACTGGAAACATTAACCCATGCAGTGTGATATTCCTTTGCCCCAAGTGAGCATCAGTGAGGCTTTAATGTATTGGTTAGATACTAGCAGAGGGACAGCTGCTGTTTGCAGTACTTCCATGTGGGAGGGAGAGAAGTAACGGAAAAGAAAGAATTAATGTTTACAACCTCTTACTGTGCATGAAATATCCCATGTGGTCATCTCCATGAGCAGCCTTGGGCCAAATTTATCATTTGTGCAGCTCACTGACATCCGTGGTGTTACTCGTATATCCAGGACATACATACCATCATAGGTTTTATTTTAGCTTTTCTCAGGAGGGCTAGAACTAGAGCTGACTCCTTTAAAAGAAGGCTGAAAGATTTGAGCAAGGAAAGCTTTAGCAACCAAATGTTTTCTGTGTGGGGAGTAACTGGGACCTAAGAGACCTGAATGGTGAGCATCTTTGATTGAAAAGGGAAGGGATTCACCATGCTTCCTGATGAGAAATGGAGTCTTAGAAGGAATGTAGCAACAGAGTCATTCATGTAAATTTTCAACATGCAAAGGAGGGTTAAGGACAAAGAAGGATGAAAAGAAGGGAGGCTGTGCCCAGGGTCTATATCAGGACCTTGGGCACAGAATTGGGCAAAGAATTTGGTGTAAAGTTCAGTCACCCTATGACTGCATGAAGGCAAGCACTATATGGAGACCGGCCTTTTTTATCACCTGCATGTTTTTCTTCAGCAGTGAGTGTTTTTTGGTTGTTGAGTTTTGAGGTTTTTTCTGGGATATTTTTTGTGTCTTGTCATTGTGCCTTTAATGGTTCTACTCATATTTCTGAGCTATGGTCAAGCAGACAAATTTCAGGTCCCATTACAATTGCTGTCTGCCAAGCATACAGCTCATTAAAATATGCAAATCCACAAGTTGACACTTAAGATTCAGCAGAGAACATACGTTGTTTGGATGACATGTTAGTAGAAACTCATCCTTTCTATCCTCTTCCTTTCTGGAAGTCAGATCTCCAAAGTTACAAATCTGTAAAATAAAATATGACGAAAATTAGATGGCATAGGAGGGCAGGAAGTGATGAACACATTAACATATGTAGAAGACTGTCCTGGCAGCACTAGCCATGTACCTCAGTTTCCTTAAAGCTGAAATTGGGTCACAGGGCTCTTGAAAATGTAGAATCACTTGAACTGAGCTCGAAAGATCCCTTATAAGATATACTTGAGGGCACAGGGACAGATTTCGGTTTTAGAGGATTAATTCTTGTCAAATGAGATCTTTGCATTTAACCTCAATCAGTCTCAAAATGCTTGTGGGAGGAGAAAGAAACACCCCCTCTGAGGTTTCCCTCATGCTGTCTTGATGTTTGAACCTTGATACCTGGTGCAACTTCCAAGAAAATTATCCCTTTTTATCTGGTGGGCAACCGTAGGGGAGCAGTGTGCTCTGTATGGATGGAGAAAATACTCTCCCTGCAAAGCTACTGCTTATGTCCTTGCAAGTGAAGTCACTGATAACCACTGATTCAGTCATGATGGCTGCATGTCTGGTGCAGGTAGGTGAGGAAATTGAAAGGATCATCTTCTGTAAAGGGAGAAAACAAAAGAATCTGATCAGTTTAAGGACGAGGGATGGAGTTGGAGTGAGTAGAAGTTACTGAAGAGGGATAGTCAGTACAGACTTCAAGGAAAATACAGAGGTTATTTGATAGGAAGAGAGAGAAAATATACATTCCTGTTGCAGTGTTTTGCATCTCATATTCCCATGACTGCCCATGAGACTTGCCTTGTCTAGATGATTCTCCATCTCAGCTCCTCAATCTTGTCCTGATTTTCACTCCCAGTCCTTGACTTGAGAGTTTGTCTTGTTCTTTGTATGGACATCTCACAGCCATGGGCTTAGTCCCATGATTTCAGGAGGGATTTGGGAACTGAAAAGTGGAGAAATTATGATGGAACAGAGTTTCCTGGGATCCTTCTGATCTCTCACTTAAGTAGGGAGTGGTGATTTAGGGGAGGGTGGTGTGCCATTGTGGAAGGTGAGGCAGCCCACTGCACTGAGAGGCATGTAGCAAGTAGGTTGTTTGTTTGAGGATTGCATGGGTATCTACAAACTAGAAACTGCTATCTATTCTCTGAAGGTTGCATGGTGAATGGGACAACTTTGGCTTCTCCTGTCTGTTCCCTTTAGATAGTTGGTTGTATTACCTGTCCTCAAATCAGTTCTTAAATCAGCAGTTGTCATCAGCCAAATGTGTGGGACCTTCCCCTCTCTTCTGTGGTGCCTGGAGCATCTTCTGCTCTGCAGGCTGTACATGCAGATCAAGCCTTGCTAACAACTGCTGCGACCCTCCCTGCCTTCCTTCCAGATCTAGATGAACCTGTTCTCACCGTTCACCAGACTATCAGTGACGTACGAGGCAGCTTCTACCAAGAGAAGACTGTCTTCCTCCGCTGCACGGTCAACTCCAATCCACCAGCTCGCTTCATCTGGAAACGTGGAGCTGAGACACTTTCTCACAGTCAGGACAATGGCGTGGACATCTATGAACCCCTCTACACACAGGTGAGTATCTTGCTGATGCAGGGCACTGTAGTAGATTGTGTTTCCTTCTCTATATGGATTATGATGCTTGGGAGAGGGTGGGGACCACTGCAAGGGGCACTGTCCCCAGAAGAGCCACCTTCTGCATACAGGTTCCTAGGGTACAGGAAGAGCAGAGCAGCAGGAGGGAGTGTGACAGCCTAGAATTACCTTCCCCTTTTTGTCATTGTCCCTGAGAGCAGGTCACAGCTCCCCTAATGAGGTTATGTGGCTGTTGGATGGCTGAGAACAATCCCAAGATCAGTTTCCTCTATCGCCCATTGTTAATTTTTCTTTTCTGAATTGAGTGCCCAAGCTCCATGTGTGAGGGGAAGTGCTTCCTATTTAGCAGTGTGAGTACATGGCAGGGAATCCATGAGCTTGTCCTAATAGCCACAAATACTGGGGAGCCTAGATGCCCAGGCACTTCCTAACTGTGGTCTGGTGCAAAGGAGACTGCATCCTTCCTGCTTGTCCTGCTTGCCTATGCTGGACTTGCCCTGCTCAACCATCTTTCCCCCATGAACACCACTTTCTTCACAGTAATTGGCCTGCCTATGCAGTGGGAGACTGAAGGGAATTTTTCTTTTCCCAGGGCACTCTGGGCATGTTATCCTAAGCTGAGCTCCGGTTCTGAATGTCCTTCAGATGCTAATCAGCCCCAGTATTTCCAGCAAGGCTGCTAGGCAGCACAAGGCAGTGATGGGTGAGAAGGGAGGGCTGGAAGGGAGGGGTGGAAGGGCAGCTCCCCAGGGCACCTGTTTCATCCCAAGCACCTTTCTGCACTCCCAAAGCTGGGCCCTGAGCGCGTTCTGGCCAAGTTTGATTTCTGAGCAATGCCCCGGGCAGTCTTTAAGTTAATGTAGTCATGTTCATATTTTATTGAAACACGCCATCTCTGTAGGTCATGGAAATGGGCAGCCAAATGGAAACATTCAGGGGGATGAGGAGGGAGGAGACAGCTGCAGGTTAGTGGTAGATTTGCAGAAACACTGTCAGTGCTGCTGTTTGGCCCTGAAGACAGCTTTGTCTGTGTGCTATGTGGCTCCCAACTAGGACATCCCTGGCCTTAGAGGAAGCCACCATGGGCTCTTCCAGCTTTCACTAACCTCAGTGTAATTAACAGGAGATATTGCTTAACAAGAGGATGTCTTAGGACTTGGGATATTTTCTTCAGCTAAATAAGGCATCTGGCAGAAATTTACTGTGTTGCAGCATTAATGTGTAAATGACCCAGCATCCTGCAGCTCCTGTCTGGCAATGTTCCCAACATGATGGGTCATTCCCAACTCTGAGAGAGGGTGTTAGGACTCCTATGCTCATACGGGCATGCTCTTACAGTTCCCTCCTTAGCACCAGCAAAAGCCTGTAAGTTTGGCTTGGTAAGAATCACAGTTAACAAAAACACACCTCTGCAACACTGCTGGAAGGAGAAAATCTTGCTGGAGCTCAAATGCACTAGGTTTAACAAAGCACCCTTTGCAGGGGTTTGCAGTATTGTCGTAGAGATGAACCTATACCAGTGTCAGGTTTGAATAGGCTTTAACATTAAAAAGGAGGTGAGGACTTTACTGTTTAAGCTTTTTAAAACTTATTTACACTGAAGGTTTATAGACATTTACCTAACATTTACTAATCAATAAACAGGATACATATGACCCTGTAAGTAAATGACATGTACATTATAAATGCCATCATTTGCGTGGCACAACAATAATTCTCAGGGGACAGGACTCTCATAGGTTTATTAGTGTCTCAGGTATTTATTGTTCTAATTTATTCAGTTCACGTCCTTGTTCTCTGCATATTAGCATGCCTGAGCTCATTGTCCAGTCCCTTGAGGTTGTCGTTGGGAGGATTTGTCATGCTGACACCTTCTCACATTTGCAGGCAGTTACGGAATGGTTTCTCCAAAACAGATTTAGACAAACACAAGGAGAAAACAGTGACAAGCTGTCAGAGGAAGACATATGAGTTGCATGGTGTGCAAACCGTAGGACGCATCTAAGAGCTTTCTGCATTGCATAAATAAAAATCTACAGAACATATCTATCGTTAATTTAACAACTTGATTCTGATTCCATAACCAGCCAGTAACTAATGGAGTGCCAGGCAGTGATTTTGTTTGCTTGTTACCTTAGTATGAGAAAAGGCTATCAAAGTTTGTGCCATCACTCTGGATTTACATCAGCATAAATGAGACTAGATTCTGGAGAAGGATGAGAAAGTTTGGGAATTCTTTGAGCATTTATCTGAATTCCACGCCCCCGCCCCACATACTGCAAGTTTCTACAGCGTAACTGTTGAACTTGTCATATTTAGGCCAGCATTAATGCCTCAATCTGCTCTGATTTTCTTTGGTTTGGCAGTGTTGAGTCCCCAGTGACTTCCCTTGGGTTCCTACTGACATCTGAGAGTGAGGTCTCAGGGTCTGTTCTGGGATGTTTAAGCTTTGTCATGTTCTGCAAGATGATTCTGGCAGCAGTTCATGAGAAATTATGCCCAGACCTGTGCTTTCAGATCAAATGTCAGTCAGTTGCTGGGTGTTCTGAGAAATCCTGGAGGTGAAATTACCACTGCAAACATTTTGTGTCTCCTTTCAGTAGAGATGGAGGGGCTTTGAGTCTGCTCAATTCCCTGAGGTTTTGATGGGAGCTGCTGGTAATCTGTAAACTTTGGGACAGGTTGTGAACTCGCAGTGGTGATCTGTGCTTTGTACACCTGTGTCTTTTCCCCCATGCCATTTTTCCCAAATCACAGGGTGAAACCAAAGTCCTGAAGCTGAAGAACCTGCGACCTCAGGATTATGCCAGCTACACATGCCAGGTGTCTGTCCGTAACGTCTGCAGCATTCCTGACAAATCCATCACTTTCCAGCTCACAAACACCACAGGTAAGAGGGGACGTGAAGGGTCCTTGCAGCGCTCCGACTCCTCACCTGCTCAACAACTATTATTCCTCTAGGAGAGTAATCCTGTCCAGGGTCTGCAGCACCTCACCCTCATGTACATGGCTGCTAGGATTACAGAACCTTCACACACATCTTGTGGCCAGAGATGCTCTAATTTCTTGTAGTACTGCATATATCCAGTGCCTTGGCCAGGCCTGCCATGAGATCATTAAAACAGACTACATGTAGGTGTTGAGGCACTATGTAGTTTTTAATTCAGACATAGTTTTATTTATTTATAATTCTGAGTGACTTTAAAAATAGATTCGATGCATCTAGAGCTGGGCAGTGCTGCAGTTCTTACAAATAATTCATCCACATGTGACTCTGGCCTGGTTTGCTGGGCTGCACTCTCAGCACCTCCCAGCTAACAGGCTCCACTGGTGCCAGTGTTTGTGGAAAGCACACATCTCCAGTGCCTTCCCAATAAATAAATTTTACACTCATAGTCAGTACTTGAGGGCACCTCCAGTTTTGAGCAGATTCACTGTGGTGCCTCTTGCTTGACCTGCAATAACTGATTGAGTATCATGTATCAGATACTGGCAAGGACCTAATTACAACCTGTCTGTTAAAAAAAAAACAAAACAAAACACCAAAATCAAACCACACACACATAAAATCCCCATCTATAAAGCCCCCACGTGTGTTAAGTATTTTCAAACAGTAAGTATATGTCAAGAAATTGCTTTCAGCCCTGGGGTATTCCATGATCAGAGAGAAAGGCATTGTAGTTGTTTGAATTATTCACCTCTCTAATGTAACATAAAGCAGTTTGCATCCCTTGTGTCATCTTTGTGCAGTGGAAACAGAACTTTTTTTGATGTTGCTAACTGTTGACGGTATATTGTTGATACTGTTTAAATTATGTTTATTGATCTGACTTGAGCCCAAGGCGTTGAACAATAGTTGCTTCATTTTAGGTAGGAAGAAGAAAAATAATGAGCTTAAGAAAGTGAATTATAACTAACATCAGAAAAAATATTCTCTGTGTAGTAAGATCTCTGAACCTGTCTTGAGCAACTCACCCTATTACCTGAATTTCTCTCAGGATGAGCCTGTAGCAAATGTTGAAATATTCCCTTTAAAAACTATCTTCTGCTCATGACAAAGAAAGGGATCTTATACAGCTCTTCTTGCCTGTGTGCCTTTACCTTTGAAGAGTTAGAAAATCAAATTTCTCCACATGTCCACTCCCTCTGCCAGCCACAGCACAGGCAAACGACCCTTCATTTCAATCCAGCCCCTTTACTAAGTGAATGAGGAAAATGTATTTTCAGGTTGTAGCCCAGTCAGAAGTCAGTGATATGGCTGAATTTACACCAGCTTCCTAAGAACTTACCTAAGCTCTGAACCTGGACCATGCAGTACATATGTCTAGTTTGGGTTTTTTCCCTGTTGTTTAATTATAGATGCATATTTATACATAGTTACAGTGGAGCCTGGCACTACAAGCTCAAAGGGGCCATGGAAAATGTGTTCATAGCAAATTGTATTAAAAGTTGGCAGTGAAAATGAAGCTGGCACTGTGGTGTGAGCAGGATTTGCGTTAAATACCACAAGTATATTTAATATGAAATACGACCTGGGTTATTTCTCTGTAGGTAGTATTATGCATAGATGAGGAAATATTTAAAGGAAGTTCTTTAATTCTCTCCTTTTTTGCATAGGTCTTTTCTGTCCTTCTTGTACTTGTGCTTTCACAGCTTTTCTAGGCTCAGCTGGAGAATCCTGAGCAGCTTCACGCAGGATGCTTTGCCTTTGCAGATGAGAAGGGCCCAAAAAGGGCTCAGATGCTTGGAAATCCATCTCTTAAATATTTATAGTCCCCAACACTACAGACCTGGAAGGGAATTGGTGGGTCAGGTCAGGTCAGGCCAAGGGAATCTTCTCAGTTCGTTTGCTGTTCCTCAGCTGGCTCCTCAGTGGCCTTTGGGCAGATCATAGTCTCCAGTAAGATGTGCTTCTCCCAAGCTCTGTGTGAGCAGCGTGGCCCTTGCAGCAGTGGTTGGGTTCTTTGTCTGCAATCTTAAAGGAGGTTTCCCTGCTCCTCCTCTGTTCTGCTGCTGTTGCATGGCTCCAAGCAGCAGGTTGGGTCCACAGAGCCACAGGACCAGCTCAGCACTGGGCTATCTTCACCTGCTCCAGCAGAGTCAGTCTGATGTTTTCCTCTTCCACAATTTCTGCAAAATTAAGCAGCCCAGTTGGTTAATTCTCCTTCAGTTTTACTGCAGCAAATTGGACTTCAAAGGGAATTGAAAGCGATTCTTTGTTTTTAATGGTCCCCTCGCTGCTCTGCAGACTTCGCCAGCAGGTTTTCTGAGCCAAGAACAAAAGGAATTGCCACAGGTTACAAATAAATGAGATTCATCTCCTGCATAACAATGTCTGCAGTCTGTTAACCTCTGTCTGCTGATCAGAGTGGGAGTGAGGAGTTGGGACCCACACAGGCTGCCACAGCCAGGGCTCCATTTTGAGGCATGTCATGGGAGCTTGCTGCCTGGAGCTGTGTAGGTAGCAGATTTGCAGGCTCCTTACCTCTTTCTTGCATGTACACACAACCTGCCCCAATGCAATGCTTGCACTAGCATGTCATGCTTCTTCCATGTTGCCTTGCCCAGAGCTGGGCAAGATGAGTGTGGGTCCGATAGGTGCACATCAAATGCTGCAAGAGCCCTAAATCTTAACCAGAGCATGCAGGACCCCTGATTTATGCTTCCCAACTCTCACACCTTCTCTCTGGATATAGGCTGCTCTCAGCGTTTCTGTCTCTGATGGGCTTGGGTGGAGATTGCCAGGCAAGGTGCTGCATCTGTCAGTTTGTCGGTGCCCTGTGAACCTGAGACTAGTTGAATGTCAGAGGGCAAAAACAGCTATTTGGTGTCAGCTACAGTTAGAGATAAGAATGTGTCCTGCCAACCATGGCATGTTGAGCTATTGCATTTCTGTGTTTCATAGTATCTCATTAAACCACCTGGAGCTTGGTCAGGATGTACAAATCCTTCCTTTGCCATTTACTATGCATTAACCTTTGCACACTATTTACAAAACTCCAACAAAGAGACCTGAGATACTCAAGTATCTTGAGTGCAGGTTGTGGTCTCCCAAAATTCAAGGGCTCCAGCCACCAGCCTCAAAATGGCCAGTGCAGGTGACAGAGGAGCCACCTTCTTCCATAGACACAACTAGCAGCCTCTGGCAAAAATAGCATGTACTGTGGTCAAGGAGGGCATTATGTTCAGTGCACCGAAGCAATATCCCAGCATGGCAGTAGTTACACTACTAAATTACGGCACTGATGCTGAGGAGAGAGCAGTCCTACTCGCCTTGTTTGTATGGGCTGTAATTCAGAGATCCAACACAAACCCAGCACAGCTCATTAACACAGAGTCCAGGGAGAGAAGAGGCAGAAATAATGATGCTGTTAAATCAGGCTTCATGAATATGGAACAATGTCTTATTTTGCATTATTATGACTGTTACTTGAAACATACTCCCTGCCTTTGTGCTGGGGACTGGTACTTTCTCAGCTCTGTCTGGATGGAGCCAGCACCAGTAATGGTGCTGACAGAGTCTTTGAAAGACTTTTCATGGAATGAAATAAAGAATACAAAGGGAAGCATTTTGGATCAGTTCCAGGAGGAGGCTGTAATGAGAAAGGTGCAGAAATAAAATTAGCCAAAAAACAGGTACTAGAGTATTCAAAAGAGAGGTTGTCTAGACATTTTGAGTCAGTTTTAGTTCAGCTGTACAAGGAAGAGAATCCCTGTGATTGTCATAGCCCCCAGGTGCATAGAAAAGTGTATTAGAAACCTGAGGAGGTGAAGGAAGTTAAGAGCGGGTTAAGAGCAGGTATAGAGCTGCTGTTCATGGTCTGTTACAGTGCATACAGGTCCTGGTCCTCCATATCAGGCTCTGAGCTGCAAGGACTAGCTATTTGTCAAAGGCCTTGTCTCTCAAAGATGTCTAATTGGGTGTGAGAGATGGAGAGGCATGTTGTAGGATAGCTGACATCCTTTCTTTAATGGTAGACCTTCCCTAAAGCTCCCTTCTTGGGACAGAAACTCTTATGGGAGGAGTCATTTAATCCCAGCTGTCCTTGAACACAAGCAGTGCTTCTCTGAGCCTATCCTTTCTCCTTTACCTCTCCATCAAAGCTGCAATGGCTTTCCATTGTCCTTATGTCTTGCTGTAGCTGTTTGCATCAGGAGTCAAGAAGTTTTTAGCCTTGGGTTTTCCACTGCCAAATTTTGTCTGTTTGCCACCCCTGTCTGTGCAAATGGGTTCATCGGACATTTCTTCAGACCTGCATCCTAATCTCTAGAGAATCTGCACTGAGCACTGATAACATGTCATACCTAGTTTGTGCCCCAGTCCTAAGCACTAGTGTGAGTGTTTTAAGTATGGTTTCCATTCTGGGTCAGTGTGAGGTCCTGCCTGCCCACATTGTTTCCTAACCATAGGGGAGCAGAATGTTTTAACTCAAAGACATGCTTTAGATTCATAAACACCTTGTGTTTCTAATGAGTTCATGGGTCCCTCCAGTTCTCCCTACTCTAATCAGTATCATCAAGAACAAATCCTAGGAAGTATAAAGCTGTGCACAAGCAAGTGCATGGGTCTTTTTCAAGCTCAGAAGTGTCCTTCTTTATATGTTTCCAGCCCCACCTGCTCTGAAGCTGTCTGTCAATGAGACGCTGGTGGTCAACCCTGGTGACAACATCACTATGCAGTGCTCTCTGATGGGCGGTGACCCACAGCCAGAAGTTGTTTGGTCTCATTCTCCTGGCCCAATGCCTCCCAACAGCCTTGTGCAAGGAGGCAACCTCACGATCTGGAGTATCCGTGTGGAGGACTCGGGCTACTACAATTGCACGGCCATCAACAACGTTGGGAACCCGGCAAAGAAGATAGTGAACCTGCTGGTGCGGTGTAAGTTGCTGCTTTTCCCAGAGCATGGGTTTTCAGGGTGGAGGGTCTAGATTTGCATTTCTCCTGGCTATTTTTGTACAGCTGAGGGCTAATATGATTATTTAGCAGCAATTAGTATTCTGGAGAAGTATTACTATTACTATAGTATTAGTATTCTGAACTTGCCTGTGCAAGTTTCTCTGCTCCTAGACAAATAGCAGTGCAAGCACTTCTTGCAGCCTCATCCTGGGCTGTAGCACTGTCCTGGACTAGAGAATGATCCCAGACTGCCAGATGGGAGGCCCTGGGGACATTTTGTGGGAAAGTAAGTGGGAGAGGTCTTCGGGCAGATTTTGCCTTCCTGAGAAGCAAAGTACTGTTGTCCTGTCGCATGTAAGATACTTTACTGTCCCTAACCAGTTTTGCATTTCTGTTCATCTCAGCCATGAAGAATGCCACGTTCCAAATCACTCCTGATGTGATCAAAGAAAGCGAGACCATCCAGTTAGGGCAGGACTTGAAGCTCTCATGCCATGTAGATGCTGTTCCCCAGGAGAAGGTTGTCTACTCCTGGTACAAGAACGGGAAACCAGCCAGGTTCTCAGACCGGTTGCTCATCACCCGGAATGACCCAGAGCTCCCACCTGTGACCTGCAGCTTGGAGATTATTGACCTGCGATTCAGTGACTATGGCACCTACTTGTGTGTGGCTACCTTCCAGGGAGCACCTATTCCTGACCTCAGTGTGGAGGTGAACATCTCCTCAGAGACAGGTGAGCCTCTCTGTGGCAGGTGTGGTCCTCAGAGGAGTGTTTGACATCACTAGCTTCCCTCCACTCCCATGCCTCTTGTTTGAAGGACCGCACATGACTGTGTTGAATCCCAGTAGGGAAAAGTCTCACATCCTCAGGCAAGCACTTGGCTGAGAATAAAGATGGGTAATAGTTACAGCTTCTCTGTCAGATGTGTCAAGCAGATCTTCCTTTATGTTTTCTTCGTATGAAAAGTCCAAAGGACACTCCAGTCAAAGCTATAGAGACAGGTTTAGAGTATGATTGTTCAAAGAAGCCCCCACATTGTGCAGAAAGGAAGAGAAGGTAGTAATTCACCAAATTTCAAGGGTCCCTTTGCTCAGAAGGTAGTGAAAGAGAAAGAAAGCTGCTGTTTCTTCTCTTTGGTATTGTTTACAAGGAATGTACCTTTTTTCAGAGCTGTGTCCAGGATATTGATGTCGTCCGCAATAGAAAATTCTTTGAAGATATTTGATATTTACTCGATGGCAAATGCAATCTGTCCTGGACTCCATAGGAGTCAAAGTGTTATAAATGCCTCCCCCCTTAAAATAAGGGTCTATGGCTTGATAAAGACAGGACCAATACGTAAGTGAGTGTCAGTCACTTTGCCATCTGAGAGGGCTGTCTTTCTGTTTCTGGGAAAGTGGTGGGTCCAGTTGTGTTTTCCATGACATCCATGTCATCGTGCTGCCTTTCCAAGACCGAGAGGGTACAACACAAAGTAGCACTGGGTTACCAATCTGATGATGACTCCTCAGGGGAGACATCCGCCCACAGATTTTGGCCTGAACCTTCACAGAAAGTTTCTTCTCAGTCTCTGGTTTTGCTGGATCCGTAGACCAGTCTTGATTCTGGACACTGCTCACTTCGGCTCCCCAGCAAAAAGTGATGCAACTGCTTTTCATGCTTTGGGAACCCTTTGTCTCCCATCAGAAATACTGGGGCCAGCCTGCTCCCAACAGGTTTGCATCCAGCACTCATTAGCAGCCTGGAGACTAAGCCCTGACCCTGCCATGGACCAATTAAACAGTAAAGAATGCTGCTTCCATTCTGTGGACAGCTGTGGAATGTAGGACCCACTCCATGCCAGCTGACACCAACACTGTCATACCAACAGGGAACTAAACTCGGGGAATTCCCTGATCTTGGTACAAAACTATCTCTCCCAACCTTGGCTGCTACCACCAGGAGCGATCCTTTTTGCCCAAGATCACTAGATGGCAGAGTGCAGTTGTTTTTAAGACTGCAAATGCAGGAGGCTGTAAGGGGCTGGGAGACCCTGGATGACCTCACTGAGAGGCTGGGCAGTGTCTGTCAGTGCAGGTGTTGATCCAAGCACCAGCCAGTTGCTGCCTTAAACGAGTGTCTGCAGTGGCAGGTTACCCCATGCCTGTCTGGAGGAGAGAGACCTCCATACACTTGTGTGGATGCTGCCAATGAGGGGGGGAGGGGGCAGCTTGGGACATTTTGAAGCCTCTCTTTGGCAGCCTGGGCCAGCAGACCTACCTTGTGTCCCAGGGAATGAAAACAGCCATCCCTTCTGGAGCAGCCCTCCATGCAGCAGCACCACGAACAGCAGTGAGCCACCTCCAACATGTGATTCCCATATAAAACCCCAGGTTTTCACCAGACCACAGTATCAGAGCAGGACAGCAGCAGTGGCTCCATGTTTCCCCACTGAGCAGAGCTTTAGCTCATCAAGGTGGCTGCCTCCACTGAGAAGCTCCAAGGAGATAGCTTTAATTAAAAAAAAATGTCTTCAAATGCAATTTACAAAGTTTCCTGTGGAGAAAATTGCAGCTCGTTAGGTGAGGAGCTGCCAGCAGCGTTGGCACTGAAAGTGCTGTCGTCCCTTTGCACTGTGCAGGACAGTGTGTGATGAGATTCCCCAGCTCACAGGAGACCTGCAAATTGAAAATGTTGCCTCCCTGTTGCATAGGGAGGTCACTGCAGAGGAAGATTAGACTGGATCCATCCTAAATTTGCTCATAAAGAGCTGCAGGCTGTAACATGTACAATTACCATAGCACAGTCTCCTTTGCTGGAGCTGAATTGAGCTAATGTTGGTCAGACCAGCTTGTTACAGCTTCTGTAGTTCTGTATTTTGATTTAAATGGAAACGAAGTACACGGCCCTTGCAGTTATAGAAGTGTCAATCCAGGTGTTGCCACTGTGAGCAGGAAGGGCTGAAAAAGCAGCTTTCAGAAAATGATTGTAGCCATATTTACCTCAGCTGAATGGTTAACTCTAAAGACTAACACAAAGAAATTGTCAGTATTACATGGGGTTTAGAACAAACATCAGCTTCCTGGGTTCATGCTGAAGTTAAGGATGTGAACAGCAAACCTCTTCCCACTGACTTCTCTGCACTCTTTTGCTGTAGCCATTGAGTTTCTTTTGAGCTTTTTTATCAGCCAAGTTTTATTTGTCAGTTGATAACTGGGTATCTCTTAAATTGGTACTGTGCCTCCAACTCTAGCCCCAACTTGGTTATAGTTCTTCTGGGTGAGCTCTTCCCACCCTGGAAGGGATGCCAAAAGTGATCTTTGTTAGGATTTGTCTCTCATTCAGGTGAGCTAGAGGTTCACTGGTGTAGGAGATGCACAGCACATTTACCAGTGCACTGTGAATCTCAGTGTAACATAAGTGAGACACCTAACAGAGCTGACTCCTTGCTGTAGTTTAGGAACAGGGATCCTTGATCTCTGAGAAGGCTGGAGATGCAATCTACAAGTACTAACTCCTTAAATCTTGGGTTTGGTCTGCCCTGGATAAGGGATACCTTGGGAGATACGACTTTTGTTTCTTGACCAAAAGACTTCGGTTCCACTTGAGAAATTCACTGACCAGAAGTTGAGAAATGGATCAAAGAGGCTTTTACCTTTGAGTTCCTTGATGCTATCATTGCTGCTGGATAGCATTTTGCAAACAGAGCGATAGGAGCCTGGAGTCTGCCCCAGTACAAGTGACACTTGCCATGGAAATGGGGATACAATGTTGGAGGAGCTGGGATCTTCCTTGGCACCCTGCAGCTCCAGACCCTGTAGGATATTTGCATGGGACAGCATGCTCGTAGAGGTCTTGCAATGTGTCAAGTCAAAACTTTTGGAGTTCAAGCCTGTTTAGTGTGATTCAAACACAGGCATCTCAAGAATGTTCCTCACTTGCTGAAAACCCAATGTAAAATGATTCCCTTCTTGTCTTCCTTTTAGTGCCACCAACAATCAGTGTCCCTAAGGGTCAGTCCACCATCACTGTCCGGGAAGGCTCCAGGGCAGAGCTGCAGTGTGAAGTTCGTGGGAAGCCCAAGCCACCCATCATCTGGTCCCGGGTAGATAAGGAAACCCCCATGCCTTCAGGGACAATGACGATGGAGTCATACGATGGGAAACTGCAGCTGGAGAGTGTGAGCCGAGAAATGAGTGGGACCTATAAGTGTCAGACAGCCAGGTACAATGGCTTTAACATCAGACCCCGGGAAGCCCTGGTGCAACTCAACGTGCAGTGTGAGTATAGCCATTCTGTACTGGAGTGCCTGCCTGAATGCCTGTGTACACAAAAGCCTGTTAGCTAAGCAGGATTGACCTTTCTTCCTGTGCTGAGCAGACACATCTCTTTTGTCTGGAGACCTTTGAACAGTTTATATTTAATTGGTCTGGCTACACAAGGCTAAGGGCAGGGTACCATATGGCCAGCATGTTGCAAGTGGAAGGGAGAGGTGTTGTATGTGTTTATATACAATGCTTTCTGTTTCTGTATCAGAGGATGAGTGCAGAACAGCAGCTTTACCAGATGCATGTTTATATGCGTCACATGTGTGTAAATACCTTCAGGGTATGTTACTAAGTTTGTAAAGTCAAACACTCAAAAGGCAGCAAATGAGTGTTAATTAGACCATTTCCACACCACAACCTTTTTATCAACTTAGTTACTCCAGCTGTCATTTATGGATATCTCTGAATTATTTTGCCTGAAAAGCAGTGCTAGGCAGACCTTACAAGGACTGCATATTCCCAAAGGGTTTTAATGCAACAAGGCAGAAAACTGGTTCTTAGTATGTGGTATATGAAGTGACTTCAGCTAAGGGTGGTACTCCCAGCTGCACTTGAAGGCAATACCTGTGCACAAAGGTGAACAAAGTGTCTGCGCTGGATGACATCTTTGTCCTTTCCCTGCAGTGGTTTCTCCATCCAAAGAAGTGAGTGCCTGCTCAGCTCCCATGCTGTTGAGGTGTTTTTTGACATGTGGGAGCATGTGCTCTCTCTCCTACAAGACTTTGAATCAGACGGGCAAAGCAGCAGGGTAAAATGCCTTAGTTTGGAAAAAGCTGTGACTGTAGGAGTACCACTCTCTGCAGATCTTGTTCCATCAGGATGGTGTAATTGTTGAACTCTTGCAGAGTACTCTGAGCAATGCAGATCTGACAGGTGTGGGGTGGGCAGGGAGCAGGTTAATTTGCACCTGGATGTGCTGCCTCTGGGCTGTGAGTGATGAGCCCCCACACACAGAACAGCAGCACTCATTAGACATGCTGCCACACTTCTTTCAGGCTATCTCCCCAGGAATAAGAGAATTGAGATCAGAGCAGACAACCTGGCTGAAAGCAACCAGACAAACTGCTCACAGGTGTGAGCTGCTGGGAGCGCAGCAGGTAATGGAGAAGTGTGAAATCCTGCAGACACTTTGAGTATTCGAAGATCCCCTTTAAAAATTATCTCTGTCTATTCAGGAGCATGGCAGGAATTAGATTACAGGATGATGAGACAGGGAAATGTGTGCAGATTTCCATGCAGGTAAATATGTGTGGAGAAGCTTTCCTTACATGGGGTGAAAGCTGTGTGTCTTGGTTTGAGCTGTTCTGGAAGGCAGGCTGGACCAGATATATGGGGGTTAGCAGGATGTAGCAGGGAGGTTGACTCTTGGTCATCTCAAAAACTGATGAGAAGTGCAGCAAAATTTCACTTGAGAGCAAAGAACCATCAGACCTGCTGGTGTCCCTGGTTTGGTGTTGCTGTTTGATAGCTGTGTGGTCCTTGCTTGACCCTCATTGCCCCTGCAGAGGGAGCAGCAGTGCTGAGCTTGGGATGAATTTAGGCTTACTAGGTGGTCTGGAGGGGCATCACAGCTCTAAATCTTGGGCTGAAGGGGGAGAACATGACCCCACACAAGAAAGATGGTAGGTACAAACCAGAAGCTGTTCTGGGGCAGAGCCTTTGATGTGACCCTCAAGAAGGCAAAGATGTGATGAACTGTGTAAAGAGTAACTGGATGTACTCTTCCTATGGCTCTTCCCATGGCCAAGTAATGCTTTATTGTGATCCTGTCCAAATAATGGCGGCATGGTCCATGTGACAGGCCAACCAAAGAGCCCTCTTTCCTTCTCCATCTGTTCCGTGTACTCTTAGTTGGAGCTGGGTGCATCCTGAGTGTTTGTATACCTAAGCTGTCTCGTCCTGCCTGGAAATAATGGAAGGACCTTACGGTGACACTGCCTGTTCTGTGCCTAAGCAGGCAGCTTTGGTTTCAGGACTGTCAATTGCTCCTTCCATTAGTATGAAAAAGAGACTGCAAACCAAGAAAGTAGAGCAAAAATTGTCTTCAACCCTTTTACAGAATTGTCCTTTTCCTCACTCCCCCAAAAACAGACCTAGAAACAACACAGTCCCTGTTTATCCCTCTCCTCCTTTTTCATACTGCTAGAAGGATATGGGTGCCCCAGCAGGGGGTTCTGTAGTTAATTGAAACACAGCTTTCCAGTGTGGGTAGCTCATTATTCTGGTGGCTTGCTCTGGAATTCTCATCTTGTTGGAAATGGGGATCGTGTGGCTCCTGCAGCCTCCATGATGAGCACTTCTCTCACCTCCCCCAGCCCATGCATCCCACTGGAAAGCCTCTTCAGTGGGGTATGCATCCACATGGGTGTGCGTGTGTGTGTGTGCGTGTGTGTGCATGCAGAAGTGCCTGTTTATGTGTCAGTGGGAGCTCCATTTGAACTGGCTCACTGGAGGGAAGAGCGAATTCTAGATGATAATGTGGTTGTTTCTCTGATTTGCTCCAAAGCTAAAGTTGCAAAATCAATACAGCAGATCTGATTAGATGTCAGAACCTGTTTCTGTGTTTTCTTTTTCTCTCGTTTTTCTCCCCTCACCCTCATGCATATAGTGATGTATTGTAACAAACTAGCCTAGAAATAGGCTTTGCCAACTGCACTGCAACAATGGTAAGAAAATCAGACAAAAAGAACAAGTCAGCTGTCAAAAAAGGTGTTTGGACTTTTCATTATGTTTTGTATTTTGAAAGCAGAAAAAGTTGCTTTCCTTTTACCTTATGAGCTGTAATTGTCTATCATCAGCTCTCTGACAGGATGAGTAGTCTGTTCTCTGGACTTCTTGGCCTGTTCTGTAGAGCTTTGAAAGATTAATAAGTTCATGAAAGTCCTTGCAGCCTTAGAGCTCTGTGTTTAGGATGAAGAAATGTTATATAGGGGTTAGAGCAAGTGATTGGGCTTGTCAGAACTCCTGGGAATCTACCATTTGGAGTAGCAACATCTTGTCATCTTTTCCTGTATCTTCAAAACAGGAATGAAACTGACCCATCTCATCAAGGATTTGTGGGGCATAATAAACAAAGCACTTCAAAGTCTTGAAATAAAAATATTAATGGAATGGCAGAATGCTAATATCAGTGCTGTCACTGATGCTATTGTCAAGGGTTTTTTCAGAACCAGGTACTCAAAAAAATCCAAGCAGAAAAATTAATCCTCCACAGAGGTAGGTTTAAAATTGGGGCTGGGTCACCCTGTGTAGGGAAGATAGTGTAAGGTTCTAAAACACACACTGGGCTTGAAAATGTGCAGCAGTCTGAGTTTTGGAATACAATAGTGTCATTTAAGCTGATATGTGTGAAAGGAGGAAAGGACAGCGTGCATGTGTGGATCAGTGAAAAGGATGCTAACTAGATATGAATTTAGCAAGTATATGTCAACAAATTTGAAAAAAAAAACCAAAACAGAAAAGTATTAGCCATGTATCCTAAGAGACTGGTCAAAACAGTATTTCCATGAATTATGAAGGTTAGTAGTGATGCTAAATGTTGCTAGAACTGGCCTTTGAGATGACATTCACTCTGTTAGAGCCTCATAAAACAGTGTGGTGAAAATTGCAATCCTGTCCTGCTGGAATGAAATTGTCTTAGCTCTGATGCTTTGTCAATCCTGAACAACATATAAACTACTAGACAGCTTAGTCCAAGTCCAGCTCGACCCTGCACTCTTCATCCCACCTGATCCTCAATACATCTACTCTAGTATTTTCCCATAGATGGATTTAGCCTCCTTCACAGCACTTACTATTTGCTGTTTCAGGCCCTTGTTCGATCATTTGAATGTGTTCTCCCTGTTTAGATAACCACCAAAGTCTGGAAGAAGAGCACCTGTCTCCTCTCTTTAGAGTTGTTAATTAGCTCACCAAATTCTGAAGGTGAGATAAACAGACTTTTGCTGGTGCCATTTTTGGTTTTAGCAGAAGTTTGATGTCTCTGACTGCCCATCGAAAGAAGAGAGGGAACAGGGGATATTTGTGTAGGACTGACTTGGTTTTGCATAGTCAAATCTGAAAGTTGGCCTTGTTTCTCGCTTTGGGGTCACACAGCAGGTGAGATATTGGCAGGAAGAACGACTAAAAAAGGAATTAACCTAACTGTCTCTTCCCCTGGAATAACATGACCTGTGAGTTTTACCCCTGCTGGATCTAAAGTAATAGACCGCAGTCATCTGGGATTGATCTCCAAAGGACTATGCTTATTGCCCTTAGGTAAAGTTTTGCCACGTTGAGCAGCAGGTGGGTTATTGTGCTTTATCTTCAAAGCATAGTGAGTGTTACGTGTAATCAGGAAAGATGACTGACTTTGCCTCTAGAGGGATGGTTATCATAGCTAACAGGACTCCAGGAGCCACTTATAGTCCTAGACATAGGCTGTTGCCACAGGCTGTTGCAACAGCGTTGCCCACTAGTTGGTGACTAGCAGGTCTGGGACATCTGTTGCCATTGTCACTTTAACTGATGCTCAGGTGGGCACAGATACATTTTCGTATTCAAGCTCACAGGCTGGTAAATGTTATTCCTGGTCACACACTGTTGACTCATTCCTCTTTAAAATGCTGCTGAACCCATTGGCAATGCTGTACATCAGGCAAGCAATAGTCAGCATCAATTTCCCATGTTATCTATGTAGCAAACAGAAAAGCATGAAGGAGGGGAAGGGGTGATACTGTAAATAAGTAAGAAGCATTGCTGGATCCATGCAACTGGAAATGGAAATGCATTAAACTGTTTCGATCAACTATTGAAGCCATAGCTCAGTGTCAGCGCTCTTTGCTGTTGCCCTGCCCCCTCCTGAAACATGAGCTTGGATATTAACTGCTCTGTTAAAAGTGCTCTTGAGACATGCTTTTGGCATGAAGTTGTTTTTGCAGAGTGGCTAAGAATGAGCTTTTGGCTCCTGAGAGCTCCCTGCATCTCTCCCTGCCTATGAAGGGAGTCGAAGAGAAATGAGACTGTCAGGGGCCAGAGCTGACCCCTGTCTGCAACTGAGCTGGCTTATCTGTCTTGCTGCTTGGCCATATGAGCTGGAGCATGAAGCCATCTGCTAAGAATTTTAGACCTAGTTGGTTTAATTTCTGAGTGTATTTATTAATAGTGACTGTTTTAATATTTTTCATTATTTTCATCAGTGATGGCCATCCTGGTACTCTCTTCCAACCTGAGTTCAGGAGCTAACTTGGGGGCAGATGGTGTTTTTACCCTTGCAATGGCTGGAGCTTTCCTGCCCTTCCATTTATGCTTTAGTATTGCTATTATAACCGGTACAGGTCTTGCTTCCAAGAGATGGAAACCTTGGGCTCTACTACCAACTAGGACTCTGTCATGTTCTGGTTCATTTTAGACCATGAGAAGCCTAAGAATGAACTGATGTTCTGGGCAAAGTGCGTCTGTATTCAAAGTTGCAGGAGAACAGTGCATTCTGCAAGTTCAATGTTTGCAAACCTGGAGACCTTCCTTAGTGAAGAGAATAAAATAATTCTTAGCCCTGGGCATGACCTTGAACCAGCAGTCTGAACGAAGCCTAGCCTGGTAGTTGGATTCCACTTTGATGGAAATCCTCCCTGCTTATCCCCAAATTTATTGCATAGCGGTTTGTGTGACTGAGATAAAAGTATACATGTTATTTCTGTGTTTCTGTCAATACACGGCACCCTCCCTGCTCCCTCCGTTAAGAGCAGAGAGTTTTGTTCCTGATAGTCAACACACTTTTTACTTGCAGTATAGTGTTTGAGATTAAGCTGCTTAGAGCTTGTGTTTGTGCATGTAGCCCTGTCCTGGGTGATACGACATTAGGATTGCTCACTCTGCCTCTCAGTGCCTGGACTGCTAACAGCTAATTGGAGTTGTCAGTCTCAGGACTAGCTGAAGAGAGGAATGACTTTTACTCCGCTGTGGCTGTAAACCCAAATGACCACAATTCAGACCACAATAACAACCACAGAGACTTACAGTTTATAGACTTATAGTTTTGTCTTAACAATTACCAGGTCTTGGGGTGTGATGGATGGAGGCTGTGACAGCACTTGTATCAGTTTTGGTTTGGGTCTTAAGATGGGATTGTACCAAATATTACTGTGTAGGACTCATTGGCCCTACCCTTCTGCCAGCCTCATGGCATTAAGGGCTATATAATTTGGCAGGCTAAGGATGGCTAGCTAAAGCCTTCTTCTTTGTAACTACATTTTTGCTCATAGAGCAAAGCCTCAGGACTTCCAGTACTGCTTTTTTTTTTTTTGGTTGCATGTGTTGTGTGCAGCTTTAAAGAAATAAAAATGCCTTTCACAGGGTACAGGAGTTGTATGAATTTTGACTGGTCTGAATTTTTGCCCTCAGTGTGTAGCAGTTGGGTCTTACTCTGCAGATTCCTGGTCTCTTCTCTGCCTGCTGACTTGTGGGCAAGGTTCCCCTGTGTGCTGCCACTCACTAAGGTTTCCTGGGAAGACTCCCTTGTGCCCTGAGAGCTTTTCTGATTTACTTCTTTGATTGAAATTGGTCTGACAGAGCATGTCTGCACACTGTTGTGGCCAGGAGATGTAAGAGACATGAGACATAAAGCAAAAGGCCCAGATGGCAGGGGGAATTTGGAGGCTAGGGAGCAGATTTTGCAAAGCTGGCATGTCTGGTCTGTGGCAACACATGTCAGATGCAAAGTACCATGAGGCCTTCTCACTGTGCCCTGGGTAAAAGATGGTGAAAGAAGAGAGGAAGATACCCAGACATGTGCATCAGGAACATGGGAGCCTGCCTTAAAGAGGTCTGTTATGTGAGATCACAGCCTGCCCTGCGCTGCCGTACAAATTCTCTGTACTACCTCATTGTTCATCTCTAAACGCTTCTGTAGTTGTAATTATAGGCTGAGTAAAAGCTTGTGTGAGAGCTCCTTGCCTGGAGAGATGAATTTGTTTGTTCAGAAGAGGACTGGTTTAAATCAGTTAATCCATTTCTCGGATATTGTTGGGAGAAACAAATACGTGTTCCTAATCTGCCATTATCCTGTTTTTTGGCCAGACTTTCCAGGAAGAGCGACTTAATTTTATCGAGAGAGACACATCCAAGCTATACAGTGTTGTCAGGAAAGGAGAGACAAGGGCTGTATAGACACAGTGGATGGCAGAGAATCTTGGTCACCTCTCTGTGGGTATTTGCTCACCTTCCGTAGCCCTTTCAGGGCCTGAATGCCACATCTTGCACTGTTCTAATTCAGACATTCTTTTTAAAGTTTTCCTGCCGTGGCAGCTATTTGCTCTGTAGGACCTAGTTATATATCTACCTGTTGGGATAAAAACAAAGTCCAGAATCCTCTCAAGTGCTTTGCACTGGGCAGCCTGCAAGGCTGTGAATGTTTGGGTCTCACCCAAGCATGTCCTTGTCTTCAAGTTACAGGAGCATACTGCTGCTAAAGGACTGTCAGACACTTTCACAGTCCTTTCCATCTTGGCATTCTGGAGAAACTGCTTTGGTTTTGAGTCCTGTTGTTGTCTGGATTTAGGCTGTAGGTAAGACCACCTGTATCAAAGACCTTCAAAGTGCAATACAGCTGATAGTACCAAGATTGCATTGGCAGCCTGGCTTGAGGGAGAGGTTGTCCTGATTCTGCTTCTGTTTGCACGGGGATGTGACACAGGTTCCTCTCCAGCATACGCTGCTCTGAGTACTTTTGCTGCGTGCTTACCTCCAGTCAGCAGGTCAGAGACAGTGAGTCTGGCATGGCAGCTGTTGCCAAGTTTTCTCTCTTGGTCTGTGGAACACCAGAACATGTCCAGGGGACATGGGAACTTGGCCAAAGCAGAGAAAGTATTGTGGATCCTGGAGTGTGGGGTGGTGGAGTATCCTCTGCCAAGGGTGATGAATAGGACTGGGATCTGAGTGTATGGGGAATTCATTAGGGATGGGAAAGAGAACCAGAAAAAAAAAAGGTAAAACTCATGGTATGAGGTAACAAAAATTTAGTGATTGAAACACAGTATTATAATAACAGGAGTAATGAAAAGGGGGGAGGGAGAGAGAGAGAGAGAGAGAGAGAGCAGAGAGAAAGAAAGGAAACTCCAGAAAAAAGGTATGCACAGTACAATTGCTCACTGCCCACTGACCAATACCCAGCCCATCCCCAAACAGCAATTGGTGATTCCCAGCCATCTTCCCCCAGTTTATATACTAGACATGACATTCTCTGATGCAAAATATTCCTTAGGTTAGTTTGGGTCAGCTGTCCTGGCTATGCTCCCTCCCGATTTCTTGTGCACCTGTTCACTGGCAGGGCATGAAACACTGAAAAGTCCTTGAGTTATAGCACTACTTAGCAAGAACTAAAACATCAACAGTAATCTCATCTGAAATCCAAAACATAGCACTGTAACAGCTACTAGGAAGAAAATTAACGCTGTCCCAGCCAAAACAAGGACACATGGGCATCAGAAGACATGGGGCAAGGAAGGTGGTAAATGGAGCAAATTAGAAAACTGCTGTCATCTCTCATGTTTCAAGGCTGAGTTCATGGGACAGGAAAGGAGGGAATGCCCTGTCCCTATCAAATTCTGCCTCTTGGTGACCAGGACATGAACATATTGGGTGCTCATCTGTGGGCAGACAGATGTCATGGACCAGAACTCACCAGGGGAACCAGGAAGACACCAAGCAGACAAAAACTGCGATTAATTTTCTCATGATAACTCTCAGGCTCTGCACAAGGCCTTGATGCACCAAGAAGCGAAAACAGCTGTCCAGACCTGCAGGGAAGCACAGTCTATCAGACCTGACACAGGACCTGCGCCAGAGGAGCAGGGACCCTTTTCCCCCAGCCTCTTTCCCAGAGAGAGCTTTGTGGTGCCATGACATTGTGCCTGTGCCTTTTCTTCCATGACTTTTGGGCCATAAACCATGTCAAGCAGCACCTATGAAGGTGCCAGGAGCAGGCTCTCATGCTATTCCTCACCTACTCCATGGACTCTGGCATTAGAGCAGAGCTATTTCCTCCAGCCCAGTTGGAAGACTGTGGCAGGCACATGGAAGCAACACATAGAATAGCGATGACACTTTTTAGGAAGGGTTTCATGCAGGGAGAACCCTGAGACACTCCTGATGTGAACAGAAGCCCTAGTAGGAAACTAAGCACCTTGAGGGTATTTTGAATTAGCTGTGACCATCCTGACCTTGAGCTCTGAAACAGCACTAATTATATTCACTCCTGTAGGGAAACTGTTTAAATGCAAATTCAGTTTCAGAGGTGCTCGGGCTTCTCTACATCCCAGTGGGTCTTCTGTTGCAAGTTCTGTGCTTGGTCACAGTACTGAGGGGCTGAGGGTTCAGGTTTCAACAAGATCATAGGGGCCTTTGGGATCTTTCTGTGGGGAAACAGCTGCTCAGTGACTAGTTTGCATTTTTCCGGTTGGGCCATTTTCTGAGAAAGAAATGTTTTTTTCTTTGAAGCCAGGAAACACTTTTCTCAGTCAGCAGAGATCATGTTTCCAACATTTCACTTCATATAGTTCCTGATTTTCTTTCTTCTTTGCCTCTCTGTTGCATACACCAATAAGTGCATGTGTGCACATGCTCTTTCCTTTTCTCAGCTGTTGTTTCTGATTGAAATTTAGTTGGCCTTTAGGACTTGAGGTAAAGCAGTTGCTTTTCTTTTATGAACCCAGCAACAAACCTGCAAAACCATCATTGGTCCCAGGAATTGACAGACATGTCTAAATTTCCTAGTTACATGCAAACCTGTTGCATTTTGTTTGCTTTTGGAGTCCTTGTTTCTAGGGTCATGTGTGGTCACAGGAAATCATGGAAATTTTTCATTGCTGTTGACTGGGAGGAAGCGGATCTCTGAAACTGTTTGCTTAGAATCATAAAATCATTAAGGCTGGAAAAGACATCCAGGGTCATCAAGATCAAAGACCTCCAAGATTACCTTGGATCTGATACCAACAAGCCCACTAAAACATATCATGAAGTGCCATGTCCGCTCATGTTTTGAATACTTCCAGGGATAGTGACTCCATCACTCCTTTGGCTGGACTGTTCCAATCTTGACCACCCTTTAGGCAAAGAAATTTTTGCTAATATCCAACCTGAACCTCCCTGGCACAAACTGAGATCATTTCACCTTGTCCTGTTACTAGATGCCTGGAGAAGCAACCTCCTTTCAGGTAATTGAAGGGCAATAAGGTCTCCTTTGAACCTTCTTTTCTCCAGACTGAAAAACTGTAGCACCCTCAGCCATTCTTCATAGGAGTTAAGTTCCAGACCCTTCACCAGCTTTGTTGCCTTTCTCTGGACATACTCTAACACCTCATTGTCCTTGTAGTGAGGGACCCAAAACTGAACACAGTACTCAAGGTGCAGACTCATCAGTACGAAGTACAGGGGGACCATCACTGCCCTCATCCTGCTGGCCACACTATATCTAATAAAAGCCACTTGCCTTCTTTCCACCTGCTTTGCATGCTGCTGGCTCATGTTCAGCCAGCAGTCAAACAGCACTACCAGGTCCTTTTACACTGGG